>CM029920.1:15750000-16070000 GCA_017639245.1 Myiopsitta monachus
CCACTGTATTTTATGTCTACAAGATGTACTGTAATCAAGTCACAAAAAAAGTCCTCCTGTAAATAGAGAAAAAATACTTGATGTATTTGCAGTCTAGGTACTTAATAATTTGACACTTCCAGTATGGACATTTGCATGAGCATAGTCACTTTGAATTTTTCAAGAAGACTCAAATTTACTTCACTCATTTTCTTAACTGGCTAAGCACATACCAGATGAAGTGTGAAAGCTGAACTTAGCTTAATGTTCAGCCCAAAGAAGTAAGGTCTGTGAATGGACTTGGCTTTGCGCAGATACACCCGCACCACTGTTAGTTGAACCAGAGAGCAGGCAGAAGTGAACTTGGACATATTTTCAAAGAACATGTAGATGTATTCTAAAATATTTGTGATCATCATCAGGTTCAAAAGTTTAAAAATGAATGCTTACACCACTATGTAAGTTCCAAAGGCATACCTACAATTATGTCATCTGTTCTTTAGCTATTGACAAAACTGTGGTATGAGTGCGATGTGACTCAATATTTAAGTTCCTGTAGATGTCTACCCAAGAGTTACCTAACTGAACTGCCACTGTAGCCAATACAGTCTGGAAAGAAGTTCAGCTAAGTAGACTACAGATGTTGTTCTGCCTAAGCTTAAGCACCTGTTTGCATTTGAGATGCCCTAAGATAATAGCAACAGTATGACAGACAAAGGCTTTTAGGTGTGACTTAAGAATTCCAATAGAAAATATCTTTCTGGAGGGGCTGCAAGACGAAAAGGATAGTTTAAGCCTTATGACAAAAAAAAAAAAAAAAAAAAAAAAAAAAAAAAGCTAGATGCCTGTGTTTAGATATCAAAATAAAATCCTTAATACCTCCTTTGGGATGAGTTAGGGTCCTGATTTACGTAGGTGTCCAACGCTACTGGAGATGTCCCAGACTACCCAAAACCTACACTTAGGACTGCAAGATATGACACATGACCCACAGGAAGCCTGCATCTTTTGTCAGCTAAGGGCCAAATTGCAGGGTACTTGGAATGGTATTAGAATCAATTGAGTCAAAACCCAGATCAGCACTCACTGCAGTGAAAGCCTAGGTACCTTTCTTAGATATGGAAAAGTCTACATCTGTTCTTAAACCCTTCTGAAGCTTTTCTATAAATACATATTGTCGCACCTTACAATGTATTAGATTTCTTGCCTGCATTGCTGAAATTGGTGTAGTGCTTCAGTACTTATCTACCATGGTGGTTTTGTTCCATTCTGTAAATTCTAGCCTAAGTTTATTAGCTACTGGATTATGCTTAGGTTTTCATGCTAACACAGTCTGATAACTTTTTTCAATGTTAATTTCCATCAGCTATTTATAAAAACTATAACATCTCCTTTCACTTTTTATTTGCCTGTGCTTAAAAAACCGAACTGCTACTGATTCCTCTCTAAGAGAAATAGATGTATACTAGAGCCTAAACGTATACTGTTGTGACTTTATGCCGATCACTGTAGATGTTGCTGTCTCCCAAATGCAACTATTTTACAGCATTTAAGTGCAACTGGGTTCTCTTAGGGTGGCTCCATTATCTTGCTAATACGATGATGACAAGGGAAAATGGCCTCAAGTTGCACCAGGGAAGGTTTAGATTGGATATTAGGAAAATTTCTTCACCAAAAAGGTTGTCAAGCATTGGAAGAGGCTACCCAGGGGAGTCATCATCCCTGGAGGTATTTAAAAGACATGTAGATGTGGTGCTTAGGGACAGGGTTTAATGGTGGACTTGACTCAGCAGTGCTAGATTAATTGTTGGACTTGATAACCGTAAGGATCTTTTCCAAACTAGACAGCTCTATGATTCTTTCTATGACAAGGAAATAAAAAAAAAAAAGCTTTGTCTCTCTGATTGCATTTTAGATTACTGTTACAGATCCTATAGCAGAAATGGTCACATAAGGGTCTCTGTTGTGGTTTAAGCCTCACCCAGGCTAATATCTCACCCAGTTTGTTCACTCACTCATTCCCCCTCTTTCTTCCCTCAGTCCCGGAGGGATGGGGAGGAGAATCAAAAGAATGCAACTTCCACAGGTTGAGATAAGAACAGTTTAGTAACTAAGGTATAACACAAATCACTGCTGCTACCCCCAGTAATAATACAAGAGAAATACAAGGAAAGAGAAAACAACTGCTCACCAAGCCCGACCCAGCCAGTGCACCCCCCAGCAGTGAACCCCGCAGTCCACCACCTACACCCTTCTGGGTCTCTGCTGTTTTCCTGGGCATGATGTGCTGTGGTATGCAACAACCTCTTGGGTCAGTTTGGGTCAGGTGTCCTGTTTCTGCTTCCTCCCAGCTTCCCCTCCTCCCTGGCAGCGCATGAGACTCAGAAAGTCCTTGGTCAGACCAAAACACTACCAAGCAGTAACTGAAAACACTGGTGTTATCAGCGCAGTTCCCAGGCCCAAAATCAAAAACACAGCACTGCACCAGCTACCAAGAAGGAGAAAAATGACTGCTGCTGCTGAACCCAGGACAGTCTCTTTCAAACATTTTTGTTACAACATGGCAAAGATTTGACACACCACATATAAAAAATAGCAAAGAAGCATTTATGTGTCCCTCTCAATGTTCTGGATTTAGGGGATCTATGTCCAGATGAATGACTGAGCATATTTTCTTGAGAATATTAAGCACAGTTCATTTGTATTTTAGATCATTTTACAGATGCAAAAAGTTATTAAATAAGATTTTTTTTTTGAGAAAAAGAAGAGAAAGGGCATTCTGAATGGAATTTCAGTGCCAGAGTCCACTGAGAGTAATTTTCATATCCACTATTTTGAATAGTGCAACTTGCCCTGAAGTAGCCCTCACCATTATTTTCTCAGAAGAGATTAACATAAGTATTTCATAGTTCATAACAAATTCTTTCACTCCCAGATATGCTATTAAGTATGCAGAAAGTAGGAAGGGATAAAATTACGTGATCTTCTAGGACATATAAAAAGAACTTTTCTTCCTGTCTCTATTTCAATCTTATTCATGCTTACTATTTTTGTTAACTTACCCTAATGGAGCCAAAATTGTCCCATTCCCATACTCCTAAAATCATCTTCATTTGTTTCTAAAACATTATGTTGATCAAAAAATGAAAAAAGACACAGGAGAAGTTTCTAGGCAATATTTTTGGTTGTGTATTTTAATTTTCCCATTTCCAGGAATAATTTATACATAATTTTTGTCAGTTGTTTTTAAGAAGAAAACATTACTGAAACAAATGATAAAGACATTTAGGAATTTCCAAAGATCTAAAAAAAAAAATTCAAAAGTTGAAATTTGTGCTTTTTTAAAAAAATTTCAAAATGAACTGAGCTTCATTTTCTCTTCAGTTTCACTGAAAAGAAGAAAATAATATCCAAAAAAAAAGAAAGCAGTGATTCATTTCAGATTGAACAAAGCATTTTAATTAGCCCCAAATTAAGCAAAACCTTTGTTGCTTTTTTTTCCACAAGAAAATTAAATCTGTTATTTGCATATTCAGTATTTCCCCCTACTCCATAGAACATTAAATGTATTAGCATTAATATTAAACCTGGAATTTATTTTTTGTCATACTTTGTTGTCTGACCCTCTGCAATGAAGCCAAAGACTTTTTGAGTGCAATTAGATAAATCCAGATATTATAAATAATTTTTCTTCTTGCTTCTATCAAGTACAGATTCTTCTCTTCTTGTAATCCCTATAACAGAAGGTTTTTTTTGGTTTGGTATGGTTTGGTTTGGTTTGGCATGATGTAACAGGGTGATTGCAGTGTTTTCCTTACTCTTTCAGGTGTATGTGAAGGTCTGCTAATTTTCAGAAGTCATTTTGATGGGCAAAACCTTTTCCTAGTGGAGACTACCTGCAAATTAGATCAGGTTAACTCTTCTCTTTAGTTTTGGTTGATGAATGAGAAATCATTAAACCCCATCTTTTCATGTCACCTGATTAGTGTGATTATTTCAGTGTATGTGATTTAGGACAAATTCTGAGAATTTGGTGATAGGTACACATGAATGACACATGAATTACTCTCTGATTTCAGTGGGTAGCTCTCTGTTAGTATTAGATGTTCTGATTCAAAAATATTTCATGAACAATACTGCAAGTTTTGCCAAGCTACTCTAAATGGGATCTCAGTGGTACAAGATCACAAGCATCTGTGGGCCTACACTGGTTCGTTTCCTCAAACATGATATTTTAATTTCTCTGTACCACCACATCTGATTAGAGGTCTAGTTATGAGATAGGTCTACTTGGCATCCCTCAAGATTCAAAACTGCTTCCAACTGAGGGTGTTCATGGGCCAAATATGATGGAATTCAAAGGAAAACATGATAGTAACAGTCATAAACCTAGTTAATAACCTAGTTATTAACAGTCAAAGGCAAGGTTTTCAGGGGATGTGGAGGCTAAACAAGCAAGTAGTGAGGTCTGACACCCTGACCTACAAGCACTGTAGCTCCTGCCTGAGGAACAACTTGCAGCAGAGACAGCTGATGCACCATCAGTGTAACGAGTGTTCAGGTTTTCAGGCCTAAGAGAGTTTTGAGGCATTACTGGAATGTACCAATAAGATGAAATTTAAACCTCTTAATGAGTTTTGTACATCTGAGGTTATACTTCCACATAGAGTAGCTACTTTTGTGAAACCTGTAAAAGAGTTAACTGGAAGAACCAGAAAACTAATCATCTAACATAACAATATTAATTCCCTCTGAGCTGATGAAGTAGGTGAATTGTATGTCAGCATGCCTTGTGATGTGCTCAGCATGCCCAGTATGCCAGCACACAGAAATTTCAAAAAGCAGCCAAAACACTCTCTTTGTTCTATTCCTGCATACTTTTGTGATAAGTTTTCGTTGTAGAACAGGGAAATTAAATCTGTTATTCTATGCTCATTACTAACCTCTCAAATCAATCCCAGTCAACATATTTTCCTTTCTTTCCTTTTTATTTATTGTTGAGTTAAAAATATGCACAAATAATTGTGAAATAACTACAAGATGCTTTCAGCGACAGGCTCAATAAAACAGAGGTGAAATCCAGCCCAGTGCTCTGCTTTGGGCTATAGACAACACAGAGCAAAACAAATAGCTCACTGTCAAAAAACCTAGAAAAGCTCGCTATTCTGTTAGCTTTATGGATGGTGTGTGGGACAAAAAATATGTAAATTCCCCTCAGGTCTGAGGCTTACTCCCAAGTCTGAGGTAGGCAATTTTTTCTAAGTCTACTTGGACTTTCTCCAGCCAAAATCAAAATGTTCTGATGCAGTTTCAGACTGGAGAGCCTATTGAGAACTCATTATCTTCAAATAGGATTACACTCAGTTAATATGAGAACATGCACATTACAATATTACATAAAATCAAAAGTTCCAATTTGTTCACTACATGTAAATCCAATTCAAAATATTTCCATAACATATATCCGCTGGATGTTACACTATTTGTATGTCACTCTAGAATGGATTAACTCCATGACAGGCTAGTCTCAGTTTTTCTGCATTCGGTGTTTTTAAACAGTTTATATTTGTTATCATATCAAAGACAGGCTTGCAGTTTTCAAAAGGAAGAAGAGAACACAGCGCCCAAGGCTCTTCCAGCATTACATTTCTTATTCCATTTTATCTTTCTTGGTTTTGACTAATGTCAGTAACAGCTACTGGTAATAAACTGCTTGTTACAGCTTGCTCTTGCCTTCAAGCACTGGCTTTGATACATTGTCAGCCAATTGGAAGCATTTCCTGATTACATTTCCAAATTGCTTGTTTATTGATCAAAAGTTAATAAAGCAATAGACAACTTTTCGTCTTATATTAAATGAAAGGTTCTTTTGATGTTCAATTTATCCAATCAACCAACATGCAATGAAATGTGAGCATTTGAAAATTTTATCTGGAAAGCAAAATGTACTAGATAATGGTTTCTAGCACAGCCACTGTATCTAAGAGCTCATGAAAAATACCCACAACTTTAGATTTATTTTCAGTTGAAAAGTAAATGACCTGGAATTTTGTTATTTTTAAATTGCTGAAAACATGAAACTGCAGATATTTTACATCTTTTGTGACAAACTACAATTCCTACTACAGGTGTATTTGGGTAGCTGCAATAAACAAAGCGATACACATTATAATTTCCTCAGAGTCTGGCATTTGCATGTCAATCTATTTGCTTCTGCTGCTGTATTAACACTGCTGTGCTCTGTCAACTATTACCATCTTATCCAAGAGGATGCTGCAGTGTCCCTGGAATATTTACCTATTCAAGAGATGCTTTATCTCCAAAAATGACCACAGGTCTAATCATTACACTGCTTCTTCAAGAGGTTTTGCTTACACAGTAGTATTTATTTAAGCCATCTAGATTTAACAGCATCGTGTTTTTCAGAGGGTCAGGCACTTCTAGTGCTAAAGATTTGTCAGGCAATGATTTTCTGTGCAGTTTGAAGTGGGAAAATGAGAGTGGTTACAGTAAGCGATATGCAAAGTAAGAACAAAAAGAATAAAAATAAGAGCAAATTTTAGTAAGTAAGCAAAAATGACACCAGAAGAGGTACAGCCACATTATAGCTCAGACCTCATTAGGAGATTTAGATGTTTTATGGCAGAACAAGCTTGAAATGTGCACTTTTTAATTTTTTTTGGGGGGGGGTGTATAAAGTATAATTACACTAAAAATGAATGTGAGTTTTACTTTCTATGCTTCATCCTACACTATTGTAGCAAAATTGGGTCCTTTACCCTGAAAACTGTATTTATATATCACATCACTTGGAGCAAACTTGTTTTAGATACACTGAAGCAATGAATGCGATATTTGTCCTGTCAAATAATTAATAACCCTTTTCTGGTTTTATTTTTTTATTTAGAAGTTTATTATTTCACTGTGACGGCACTAGCTTTGCTGCAGTAAATGCAAGTGTAAATGTATATGATACATTATATGATACATGTATATGATAATGCTTACAAGCACAGTCAAAACTAAACAAAAAAAATGTTGATGTGATGACAATCTGATCATCAGGGAAGAAAGGGAAATACGGATTTTATTATACTAGTGCAGATATCAAAGATGTCATAGAAGAATGGCTTCATTTGGTCTGTAGCTATTTATTTTTTTCTTTCCTAATCCTGTGTAGGTAGATAGAATAGACATTTAGAATAGACCACAAAAAGCAGAAATAGATTTGTTAGAATCCACTGCTGTGAATGCCAAACATAGTGGCAGTGGTCCAGATTCAAGACTTACCAATTTTTCATCTTATGTGAAAGGGGATCAACATGAAATGCAAGAACAGGCAAGCTACTACTGAAGTGGCAGCAGAAGATTGGAATCACCACCATTCATTCCTTGCACAAAGCATTAGAGAAGATGGCAATAAACACTAATTTTGGGCTGACTGCAGGAGCATGGCATGTTCTCTTATTCTTCTTATGTGCTTGTATTTCCTAAGCCTCTACTGACACCATCAATTTGCAAGCCTTCCTGTACCACAGGCTTTATGGTTCTTTTTCTACCATCAGCAGATGTCAGAGTCAACAAGTCACAGCCTGCAAAGCAATTGCATCTGGCAGCTCTCATAAATATAGCATCTCCTGGACATGTGAGGTGCTGCAGACATGCAGCAAACTCCTTCATATGGGGATCAACATCTGCATCCAGAAAACTAATCTGACAGGTACAACTCCAAAAGTACAGGGAAAATTTTTTTGCTTGTTTTCTGCACAACAGAAAAAAAGAGGAAAAGAAAGTGATGACAGTCCCAAATCATGAGCTGGCTCTCTTTTATTCACTTTTTATCCACCCTCTCCTAATATAAGGGGATTTTATTTCTGCCTTCTGTTCAGGAGCTCATGTTTTCCTGATTACTCCTCAAAGAAAAGAAGCATCAGGAAGCCCAAAACTTGCTTTTATGAGTGAAAATTCATGCACATGTGTATTACCATGTCTGAAGCACAGCTGTTCGGAAAAAGGGAGAAATATCACAAGACTTGCTATCAACTGAAAATAAATGAAAGCACAGCAAGCACCATGACTTGGTTTGTGGTATTCCCTTAGAAATAGCTTTTTTTTTTTTTTTTTGTGGGCTGAGTTATTCAGCTGATGGCAATATTGAAATCTACCTAATGGGAGCTCTAGAAAAACATTCCGAAACTCATAACCTTAATTTAAAAAATTAAGATTGATCTGGGAGATTGTTCCCTTCTTAAGAATGGGATTTCCATTAATTTTTACTTTCGTCGGAATAAAAATGTATGAGAAAAGAACCTAAGAAATAAAATTACTAAACTTAGAATGAAGTGGAGTTACCTTTCAGTTTTTGCTAGTGTTTTTGCCCTATTTTAGACAATAAGTAGTAGAAGTCACTTAGTCCAGGAGCTCACTTCCGTTCCAAAAGCTCTAGTGACTGATGTGAATGAGTAATTTTCAACTAACTGAATCCTAAGCATCCATATTTTTTTTTTAAATAAATAACCATGTGGATGTTTAGCTGCCAAATATTTTTACTGTTCACAGTGGCAGCACTTTAATTACTGGACAAATGTAGGTTTTTCTACTTGAAATTACAGGTATATTTTGCACATTAATTTCCCCTCACAGCACATTTTGCACACTGGATGTATCATTCCAGTGTAAGAAATATCCCAAACCATGAATACAGGTGCTTAATCACTTTCTAATTTCATTAAGCTAATATAGTTTTAATATCACAAAAATGAAGGAAAATGTTCTATAATATTCATGTTTCCTTATTCTGGTCTTTTCAGTTTTAGGAGCCATGCATTTTTTAAGGATGCTTGCTTTTGGTGTGTGTAACTTTCTATATACCTACAGATCCAAATCATTTTGAGAAGATATTTTATTTCTACAAATAAACTATTTAAATGCTGCAACTCCTTTTTTTTTTTTTTTCTCTTTTTTCCCAAGGAGCAATCTCCCCCATAACCAATCTTCCAGCAAATTATTTCCCTCTGAACCACAGATCAACCATGTATTAGATGTAATGGTGTAGTTAGATTTAATTCTAAACCAAGTGCAATACCAGAGGCAATCTGAAACTCATGCCATTAATTGGATGCCGATTTTGTTTAATTTTAGTGAAAGTAAACTGCTGAGTACTGACAGAAGACAGAAACTACTATATGCAACATTAACCTTTCTCTTGACACACAGGAAATGTGCCTTGAGGTAGCCACTTTAAGGTATTGACTTAGAATGTTGTCATTAGAAAGTTGTAGGGGCAAAGTCCAACGCACTCTGTGCACAAAAGCCATGGGCTTGTCTTTTTGTTTGATCTGTAGTGGCTGGAAATCTTACGTTGCTCAAAGAGTTAACCTGCTTAGACACATCTGTGAATTTCAGCCATGAGGGACTTTTGTTTACATCTAGGCAATTCTTTTAAAAACCTGCTGTCTCTGAAAAGGCTTCAGCTGCATGGACTCGCAAACTGCAACATGATGACCCACATACCCCTCACTCCAGCTCCTTGTCCTTCTCCTTACTGTGTAAAGGGGAATGTAAGTCCCATACTTATTTTAAAGACAGGGTTTTATGACTGCTCCTGTACTGCATAGGTTTTTAGCCAATATGCAGTATTGGACAAAGGTATTTCTCTTGTCTAATCTGTCACATAAGCACCACAAAACGCTCAGTCCTTCAGAGGGCTGTAGGAATCTGAGCTGTCTAATAAATTCACCCTTTGCACAGAGAAAATGTTTCAAAATTAAAAAATAAAAAGGGGTTTCAGGAAAAAATGAGATAAAGTAGTGTAGCAAATAAGTAAAGATTATACACGTAGGCAACCCACTGATCAAATATTTCTTAGGGCTATCAGGAATCTATCAAGGATACTGAGCCAGTTAGATAAAGAAATTACTGAAGAGTGATTTACTGAGTTGTTTAAGAGTCATGTTAGAAAGATTATTTTGCTCACAGCAATGCGCTAGCTCTGTTTTATTTAATGATTAGTTAAAAGCTGTGGTAGAGTATTGCATGTATGTGGAAGCTTCAGCCATTTATTTAACTATTGGTTATGCTTACCTCTATGCTGTCAATCTGAAAATATTAATAATGTTATCAAAAGCTTAGCTTTAGAATTATTTCCTCTACTCAGAGTCAGCATTAAAGCAATACTGCACATTAAAGAAAACACCAGCATGTTTTAGGACATTACCATTTTGCTAGGAAACTTCCATCCTTTGGATATTTGAACCACTGGACATCTGGCCAGAACAGATCTGAAAGGATTGTCCGTGATTTGAGGCCCAGGAAATAAGGATAATTATGATGTTCATTTTTCTTTGACATATTCTGACCATTTCCATTGAGCAGGCAAGAGGACTCTATGCTACAGAGAATAATCCCCATCTGGTAATTTCCTGTGCAGATTGTTACCCCTTTCTGCAGGTCACTCGTCTTCTGAGCTCCACAAACTCAGAACTGTAAGGAATGGCCACTCTCAAGAATTTCCCTCCTCACTACTTCCCCGTTTGAAGTCAATACCATCCTCCTCTTTGCTGCTAGACTCAGAGGGGAGCCTTTGGCACCGATTAGAACCTATGAAATTCTGAAATGAATCAGTCTCTTTCCATCACCACTTGCACTTGCTTCCCTTCACTTCTACGTTTCATTGTGCAAAAGAACAAGTGAGAATTTTCATTTATGTCTATTTTTTAATGGACAGCAGAAGTTATTGAAGTTATTTTTTTTCTTCTTCTACTTCAAAACCTTGTAATTTTCTTGTGTTGTTTTTTTTTTAATGAATTCATCACTAGTTTCCCATAAATGTTGGTTTTCAGTCTTCAGTCTTTCTGTATTCCTTACCAGCATAAGGTGAGACCTGAACTTGTTTAAGACCATGTTAAAAATTTTTTAACAGACAAGTGTAAAAGAAAAAGAGAAAATTAATTTGCTTGTCTGTAAATGTAATTCAAAACTAAGAAGTATTGGCATGTTTGTTTCCCACAGAGCACTCAAGTAGAAACAGTTGCCAAAGGTCTCCTAATGGTTTCTGGTAAATCATTAACAGGTGAGCTTAGTGAAACTCTGAATACATTTCACCTTAATCTTCATGATGTGAGTTGCTGGATTTTCAGGGGTTACAGGTGAGGAAGGCATTAACTTAGGAGCCATTTTTCTTCCAGCTTCCTTTCTTTTGGCTCAGTCTCCAAGGTACAATGAAGCACAGGTACAACTTTCGCGCTTGCAGGTGTTTGCAATATTAGTTTGTTAACTTTATAAAGGTGAACATGCTCATTACTGGTAAAATAATAGGAAGGGATCTCACAAGTTAATTGACACCAGCATTGCAGCAAATCATCTTAAACAGCAAATATACATAGTATAAGCTCTGGAATGAATGCACTCTAATAATAGATATTTCCAGGCTCTGGATTTTGATGGATGTACCCAGCAGGGATAAATTACTTCTCTCCACAGCATGACTGTGCCTAGGAGACACATGCTCTGTCTTGTGTACTTTTATCTTTCACTATACTTCACAGAATCAGAGCAACATCAACATAAAAATGTTCTTGTTTGCTTGCCCCACATAAAAGACAACATACAACTACCCTGTTCTTTGCAACACCTGGCTATACCCACTGAACTGTATACCCATCTTCCCAGGCAAGTGCAAAAGCACATTTCATTTTGCTGTTAAGTTTGCCCTGCTGTGCTTTGGTTATTCCCTTGGGGCTGGTATCTAACACAAGGGAGCCTGCCATTTAATGAATGGTGTACATTCTGGTTTCCCAAGTCTGGTCCAGCAAGCACATAAGCATAGTGGCTGGGCCATTTAAAGGCTAGTGATGGGGATGGGAATTTTGTGACATGATGTCTTTCTGCTATTACTGTTATTAAGTAGGTATAGCTGTAAGTGCTGAAGTTGTGTTTTCTTGCCTCTGGTTAGAAGGCTGAGACTAAGTTAAGAAAGGAAATATATTGCTAAAGGCCAGTGAAAATCTTGTACTTACTGAGACCTTTTAAGATGTGCAGTTGTCTCCCAAGATAAATAACAAAGATTCCTTTGCTTGTAACATTTAGGCTTAGAAAGTAGAGACCATCACAAAATGTACAAGAATTAATCATTCTCTATTCTTAGGAAGACATTGGGGCAATAACAAGCCTTCCTCATCTTCTAGCTTTGTGATGTTAGTTTCTGTTCGTGTATTCTCTAGATTTACGAATCTTGTTAGCCATCAGTTCTTAAGGAGGTAACATACTTTCTCAGTCTTGGTAGGTAGAATGACAAATCACCAGCAATATTAACCTTTCATTTCCTGATATTACATTATTTTTATGACAACTTCCACTTTGAACAGGCTTCTAATACAAACCCTCAATGTCTTGGATCATCAGACATAAGCAATCTTCTGTCTCAAGTAAAGAAGAAATTTTCCCGATTGTACAGCAATTATCAACTACAGACGTGTTTAAACCTCCTTTTAAAGCATAGGGTAAACCCTGGCTTTGGAGAAAAAAAATAAAAGCATTTACAGTCATGAACAAAGTAATGCAGCAGGCTAGAAGTATCAGTAATATTGATAGAGTTCTCCTCCGTCCAAACAACGAATAATTTAGTTTTATCTTGAGTTTTTGCAGTGGGGGAATAAAGAAAGAGCTGGTAGAAAATAGCCTAGTATCAAATGATCACCAATTTATTCATCTTAATTAACTGGAAGAGAAACAGCTTGGGGGCTGAGGGGTTGGGGGACTGCGTCCTTTCCCATTAACACCACTTGGTGCAGCATTGGCACCAAGTGATGTGCTGGCACAGCAGCTGTACCATGATGCACCTGTCACCCCCACCAGCACATCTGCATCCAAGCTTGTAAGGATCTCAATTTCAAAAGGATAAACTTTGAAAAATTAAGGAAACTAGTTAATGAGGTCAACTGGATTAAAGAGCTTAGGGATTTTAATGTGGAGAAGGCGTGAAATTTCTTTAAATCAAAGGTGTGAAAACTGTCTGGAACTTGCATCTTAATCAAGGGGAAAATCTTGTAGGGAAGGACTCCAGAGCAGCCTGGATAAATAACCACTTCTGAAAGGGCAGGAGAAATAAGCAGATAGCCTAGAGGAATAGGGAGTATTCTATGTCTGAAAGGCCAGGAAATAGAGAAGTAGAGATGAGCGCCAAAAGTCAAGCTGAATTAGACTTTGTAAATTTAAACAAACGCATAAAGTCATTTCCCACCCCCATCCCCCCCCCCCCCCTTGCTCCCCAAGCCACGTAGGTATAAATATAAAAGAAAGCACAGAAGGAGAAGCTCAACCACAGTGTAATGAATAAGGGGCCAAGATTAAAAGGTTCATGCATGGTAATAAATTTAAATCAAAGGTATTGTTTTCTGTAAGGACAGAAATGCTGACTATGGGAAGTGAGGACAGGCTGGAAATTAGAATATCCAGGCTGAAAAGAAGGCTAAAATCCCAATGCAATTATGTCACACAGGCCTAAACATTTCCATCCCCGAAACAACCAAATAAGAAAGTGCATTAAAGTACCAATATGGTAGCAGTGATCTGAGTGCATCTCTTAAGTGGAGTTACAAAGTTCCTGACAAGCAAATAGAACCCTTGTATTTTAGATGATGGTGGGGACATAGGATAGCTTAAACACTGGATGCCCACTTGTTCAATTTCAGTATTTTATAAGGCTATAGGGAAAGTCTTAAAACGAAAATTAAGGAACACACATAAAATAGAACATGGATTTTCCAAAGGGATATCTTGCCAGATTAACTTGATCTGTTTCTTTGATAACTGATTTCCTAGACAAGGGAAATGCAGTAGCTTTAATTTAATTGGAATTCAGCAAAGAATTTGATTTAGCACCATTTGCAAAGTGGTTCAATGAACTTTAGTAAAATGCAAGTAACCAGACTCTTCAAAATAAGAAAGAAAAAAATATCAGTAAGTCTGACACAAAAGCAACCTGCTCTCCCTTCCCCCCTCCCGAATCAGTTCATACTATTGGAAAAAGTAAAAGTAAACTAAACCCATCACACTTTAATTTTGTTTTGCACCATAACACAGAGCTAACTGATACAGAGAGAAATGTCTGCTGCATTAACCAATTTCATGTCAAATTTATTAATGCATTAGCTGGACACAATATTGCTTGTTTTTTCAGTAGAATTAATAAAACAAAATGAAATTATATCATTAGAAAAATATGTTCACTTTAAGTGCATCATATGGAAAATAGGTGAAAAATAGTTATCTACACTGGCGCCCAAATGAATCAAGCATAGTAATAGATTGCAGAAAATCCATCTTTTTTGTTTAAATGTATTAACTAGAGAGGCCAACTGAGATTAGTGTAGGCAAGCCATCCCTGGACGCTGTCTCATTTACAGTACTGCCTTGGAGAATAACGTGCTGGTGCATATTTCTGTGTTGTTGACTGTGGTTCCACTCACTCTCCGGCTGGGAACATGTGCTCAATTTTTTATTGTAGTGGGCGTTTTTATACTTCTACTTTCCCTGTTTACCTAAGTGTTTGAATGAAGTCCGTCCAATTTATGGTGGATATGGAGGATTGATTGTGCTCAGAAGAGTTCTAAACATTTTTGGTTAATCAGACATGTTCCTTGGTTTGAAAGGAAAAAAAAAGTCAAAAAAAAAAAAAGACAAAAAAAAAAAGAAAATAAAATTTAAAAAGAAAACAGAAAAAAAGCCAAAGCCTCTGTCTGTATAATGTCACTTCTCACAAAGTCTTTTCCCTTCCTTACCCACATTTCATAGTAGTGTTTGGTATACCTGTATTTTTAAGGCCTCAATTTTGGGAAATAACCAGTGATATGAAATTTACCTTCCTCCGCAACAGTTCCAGAAAACAGATCCCTACAGAGTTTTTCCCCTGCTATGGTCTCCCATATATGGGGACAGAAAATGTGATGGGGAATCTTGAATATTTTTGAAGCACATAAAGCTTGCTAAAACACTTTATAATTCACTTGCTTTGTGGAGATGCTTTGGTGTAGATTATGTTTTAACGGAGAAAAATTTGCAAATAAATACTTGGCAAAGAGTTGGGAGGCAGAGATGTGAAACAAACTATTGCATTAGCCACATTTTAATGATTTTCTTTTTCTGTCAGGGGGAAGCTCAGCAAAATTATAATTTCTTTAATAAATAATTAACAGTGTATTATTTCAATAAATAAATTAGTGTTTATATAGTAAAGAATACAAATGTTTTGTGCATACATTCTGACCTACTTCTCCAGTCCTTCTTGGCTGTTTCCCAAAGAATTATTTTTAAAAATTAATGATGAACATCAAAATATTTCTGTTTATAACATCCTATCAATAGTAGTTAAATCTATAAAATAATTCAATCGTTTATCCTTCTTATCTTGGGAATGTTTAATCAAGCTTGATATTTGCTTTAAATTAGCACTGTCAAATGTACATTAGTATAAAATCTCCCAAATCATGAAAGATTTATAATTTGAAATGTATTTGGATTATTCTCTAGTTAATCAGCTAGACAAAAATTAGTGGTACTGTAACTAGAACAATTAATTGGATTTAAAAATTAAAAAATAACTGGCACATGCTACTTCATGTACTGCTTCACTTTGGAGACACAAATAATATCTTAACTGCACCAAAGGAGTTTTGCAAACTGTTAACTAAATACTAAATCCCTTACTTTTTCTTCAACGGGCAAAAGCTGTGTTTTTTCTAAGGGAGCTTTGAAAAACAAAGGGAAGAATTCATTCTTAGAATCATAGAATCATAGAATAGTTAGGGTTCGAAAGGACCTCAAGGTCATCTAGTTCCAACACCCCTGCCATGCCCAGGGACACCTCACACTAAAACATGTCACCCAAGGCTCTCTTCAACCTGGACTTGAACACCGCCAAGCGATGGAGCATTCACAACTTCCCTGGGCAACCCATTCCAGTGCCTCACTACCCTTACAGGAAAGAACTTCTTCCTCATATCCAATCTAAACTTCCCCTGTTTAAGTCTGAACTCGTTACCCCTTGTCCTGTCACTACAGTTCCTAATGAAGAGTCCATCCCCAGCATCCCTATAGCCCCCCTTGAGATACTGGAAGGCTGCTCTGAGGTCTCCATGCAGCCTTCTCTTCTCCAGGCTCAACAGCCCCAACTTTCTCAGCCTATCTTCATACAGGAGGTGCTCCAGTGCCCTGATCATCCTCGTGGCTCTCCTTCGGACTTGTTCCAACAGTTCCATGTCCTTTTTATGTTATGGACACCCGAACTGCACACAATACTCCAAGTGAGGTCTCATGAGAGCAGAGTAGAGGGGCAGGATCACCTCCTTCGACATGCTGCTGGTCACGCTCCTTTTGATGCGACCCAGGATACAGTTGGCTTTCTGGGCTTCAAGCGCACACTGAAGCCAGATCATGTTCATTTTCTCATTGACCAGCACCCCCAAGTCCTTCTCCGCAGGGCTGCTCTCAGTCTCTTCTCTGCCCAACCTGGAGCTGTGCCTGGCATTGCTCCCACACAGGTGTAGGACCTTGCACTTGGCATGGTTAAACTTCATCAGGTTAACATCAGCCCAACTCACAAGTGTGTCAAGGTCCCTCTGGATGGCATTCCTTCCCTCCAACGTATCAACCGAACCACACAGCTTGGTGTCATCGGCAAACTTGCTGAGGGCGCACTCAATCCCACTGTCCATGTCACCCACAAAGTTGTTGAACAAGATGGGTCCCAACAACAATCCCTGAGGGACCCCCCTGGTCTCCAGCTGGACATTGAGCCATTGACCACAACTCTTTGCATGCGGCCACTCAGCCAGTTCTTTATCCACCGAGTGGTCCACCTATCAAATTGATGTCTCTCCAATTTAGAGACAAGGATGTCATGTGAGACAGTGTCAAACGCTTTCGACAAATCCATGTAGATGATGTCAACTGCTCTACCCCTGTCCATCAGTTCTGTAGCCCCATCATAGAAGGCCACCAAATGGGTCAGGCAGGATTTCCCCTTAGTGAAGCCATGCTGGCTGTCACCAAACTCCTTGTTGTTTTTCATGTGCCTTAGCATGCTTCCCAGGAGAATCCACTCCAAGATTTTGCCAGGCACAGAGGTGAGGCTGACTGCTCTGTAATTAATGAATCTATCAGAATATTTATATGCTACAACTCAATAAAATACATATGCATCAAGCCACAGATGAAACTTTAACTACAGAGAATTTCATCTTTAGTTTAAGTTTAGAGGTGGAAATACCTCAATTTGTCATTTCTGCAGAGGCTCCCAAGAGGTGAGTGCCATCTACAGAATGCTCTATACGTTATTTTATTTAAAAACCCTTATGTGTTTAGCATCATTAATGATTAAAATCAGCTTGTAAGCAAAGCACTAGTAGGCGGACTTTGCTGTAAATCCCTGAGAAATTACTACTGATGACTTGCAGAGTGTGCATTATGATCAGTATTCCCAGTTTCTATGATGGATGAACTAGTAGGATTGTGTCAGCCTGGAAAGCTTCAAAGACAGTGCTACCCATTTCTGAGCTGTCCAGAGGAGTTAGCTGTGGAGTAGAGAGTTTGGTGTTTGACAGGCAGGCTCAAGGGAAAGAAGGAGGTTTAGATGGGGGGCACATGGCTATTTGTGTTTGGGAGGGACTAAAGGAGCTGGAAGATACTGTCAGGGGAGAAAAGAGGCTTAAAAATATTCTCTACTCTTCATACATAAGGAATGCCAGAATTTATACTTTCTGGAGGTTTTGGGAAAGATAATGAAGAAAAATACTAAGATAGGAGACTAAATAGAATGATCTTACATTTGTAGCCTGATACTTGCTCCAGATCCCAGCATCTCTCATGCCAGCCTGTATATCACAGGACAGTGAATATACTTTTTTCTATCTAATAATGCATTTGTTTAAAGGAAACCATCAGGGGAACTGCCATTTGGGTGAGTAAGAATTCAGCCTTAGTCAGGGTTTCAGGAGACCACTGTGATAGAAATAATCACTGATGTGCCACATCTTTTGTGTTCTTCAGAACCATTGCTACTTCTTGCTGCTATGAGCAAGTATTATTATCTTTGCACTTCTCTGAACCCCACAATCTCTTTCCTTGTAGTCCAAAATGTTAAACTGATAAAACGTAGGTCTCCTCATTCACAGCAGGATGTGCTTTACTCATTCTAGCAGCCTAGCTATGCTTTGTGCTTTTAAATTATTTAGACCTGCCAGATAAGTCAGAACCCGTTTCATCTGAACCTTGTCTTGTACACTGTTTTTTCATCTCATAACACTGCCATTAGTCATCACAGGCAAGCTTACAGCCCTTCATTCACCTCTGGCACTGGAAATGCTGCCTTGGGCCTTCTAGAAGCACTGGAAATTCTTCAGATACCTTTTCCAGTCCTCCAAGAGAGTTCAGAATATTCTCTGGAGATCTGGGAAATAAATAAGAAAATACCAGCTGAGATGATAGATGGAATTTCCTATAATCATTATATGCATTGGGTAAGGTTTCTGCAGTCAGGTCTAGGTTTCATGATGTAAAAATGACTACAGGTTTTCATTTATGAAAGTACGTTAATTATTCACAATGCCAACCAGAAGGGATTTTTCTGAACCCCAAACTAAAAAATTACCTGTAATAATAACGGCCTTACACTTTTGAAATGGTGAAAATATGGATCTGGCTTTCCTTTCAATAATTTTCAATCATTTTTAAAACATGAATGATTATTTTTATCTTTTTTCCTTGGGTGTAAAAATATTGCTTATTGCTTTCTGACACCTAAGAATGTTTGACAGGAGCATGGAAAAGGCTGAGTTGTTGAAAGTGAAACCGTGTTAGAGCCACAGCAAACTAAAATAAGGCAGAGACTCCACCAGGTTCCTTTTGCACTGCCCTAGTAGTGTGCAGGAGCTATAAACCTGTCCTGCAATCAGCAAGGAAGTATTTTTGGATTGGGCTGGATGGTCAGGGAATGGGAGGTATCTTACTATCTTACTAGTATGATGGGAGGTATCTTACTAGCTCTCCTCCGATTGGTGAAATGGTTACTTAGTTGACCAGTGAAGTCTTCAATATTAACTGTGCAGTTCAGATCATCTTCCCCTTTCTTGACTTGGGGAATTGTGTCTTGTGCATCTATAGTTAATGTCAATGCCTTTTTCCTGACTCTGTGATCTCATGTGCTATCAATAGCTTATGGACAGATGAAGGATGCCCTGCTAGGTGCCATATCCACAACTGCAGCCAGGCACACACACTTCTGCCTTCCCTATGGTCCAAGTACAGTTCTTGCTCAGCGTTGAAAGCCTTGAAGTCTATCAAATACTGTTGTGGATTGCAGTAAGGGCTGAAGTTGTCTCTAAGCAACCTAAACCCCTGGAAAATCCCAAAGAAGGACGCAACGCATCTTCTATTTCCTTCTAGTTCTCTACCCAAAAAAACCTGATTGGATGTAAGGGCTGTGGCTGCAAAATGGAAAGCCTGCAATCTGGCCAACCTGAAGTAGGAGTGCCCTGCGTTGGATGGTGTCTGCTGAAGGCACACACTTCTAAGAAGCAAGCAAAGGCAGAACTGAGGGCAGTGTTTGTCCTGCATAATCTGGTATGCTCAAAAGAGGAAATCATGCCTGCAGCAAGAAAATGGCTTGAAAGCATTTTTCAAATACCTTTATAAGGTGCTTTATTAGTTTTGTGGGAAACTAGTTTATACTTGGATCTGCATGAGGTTTCAAAATGATTAAACAGGGAAAACCTAGCACTGCCATGCTCAGTGTGGGCTGTCATGTGCTCAGATATTCTTTTCCTCTCCTCTGCTTTCTTGAGCATGAAGGATTACCACCTGCAGACAGGCTGCACTTCAACCCCTTCAGCTTTGGAGGGTCCCCACACATATCCCTTCCCTTCCCTGGGGTGAGGTGCATCTGGCATGCAGGAACTTTGCTGGGCGTCCCAGGCTGGCTGACCTTGTGGGTCTCACTGGGGTTGGAAAGCACGATGCAAGCTGATGAAAGCTCTGGCCCTCTTATACTTGAGGTGATATACAAATATCCATGTGTATCCTCTACTGCTGGAAAAGAAAGCTTTCAAACTATCCTGTTGGTAGGATGCCATCAGGGGTCTGCTTATCTGGCAAGCTGTATTTTTTGTGGCAGTGAGTTATCATGCATTTTATCAATTTACGAGTGAAGAATGCTGGAGGTTGGTTTGGGTTCTTTTCTTCATATTCTTTGTTTTGGCTTCCTAAAAATTCAATGAATTTTTTTAAAAGGAAAGATAAAGGTTCACGTTTCAGAGATACAAAGGTTCAGTTTTCTTCCTTGTGTATGTTTGCTCTGAGGTATGGCAAGCACTGTACCACATCTGCTTCCCAGCACTGCTGCTGCTCCCTGGAATTTTCTTGTTCCTTGCCCTCTCTTACTGAAAATCTCATCTTAGTGGGTCCCCAAAATGAGAACATTCCCACTATGTTTATTTTTTATTTTCCATGTAACTTCATGAGGGAGGGCTGCACATCAGCAGTAAGAGGCTGCAGTAATAGTGGTCAGGAAATATCACAAAGCAGAAATATTTACATATGTCACAGGCACTGGTGCTGTCCTTATCACAGTAGCTTGAGCTGAAGACCAGGACATGGCACACATTCTCTCTCTTCCCAGTGATATTAAGGTCAGAAAGCAAAATATAAAGTTGAAAGTTAAGCTTTGGAAAGAGGGGCTGAGAGGTGACTTTTCATCTCCTGTTCCCACCCTCCCCACTTCACAGTCTGAGCACCCAGATCCACCGTTCTTCACTGGCAGAACGGTTCTGTAGACCAGGGAATTTCTACCACTGTGTTATGTTTCAGGTGCAGTGTTAAGTCCAGAGCTTTCAATGAGAAGTTATTCATGCTGTGACATTTGTGCTGCAGCCATCGATCACCTATGATGTGATTTTCTTAGTGATTTTCTGGTCAAGCAATCCCTAGATAATTTAAGGACATGACACAGTTGTGCTCTTTTTGCTGCTTGTGTGACAAGATTGTTTATTGTCAAGGATAAAACCAACACCCAAACACACAGTTCTTTGCAAATTCTGGAGATAAAACTTTTTTTGGTCTGTGATTTTTTTTTATTTCTCTACAGTGTCTATAGAGGCAGGATGCTGTGTGTGTTGTGTCTCTATAAGACCAGCAGGTTTATATTACATCTGTGAGTTTGGGTCTCAATTAATATTTTAAATATCACTAAAATTGAGGGCCTCTGGACAAATTGGGGTTTAGGTCCTTCTGGTGGCCTTGCCTGTTTCCTTTTTAAAGAAAGAACATCTCAAAGTCTACATACATTTAGATTTCCCAGCTCAAAGTGCAACTTTCTTTTCTGTCTCTATCATGGTGGCATTTTGATACTTGATTCTATTTCTGTCATAATTAATTCCTGGGCTTTTTGCAGCAATGAGTAGATCTGTGTGGTGCCTGGGAATGGACTGGACAGCCTGCAGAAGCTTTTGGTACTGTCACGTCCTGGAAGAGCAAGTGTGATGAAGAGCATCAGCCAAAAAGCTGGAGGGTAGATATTCCTGACATGATTGCACAGCAAACTTATAAATCAAGCTTATCTCAGAGCTCATACAAAACATGCTTAATTCACAGTTTTCAAAATAAACTATTTCAGCTGTCTAATTTGTATTTTGTTATTTCAAATTAATTTACTCAAAGGTTTTCAGCTGAGGAGTATGCGCTGTCAAATGAAAACAGAACCTTGCTTAGGTGGTTCCAGGGGAGATTGAATGGTTTCCATTTTATAATAGTACAGTGCTAAAAATGTTTATTTCATAGTACTCTGTTGCCCATAAATTAACAAACACAACTATGGTGTTTCACTTTATAGCTCTGGGTAGGCTTGGATAAAAGGCCATATGTTTCTAGCAGGGTGTCCTCGGACCAATAACTGTAATGTTGCTTTGCTCATTTGGAGCAGTGAAATTCAACTGTATAACCATTTCAGTTTACAACAGAAGCTTTTCTACAGAACCTTTTACTGTAAAAGCACACTTTCATCCATGGGGATACTTGTTTTGTTTCCACAAAGCTAAGAATGTTTTCCTCATTTCTCGCAGTTTTAAAGATGATTATTACAGCTGCCTTCACTGCCTCTGAATGCGAAAGCCCTCTCAGTCTTCTTAAATATTCTGCACTGGGTATTATTCATTTAGTTTTTAATTATTAGCATTTATATCTGGTTTTATATCTTTTGCATATCACTCAGCTGTTCAAAGGAAGTATTCCCATGCTGCTGGTCTGAAGAGCTTCTTTTTGAAGGCACCAGCAGTTCAGGGAATTCTCCCATACGCTGTCTGTGGCCAATTCAAGAGCTAACAATTGGGTTATGCCAGTGCACATTAAACTGATACCAGTTTGGAGTCACTTTATCTGTAATCTTGAAACAATGAGCTCAAAAAAGATTATTTCAATGTCTTTCTAACAAATTGTGTTTGCTTTGGTTTTTCTGCTATTTCTTTTTACTTGCATATGCTTCTTTTTCCATTACACATTTACCTGTTATGGCCTGATACGCTATATTCCGCATAAACCAATGGCTGTTGTTATTGCTATGGCTGGGTACATCTTGTAGGGGTTGCTAGTGAAGTGCAATTACCAGCATTTAACTGGATAACAAAAAAAAAACCCTGTTAGATGACACCTAGAACATCTTTCTTATGACTAACTCAGAATTTCCACTACCTTCCTTTCCCCTTCTCTCCCCCCATTTATTTGCACTTTGAAAATTAACTTTATCTGTACCTTATATGGGAGGTAAACAAATTTTTAGTGACTTTTGACCTCAGTTTCAGGGTCAAGATTAAATTCCATTTTGTAAATTGGTCTTTTGATAGATACCTATGCATTTAACCTCCAAGGATAATCTCTCTGCCAAGTCTAGATTTCACTGTTCTAGCATATGCTAGCTTCAAGACCCTGTTCACATCAATGTTCATGCTACATGTATGGGAAATCCAGGATCTTTAATACCTACTGAACTATTCCAATGCATATCTTCAAATGTCTGCCATCTTCATCAAAATACTTATGGCAGATGCTGGTAATTCTTCTACTGCAGAAACAGTTGCAATTTTAAACAAAAAGTTGTGGGAAAGACAAAAAATAATTCTAAAAAGGACTTCTATAAAACTGAAGTTTGCACTGTATTATGTTATGCTTCTCTGTCCTGTGTATTTTTTATTTTTCATTGGAAATCACACCTTGACATACATTTTTGCTATGATTAAACCATTTTACTGTTGGATAATTTGATAACTAGCCTTGGCATACAATGCAGCCTTTATATTATTAAGTAAAATTGTCAACCGACACAACATCTTTGGAAAGCAATCTGTTTTAGCTCCACTGTCCACACAACTCCTTAGGTCCTTCCATTTAGTTTTCAATTTCCTCTAGCTTGACTCCTCCAGCCCTTGGGTATCTTTATATTACATTATCAACTGCAGACTAGAAAACCCTTTCTATACGATAGATATTTTATTATGGACATGCCATTTGACTTGAAAAGTTAAATCGTTTGTCAGATGTTTAACACAAGGTAAGTTTCTGCATGGATGTTGGTTCAGAGGAGTTGGTGAAACGTAAATGTGCACACATGTATACCAAACACTCACGTGAACTCACTCTCTCTTGCCCTACTGATTCTGTCTGAATGCTTCCTATCCTTCTTCATAATGAAATATATTAAAACCTTGAATTTATGTTATTTTTTTTTTAAATGTTTGTTTGTCTTTTTCCTGGGTTCAGCAGTAGCAGTCATTTTTCTCCTTCTCAGTAGCCGGTGCAGCTCTGTGTTTTTGACTTTTGACCTGGGAGCAGTGCTGATAACACCAATGGTTTTAGTACTGCTCAAATGTTTAGTCTGACCAAAAACTTTCTGAGTCTCATGCTTTGCCAGGGAGGAGGGGAAGCCAGGAGGAAACAGAGACAGGACACCTGACCCAAACTGACCAAAGAGGTATTCCATGCCACAACATGTCATGCTCAGGATGCAAAAACTAGGGGCAGGCATCCGGAAGAGTTAGTTCACTGCTCAGTCGGGCTAGGCATCTGTCGGTGGGTGGTGAGCGGTTGAATTCTCTTCCCTTTTTATTTCCCTTATTATCATTATTATTGGTGGTAGCAGCAGTGGTTTGTGTTATACCTTAGTTACTGGACTGTTCTTATCTCAACTCGTGGGAGTTACATTCTTTCAATTCTCCTCCCCATCCCTCTGGGAGCAGGGGGAAAAAAGGAGTGGGGAGTGAGTGAGCGAACTGTGTGGCTGATTTACGGCTGGGCTTAAAGCACAACAGTCTTGTATAAAGTTTTTGCCAACCACAATTAGTGTCTGAATTTGCAGAGTAGCATGCTGCCTGTGTTTTGCTTCTTGCTTTCTTGTGGCTTTTTCATCTATTAATAGAGTGCTCTGAGGGACAGAATAGTACTCTGTGATTTCAGGAATTTTTTTGTGGGTGTTACTGCCTGCTGCATTTGCTGTGCCTGCATAATGGAAAGCAAAAGCCCCGCTGTGTGGGTGCAGCATAGTTCAGCAGAATTAGATTTTTAGATTATGAAGTTTCACCAGTTTTCTGGAACTAGTCTGAACTTCTGGAAATAAGTTGAATAGCAGGTCTCTGCTGATTGTGGCATTTCATTTTTGGGATTTTGCTCCCCAAGCACACCTGGAATAGTAGTATAGTCAAGTGGCTTTGCCCTTTTTATTTACTGTCATTTAACTGGATCTATATATAAAAAATAAGCCTGGATAGAGTAAACATCAGCCATGGCCAATCTTCAATGCATTCCTCTATACTCGTGAAAGAAACTTATTAGAAACACTCATAAGATCAAAACTTAACAGCTTTGCATTATGTTACAGATATCTCAGATGGTTTCATGCTGCTCAGAAAGCTCACAGGGCATTGTGCTGACCCAATTCACTTGCTGGATTGCAGTGAAAGACGTTTGGGTACCTGACACATGCCAATGAAATCGTGTAGAACCCCATTCTTTCTTTCTTGAGCCAACAAGTGCTATTTTTGTCTTCACAGCAGGTAGCTCTTCTGCTTTTTTTGTACATCATAGAGATAATTTTTCAAAAGAAAGATCCCAGTCAGATGCTAATTTCATTATTTTCATTATTACTTGTATCACCCTATGACATTTCAATGTAAGTCTGAAATGTTTTGTAACCTTGAGACAACTGACACCGTGTGGCATCTTTCAAAGGAGAAAAATAGAAAATTAAGTGTAAGTATTAATTTTGTAAAAATGACTTGAAATGTTGTTTTAATTTTGGATCCATGCTGTTGTTTTTACCTGGCTGCTTTCAGTGGCAGCAATATTAAGAGGGGAAACGTTGGAGTCTTTTTTACAAGTCCTTGACATTTTTGGAAGTCATTCCAAGTCAGATTACGTAGCAAAAAAAAAAAAAAATATGCACATGTACTGTATGTTATCACTGGTACATATAGATATCTAGATATAGTAGAAAAAAATTGTATATTTCAAGTCCATACAGCAATGGTTTCCTGAACAGGAGAAATAGCAACTACAGAAGCACAGTATCTGAAGGGGGCCTATAGGGATGCTGGGGAGGGACTCTTCATTAGGGACAGTAGTGATAGGACAAGGGGTAACGGGTTCAAACTTAAACAGGGGAACTTTAGATTGGATATGAGGAAGAAATTCTTTACTCTAAGGGTGGTGAGGCAGTGGAATAGGTTGCCCAGGGAAGTTGTGAATGCTCCATTGCTGGTGGTGCTCAAGGCTGGGTTGGGCAGAGCCTTGGGGTGGCATGGTTTAGTGGGAGGTGTCCCTGGGCATGGCAGGGGTGTTGGAACTAGATGATCTTAAGGTCCTTTCCAACCCTAACTGTTCTATGATTCTATGTTTCTATGGTTCTATATGGTCCAGTATGCCTACTATTTCCACTTCAATATGTCTAATTCCATTGTGGACATTAATAGAGAAGAAGGTGGAGAAAGAAAAATTTACATAGCACTCAGGATGGGATATGAACAATACTGGTATACTGGGGTTTAAGAGAGTATTCAAGTTCAGGATACTCTTAACATGAAAAAGTAAGAGATGTGGTTCAAAGGTAGCACAAAGGTGAAAGACACCAACATATAGGAGAAAAAATTATCTCTAATAGAAACTGATTCAGAAACATCATTTACTGTGCCTAGTTAGCTTACTAGTGCTTTGAAAATCTGAAACATATGTGATGCACACCATCAATTAGGCGATTTCTTAAATTACAGTTGTATGCTAATTACTCACTTTAGGTGGTGGTTTGTCTGAGGCAGTAAATGATCCTAGACTTTTTGTCTTAGCAAGAAAAAAAATCTTACCACTAAAATGTTGGGGACAGTTAGCCACCAGTGTAGGAATTACCTCTTTTCTAAACCTTGAATAGAAATGAATTCAATAAAAAAGAGATATGACGGATTTATAAAAGCAAAATTCCTTTACAAAATGGATTTTCTATTCTAATGTTTCTTTACTATAATCCTTTAAAATGATGCAAAAAAATTATTATTTAAGTTATAGTAAAGAATTCATTAAAAGATTAATAGTTCTGGTTTACCAATTCACTTACCAGGTCACTTAATCATTTAGTTCATTAATTCTGTAAATGTCAGACTTACCATGAACTCCAGTGATTTGCATAAATAAGGTTATAGTTCTACAAGCAACTGTCGTCTCACAACTTCAAACAAGAACTTGGCATTATTTTTACATTTCAAATGAAAGAAGTTGTCTGTGTCTACACACACACACACACATATGTATATATAAGCTGGGAAAAAACAATCTAGCTAATTGATCTAGCAGCATTAAGAATGGCTTGGGGCAGAGGATATTTATTTCCAAAGTGTCGAGAGGATAAACTCCAAATAAGACTCTGTAAATAGGACTTCTTTTAGGAGCCACATTTCTGATTAAAAACAATACTAAAAAAAAACAGCCTTTGAAGGAAATATGAAGTCTTCTAAGACTTAATTTATTTATTTATTAAAAAGTATTATTCCCTGGAATAGTGAGATGGTAGTCCATTGCAATAACCAAAATTATTCTAATACAGAAGTGACAGTACAGGTAAAACAAACATCCACCCTTTGCTAATGTGATCCCGACAGTGGTACTTACGTGAATAGTACATATTTTGTACTATTTGTACATATGCACACATATATATGTGTATAAACATGCCTAGAGGCACAGGAGAAATACTTGTAGGAATATTGGAATTAGTCTAAGTAGCCATTAGCTGTTATTTAATCTTCAGTAGTAGCCATCAAGGCAAGACACTGTACAGTATGGCACAATGAACCTTCTTTTTGCATAGGTGAAGTTTTCCACTCCCTTGGTAAGCCTGAGCAGAGAACATCAATAGCTGGTCATTATGCACCATGTAAAATAATTTGATGCCCTGTGATGCATACAGGCTAAGTAAGGCCATCTTAAATAATTTTATTGTGGAATGATTTCTTCCATTACAGATTCTATGCACTGTAAAATAGCATGGGGCTGTAACAGTCACAAGCCAGTGTGTACCCATGTATCTTGCTGCAGTGAATGGTTAAATATGAAAATGAATCCTTTCTGGCAGACTAAACTCACGGCCCTCTGTATTAGGGGCATCTGTTCTGGCATGTGAATCAGCCTTGCTCTTAGTGGGAGCATGCCAAGCAAGTACAGGTTTCTAGGGACAATACATAATGTGCTCAGACCCACTCCCACAGCCCCTAGGAGTAGATCTATTAAGTACAATTAGTCGTGTAATTAAGGGCCACAGTACTAGGCCCTTCTAGCATTATTTTTCTTTCTTTTTCACAACACTTAGTCAATCCTATGACAGCTTCCCTGACATACAATCTTAGATCTTGATAAACAAAGTGCAAGGATTACAGCTAAAATGATGTAAAAACCAGGAAAACATGAGGTGCTCTTGCACAAATTAGACTCATTCAGATCTGTGAAGTAAATAGGTATAAACAGAAGGAGAACAGGTCAGTGGTATGTATACACAAAGGAGGTGTAATGGTGTGAAAATATGGAATTTAAAGACAAGAATCGTTGGGCATTTTCACCTAAGGCATTTTCATGTGATGCATATTTCCTACTGGAATTAATTGCATCTTTTGCAGTGTCAGTAATTTTGGGAGCAGTGATGTGAATTTTTATATGGTTGTGGGAAACACTCAGTGATTGTAATGCCCAGAAATGCAGAGTGGAAGTTTTGTGGATTGATCAGCTACAGTGTGACTTACCGGGATTGTCTGTGTGTTTATGGACAGAAAGGTAGGGACTGGGCTGATCTCAGTGACTTTGGGGCACAAACGGGCCATAAAACTCCTATGTCCTTTAAAAAGTTGTACTGTGTTAAAACAGCATCTTTAAAGGGAAATAGCCGAAGAGAAAAAAAAGAAAATCAGTGTAATGTCATGTAATGTGAATCCCCACAGAGCTGGCTGTGAACAGGACAGAGAGTTTTTAGACATTCAAGAATGTTTGCTGACAAACCAATGTGATTCTCAAATAAAGGCAGATACCCCATAATCTGACCCTGGTTTACTTCTAGCTAAAAGATCAGGGTTTTGTCTTTTTGGTGCTTTACAATATTTACTCAAATCTTTTTACTAGCTTTGCAACCTTTTGGGGAGAGCACAAACCCAATCATACCAAAAAGCATTTAAAAGTGTTCACTTATAACACTTTGTTTATAAAATTCTCTAGCCAAAATAGTTTTAAATTTACTTCTATATTTTACAGTTTAATCAATACTTTTATTGCTTAATTGGGTAATTGCCCAATTATCCTGGAAATCCAGGACTTCAATCCAACCTTAAATCCTAATGTAACAAACCTGAAGATCCTGTACAAATCAACCACAGCAGCAGGCTGTAAAAATCACCACAAAATCTGACACAGTATGACAGCACTCACAGTTTTGCTTGAGCTTCTGGTGTTTGAGTTCTTTGTGTGTGTTGTACCTGTGTTAGCAAGGGGTTCTTTATGTAATCATGTGAACAGTAATACAGCTGGCAAATACCACTGAGTTTGTAAATGTCTTATTTCAAATTAAAAAAAAGCTTCATTTTCTCAATTCCTCAATCATCAATGAAAAAGCAGGAAGAACGATGGGCTGACAGCAACTATCCCCGTTAGGTGAGAGGAAACAAGTTAAATGGGATTTTTGCTTTGCCTTGCAATAAATACTGGTGGCTAATGCCCATATTAGTTTACTAATAAGTAGCAAATAGTTAAAAATTTGTAATTTCCCCTTTTTTTCTATGTGCTTTGAGCAATTACATGAATACTTCAAACAGAATGGCAGAATACAATACCAAATCCTCTGCAGTTCAAACTGGTAGTTGCGATGTCCTATTGCTAATAAGTATTCAGTTTCTGACTTTACAGAGTTTGCAAACGCAGAAATTGTCTGAAATTTTCCTGACCCCTGGGGCCTGTAAGAACAGCAGCATTGTACTTAAATCTGTAGCTGTTTGTGGTATATCGGCTTTAAACATGGCAATGACTGAGGCAATATTGCATATTTAAGAATAGATATAGTCCAGATACAGGGTTTGCATGGGAGCCTCCTAGCTGCTTGCAGATGCAGCTGGTTTGGATTGGAGGTTGCAGCTGAAAATGAAGTGTGACTGGATGAAGCTTCTAAATATTGAACCAGAACGCCAGCTGATGTGAACTGACACAGGTCCGCTGAAGTAGTTAGGGTAGTTTATGCCAGTTAGGCTCTTACTCAAGACCTCTTCTGATGTGCTAACTTGGATAGCATTTGCCCTTATTGTTGTTCTGATCTAGGTATGGTAATCCTGATCTCTTAAAAATGCAACATTAGCCTTCCTGATGCAGGGATTGTTTGTACATGTGACAATGTCAAAGTTAAAATATCTGTCAAAACAAAAATGTTACTTCAGTGTGGGAGAAAACTCATACCGTCACTTTATGTTGAATTATGCAGCTGTGTTGCAAATAATAGTAGTTTTTGGAATTAAGTGAAATGTCATTTTTGGGGTGTGTTTTGAAATATGGTATATTTCGAAGGCGATGGACATAAACATCATCAGCTTTGTATTACTGAAAAATTTGGGGATCTCCTAATGACTGTTAGTAGCTGATAAGTATACATTCTTCACTACCTATTTGTCAGTAGATTATTATGGAAATATACTTCCATTTATTATGGGAATATAGATCAGCTCAAAACTCTGTCTCCTCTCTTACTGTGGTCAGTATTAGGTTTTTCTGATAAACAACTACTCTGGATTCCTGATTCTAACAGTGCTTTGAGATATTAAGACTTAATAATGTTTGTAAATTATGCAATAAGCAAACTTTAATGTTATAAATGAAAAATTCAGACCATGTACAGTTTTATAAATGTTTGTATGCTGTTTACCTTTTGTTCTTTATCATGTAAAACACGCATCTCCTCAACACATATTTCAGGTTGTTGGTATTAAAGGATTTTTTTTTTTTTTTAGTATGAAAACTGAAACTTGAAGAAAAAATGTTTGTTCTGAAGAAATGAATTATCCCACTGTCGTGGTTTAAGCCTTTCAGCCACACAGTTTTCTTGCTCACTCACCCCCCCTCTTTCTTCCCCCCGCTCCTGGACGGATGGGAAGGAGAATTGAAAGAATGCAACTCCCACAGGTTGAGATAAGAACAGTTTAATAACTAAGGTATAACACAAATCACTACTGCTACCACCAGTAATAATGATAAGAGAAATACAAGGGAAAAAATACAATTGCTCACCACCTACACCCAGCCCAACCCAGCCATGCACCACCACCCTTCCGGGTCTCTGCTCTCCATTTTTTACATCCTGGGCATGACGTGCTGTGGTATGGAATACATCTTTGGCTACTTTGGGTCAGGTGTCATGTCCCTGCCTCCCCCCGGCTTCCCTCCTCCCTGGCAGAGCATGAGGCTCAGAAAGTCCTTGGTCAGACCAAAACATTACCAAGCAGTAACTGAAAACACTGGTGTTATCAGCGCTGCTCCCAGGCCCAAAATCAAAAACACAGCGCTGCACCAGCTACCAAGAAGGAGAAAAATGACTGCTGCTACTGTTGAACCCATGATACCCACATATTCAATTCTATTTGGAATAATAGTGATACAGCACTACAAAATAATCGTAGGATTAGAATTCAGCTTGTGACTATTCAGACTATTGCTCAGATGAGATGACAAAAACAAATGTGAAAGCTCTATGAAAAAAAACATCCAAGGCTGTGAAAGTCTAAGTGCAGGGGACATATTCTGTAGTATCTGTTCACCATCTTTCTACAGTTTAATCAAATACCATGTTAATAACTCTGATACTGTAAGACCTTTTACTAGCTTGCTCTGATGTTTTCCTGTCAAGGGCTAACTAATAGTTTTAGCTCTCCAAAGAACAACATAACAAAGATAAGGCAAATGCCAGGAAATGTATTCATTAAATAGTCAAGAGAATGCCAAGGACAAGCTCACTGTATAATGTGTTAGGAGAACATCAATATTTGAGAAAAGGAAGATGCTGCTTTGGTATAACATATTTGTGAAAACTGAAATAAGCATGTTTTAACCAAGGCTTCTCTTTAATTATTGTCTGAGTTTCACATAAAGTCTGCTTCATCAACTGGATAAATATTTGACTGCTGTTCAGTAAATTGCATTAGTTTACTTTAACTGTATGCTCAGCCTTATTCAGGCATCCTACATTAGGCAATGTAGTATGTAATGCATCTCTGCAGGTGACCAGAGCTATTCTCTGTATGAGGTAAATTAAAACTCATATTTTAAAAATTAAACATTCTTGCACTTCATGATTTCAATATTTAATTATAACCTGTGTCAGGGCCTAATCTCTGACTGAGTCAGGCATGAAATTAATCAAAAATGAGGCTAAAGCTTAACAGTTCTACTGCACTGTTAAAATATTTCTTTCAGCAATTCTGTGATTCTTAGAGAAGCTTTATGAGAAAGATGCTGGTGAGCACATACTTAAGACAAAAGCTAAAAGGTTAGTAAGTAGCCAAAATAACGATGGTTTTTGTTACTTGAATTGAAAAGAAAACCAGCAAAACAGTTTACTTCCTGAGAGGTGAGCACACTGAGGATGTTGTAACATTACAGATGTGATCAGACAAGGAAGGAAATCTTTGACTCTTTCTAAATGTCTTTCAGGAAGAAAACCCAACTACATCAACAAAGCACAGCCTTGATATTCTCATGGAAGTTGCATCAGGCAACAAATGCAGGAATAGATTATTTTATGTGAAGTACGCTGCAGCTACAAAGAGTGCAACGATATTTTACTTTGCAAAGTCCTTGTGTAAATTAATTTGATGCAAATGTACTATTTGTAGTTACACTTTTTTGACTGATGGGAAAAGCTGGTGCAGAGCAGTGAGTTTCTTTTTGACTGTGCATAATAACTTTATCTTTCTCCCCTTTTAATCTGCTTTTTTTAACTCAACATTTCAGCACCAAACTGTAGCTGAGAAACAAAGGAAATGGTGAGGTTCTGAAAAAGGCTGAAAATAATTCTTGAAATTTCACAAAGTTCAAGCTTTTTTTACAAAGTCATGAGACTGCTTCAGTTTTACATGAAAAACATAGGTTTGGTTGAGTTTGGTTTATTTTGATGAATTTGTGTATTTTTTTTGTGGGCTCAGCACTTCCTGAAATGGATCATCCATAAAAACAGGAAGTGCAGATGCAGCTAATAATAGTGGAAAAATCCCCACATGGGCTCCTAAAATCTGACTGAACAACTTTTGACAGCACAATAAAAAGTATATTAAAATGTTTGAACATAGAGTGCAAACAGTAACTTTCTCTCATCCTGGCACAAAGCTGACTGGCTTCTGAAGGCAGTCAAGTAGAAGAACCCACAATCATTTTATTTTGCTCAGCTCTACGTGCTGCTCAGACACAGGCTACCTTTGTGGTTTTAGGCTGATCATGTGTAACCTCCTTAGTTTTAACTGCTGTAAAACCATTCACGCTGCTAATGGTTTGTCTGAGAATTAGACATGCAAATTTTCTTATTATTGCTGGACGAAAGATTTGGAAGGTGGTAGCTAAATATGAACCTGTCTGCTGGTTTGTTTATCAGGGAGAATAAGCCATTTTAGCAGGCCCAGATCTTGAAGTGCCACATTTTAAAAAGAAAAAATAAAATTGCAGAGTTTATTCATATGATCCTGCTGCCCAAGATGGCCAAGAACAATCTAGCCCTTAGTGGTAGTTTGAGAACCACCAACTTATCCCTAGTTTGTTCTTTAATTAAGATTATTTCTTAGCCTTGGAATCACATTGGATCCCATCACTAAGAGTATTTTACACTTATTAAAACACCTTGCCTAGCTGTAACTAGAAATCTACCTGCCTGGACCTAGCCAAGCTGGTGTTCTCTGGGGAAGCTTCTTGCTCCCCAGACATACACAGAATAGCTGGTGTTGGTAGTGCACCACTGTCATTTCTTTAAATGCAAGTGGGATCACTGCTTGCATTCCCCCAAAATCAAGTAAGTAAGTGGGGCTAAATATTCCAGTTGTCCTTAGGAAGCCAGATCTTGAGAGGCCTGTGATGACTTACCAGGTGGTCATCACAGCCACCTCTGCCTTGCTGCTGAGCTTAACCAAACCACACCACCTAAACAGGATTTGCAGTCACTAATGTACCTTCTGGTGAACCTACTAATTATTTTAAAGGCCACATACTCATCCTTTACAAGTAATTTAACTTCATGATAACATTTCAAAAATATACAGAAATACTGAATGAAAAACAAGCTGGTAAAATAAATTATTACAAAGTATATTTGTCTTTAATAATGTTGGACAGCTTCCAGTATGTGACATGAATATTACATTTAGTCATTGAGCTGAATCTGTTAAGAAAGGTTTAGCAGACTTTCTGAGAATATATTTTTAGTACACTGGAGTACAGTATAGAAATTCAGAAGCTTGCTTTTCTGTTGATTTAAGAACATTTTGGTCACGTCAATATACTTTTCTGGTTTTCTCCAGGCTTTTGGGGGTACTTTGAGGTCTGGAGTTTCTGTTTACTTTTGGTTACAGCATGAAATCTGGCTCTCTATAGAACGAATCATTAGCGAATGCAAATGATTTAAAGCAGTTTGGTGGGATTATATAAACCAGAGTAACTGTTGCTGTCACTTGAGCCTCCCTAGGTTTTCCTGGAGATGCCTCAGTTGTTGATCAAGCATTGTCCACACAAACTCTTCATAATCAGAACCACAAATCTCACATACGCTGCTCCTTTTTCCATGTGGGAGAGAAAGATTTAGATCAAGGTCTTATCTCAGAAAAAAGATAATTCTCCATCACACTGAGTAAAAATAGCAAGCTTAGAACAGGCCCAAATTTTAAGTTAACTCAAATAGTTTATTCCTTATTAAATAAGGAATGTTATAATTTTTTTAAACTTTGTTTTACAGCTGAGAGTTAATATGCTAACGAGTTATAGCAGAGCATGTGTGGCTGCATTTGCTGCACCTTACGCAATCACATTTGTTAAAATTTAGTTTATTTTTGTGGTTCTGAATTATGTAAAATACACTGTACTCCAAATGATGGCTGCTTTGCTTATAACACCAGATTTATGACAACAAGGATATTGCTATACATATTATTATTTTTATGCCGTAGAGGAAAATACGTGAAAAAATAACCACTCTCTTTTTCATTTAATTCAAAAAGGCTTTTCTTAGCAGCTTGAAGTTTATTTGGTGTAACACTCTATTTATTGGGAAACTTTAACAATTTCCTAATATTTTCATTTTTAATAATGGCTCATAGGAGTTCTATAGCCCTCACTGCTCTAGAGGTTTTCTAAATATTTTCATTATCTGAGAGAAAATGACTTTCTGCTCAGTATACCATACAAATCTGACCATGAAGTTACTTACTAGGGTAAGTGAAAGGTGTTGGTCTGTGCTTTTATCGCCCTATTTATGGAGTGATTGCTAAACCCAACAGTACCTTATAACTTCATGAATAAATCATGGAATCAGTCACTGTATTTATAAAAATGTCTGATCCTTCTTTCCAGTTTCCAGTATTTGAACATCTTTGGGTGACTGAAATATGTGATTACTAACTGGTGAACAAATAAAGTTGTCAGGGCTGGCTTTTGTGGCTCAAGATACTTGCAAGCAAGGGCTCCCCTGAATTAAGGAACTCTGTCAAAGCTTATTAATCAGCGTTTACACATACCCACACACATTCATATTTTCATGCCTGTCTGGTTGGGAAAGAGTCTATGGTTCTTTCTCAATGCAGAGAAAGCCTTGCACTGGGAGGCAAAAATCTCACATTTGAAGGTGTGCTACAGTGTTGTGCCTCATACCTAACCCTCCCCTTCTCCTGCACAGTTCAGAGGACCAGAGGACATGAAGCTTATGAGCATGAGCAGAGTAGGCAGCACTTTGGCAGACTGGTGGAGCAGCAAAGCAGGTCCGCCATGCTGCAGTGACAGCACTGCTGATTTGCATACCCAGACCCACTGTAGACTGGCTCCACTGGAGACCCAGCTCCATCCTGTCTAATGGTGTCAGTGAATGGGAACCAGTGGGGACAGAAGTACAGCTGCTGCATGGCAATACTACACTGAGTTCACGTTCTTCTTGCCCTGCTGAACCTTAAGCCTGGCTCCTTCTGAAGCTTGGGAGGGCAGTGAGATCTTGCTAGCTTGTACAGGCAGAATCAGAATGGTATATATGTTGGGAAATGCAATGGTGGAGCCAGGTCCTGAAAGTTTTATCATGCTCCCTCAACACTTAAATTGATATTGCAAGCTATTTCCCATTGCATGTCTAAGTACTGCAAGAAATTTACTACAGCAACAAATCTTGTTAGGTGACACACAGACATAATGATGCATTAATGTCCCATAGACCACATACTTGCTCTAACCTGTGTTGGTGCTTTCTGTTTAAAGCTCAAGTCATTCAATTCAATCAGTCAATGATGACTTCCCTAATGTGATCCACACAACTGGGAAAATGATTGACAATGTCTCAGTTTAAAACAAACTAGCAGTGCTACCTCTTCCTAGGAGACAGGCCCTGAGTATCCGGTGGTCCTGGAGGTCTAACTGAGCCTGGACTTGCTAGTGAGTCCTGCAGGGGGCTGGAATGATGCTCTAAGATGTGTCATTGGTCCTAGCCCTTAGGCACTAACCAACTAACCAGTGGATCCTGCAGTAGGTACCACAAAGATATGACCAAACCATTCCTCACAGATTGCGTACTCGAGGCAGTAAGAGCCACAGCTTATGCTGGCTCTTATTTATTCAAAATATGGGAATGTTGCTCTTGCTTCAGCACCTTCATACAGCTGGGCCAAAGCCCATGCCTATTGGTGGTTTAAAAAGCTGATTTCATTTATTGAAAGCAAGTAAAAAATCTTATGACAGGGATTATCCCACATGTTGCTATTAATGCAAAGTATTTGAGCTGGTTAAATCTTCGTTGTATCTGTGTGTGGTACATGTTTGGCTGTAAATAATCCAGTGCTTTAAATAGGGAAATGATAAATTAGTTTTCATTCCAATGCAGTAAAAAGTAAGTTTAGATAATTTACCTTGAAGGAAGTGTAAACATTTTCATGCAAATTAGGTCAACCTGGGACTCATTTGAAAAGGATATGAGAACATTTATTTCTTTGAAAGCTGAAGATATCTAACTTAACAATATGTAGATTCAGTGCTTCTGACAGCAACAGACTGTTTCTTGGAGATCCTATGAACAGTTTTTTTCTGTGTCTGACTTGCCAAGTATAATTCCTTATCTAGCTCCAGCACTTGCTGCATTGTTTTACTCCTTGTGAAGCACTTGCTCTGATCCTATTTTGAATTGTTTTATGTCTTCTGTACTATTTTGTTGTGTGTTTCAGGTACCTCAAATTAAATTACCAGGACACATCTTTCAATGTATGAAATACTGTACACACACACACACACACACATATATATAAGTGCTAAAATTAGCTACAGAGGTAGGTTACTGGAACTCAGGCTTTCACATCATGACATTTGTTCTTCAGTTCTGGCTTATTTTTGGCCCTTTTCAGACTTGACCTTCTGTCTTTGTAAGTGAAACAGGTAGAAGTTCAGTGCAAAGTACATATTTGCCATCTTCCCCTTCCCACCCTAGTGCAAAATGTGTATACTAATATTAAATGTAATGACTGATTGGTTTTGGAATCACTGACAACATTCATGCTCCATCTGCAGGTATTCTTTCACTCATAATTAATGTGCTATAAGTATTTTAAAATAGTTCCTGATACCTAAGAACAGAATGGACTCAAAATGTAGGCAATATAAAATGTCTGAAAAGTGAGTAGCCCTCATTTGTAACATTCACTTGTCAAAATACCAGGAACGTATAAAAGGCACTTTTTTCTTTTACTCAAGCAACTCTAATAGTATATATAGGTGAAAGTATAATTTTCTATGTAAATGAGGAAAACGTATCTACTGGTAACCTCAAACTTATTCTTAGATAACTGGAAATCCATTTTCATTTAGATAATTTCAATTACTTCTTAATATTTCATTAATATTTGGAGGACAGAACCAGTATGAGAGGCAAATACATTTTTTCTCAGGGTTCTTCACTATTCCTGTCTTTCATCCCATATAAAATATCTATCAGACAAAGGGGAAGGATGATTCAGAAACCAAGAATGGTTTACTCTGTGTTTATCTTAAAATAAAGAACCATTAGGTGACTCAAACGAATGTAATTTTCTTTATTAGTTACTCCCTATGGGTCCACATCATGTGGACATTACTACTTCCTGTCTGACTGCCCCCTCTATCTTCAGTGTCAGTGAAAAGGTATTAAAATGAATTAACTTAGAGGCTGAACAAATCTGTCTCCAGTTCAGATTTAAGGTTTATTGTTAAGACAATGTGGGTGAACTCCCAGAAGCAAATAGACAGTATGTCATATGATGAAAAGAACCCTAGAAGATATGAGTTTCAGAGAGAAATTTGGGGCAATATTTGGACAGTTAGGCACAGGACTGTAGCCTTTTGGGGATTCCCCAAGACCTCTCAACCTTTCTGATGTTACCAGACATTTAGAATCTTGGATGAAGTAGCATGAATCCTGCCCAAGCAAAACTTAGAGTAGGAAAATCACTAAAACCAAGGAAACCTAGACATACAGTAGTCTTATTAAAGTTGTGGTTTTTTTTCCTTCAGAATGTTTCTGGTCACATAGTCTGTTAAGAAAAAAATGTACTCTAAGAGATAAAGTTTGTGGATAACTTGTATTTTTTCAAATTTGTATTATTTTAAAGATCAAATACCTCTCTATATAAAGTTAACATGTGTTGCCTGTATTTTAAACTCCTCTATATTAGCCATAACTGACAAATTGATTTCTCTAGGTTTATTTTTTTCCTCATATTTATGGTCAACAGAAAGACAAATGTAGCTATTTTCTTACAGATGTCTTATTACTCTACCCTGCTCTCAAAATTTATAATTTACATTTCATTTTAAATAGCTGAAAGAACATTAAAGCTTCCTTTACCCCTAATTTATGGGAGAGGTGGCAATCTACAAAACAAACATTATGACATGACGTGGATCATCACATATTGAGAATATTTGATGAACAGCTTCATAGAGAAGCACTTTTACATCTCTTTAAGTTATGTCCTTTTGCAATGAATTTTGATTAATATTCCTGTGGTGACTACAACAATCAAGTTTGGATAAAAAGGTTTTAAGGAAAAGCTTGTAGCTTACGTTTAGCTATATTAATGCAGTGGCACTGCAAAACATGCAAAGAATCAGGCTAAAAATTGTAGGTTGGCATGAAATAGTATTTAAAGTGTGCAGTGGTCAGTCATATTTGCTTTGATTTAATTTATATTTGGTCCCTATTTATTTGACAATCTCTGTGAGTAACTTGCTTGCCGTAGGCAAGTGGTGTCTGGGTTAGAGCAATGACCCTCTGCTGTTGGACGAGGCATGGCAGCTGCTGGGGTCAGTGTTCAAGTTGGAGCTGGTGGCTGCTGCCATCCGTCAGCATGGTGGTGCCCATGCAACTGACTGCAGCCGCTCTTACTCTGGCAGCAGCTGCTTCCCTTTGCTGCATCATTCCTGGCAGTGTTTTATGCCGTTTCATTTTCTCTAACAAGTCAACAAAGGTAGGCTTACAGACTGGACATAAGACATTTAAAGCAGAATTAGGCAGTTTCATCAGTGGCCTCTAATTGGCTCCATTTAATAGCCAAATGGTAAGCACGTAACATGCCGTGGGCAATGTTTTGCTATTGGCTTTGGTTTTAGCTTTTTAATATATACTGGCATGAAGCACACCAGAAGACCTTACGGGCTGCCAGACTGTGAATTACTGATCTAATGGTTATAACAGAGATTTCAGAAACAGGACATCTGGTGTTTCTTCCTATCATTTTCACTGGCTTTCTGTATGACCTTAAGTAGATCATTTCCCTTCTCTCTGTCTTAATTAACTCACCAGCTATATTATAAAGATATTAATTCCTACCCATTTTGGCCTAAATATCAATTACTATTATGCTGTGATTTCATGCGAATGTGCATTTAATAAGTAAGAGATATTTCATAAATAAAATTATTTGAATGCATTTCTTTTGTTTTTTACTGTGTCAGTTAGATGCTCTCTTCAAATCTGAGCATGGTTGATTGTCTCCTGTATTTTAAATGATTCTTCTGTCTGACTTAATCAAAAAGAGTTGTTTCAATGATGATTAGAACTCCTTCATTCGTCTCTAATAAGACCATTTTTAAGATTGGAAAAGCTGTTCGCCCCTCTTCCATGCAATCAAACAACCTTTATCTGCCATTTGGTATCACAAGTATCAGTTTTCTTTATGTCCAGAATGCACCCGGTCTCTTTTGGTACAAGACCAGAAATGTCATCCTGTTCCTCCATTTTCTCTGCTTCATTTTCACTGAATGAATGGGTGGGATATGCTCTTGTTCTCACAAAATAGGATGTTATAATGCCTGAACTTTATCCCTTGCATTTCCAAGTCATTGGATCATTTGTTCCGTTCTAGTAAAATTGCAGTGTACTCAGGTTTTCATAACACCATGATATAGGCTGGTACATAATCACATGATGCTTATTTTTCTTTTCCTATTTCGAAGTGACAAGATCATCAGAAACTCAGGAAAGAGCCTTTACAAGGGGGTTAAGAACATTTTTCAGACTGCTGTTTCTTCAGGAAGATTTATAAATAACATCCATTTTTTTCATTTGGCTGTTGGTGGCCAATTATGAAGACGTGTCTTTGGATGAAAGAAACAGGGAGAGTGAGGCACCTGCCTACTTGAATCCATTTCAGACAGAAATATTTTGCACTGTGTGGATCCTCTGCCCAGCTAGCTGTTTGCTAGGTGTGCAAGTACATAAGTTTCAGCCAGTGAGCATGGTGGGATGCTGATGTTCTGAGTCAAGGCACTCACCACCTGCCTAAATGCCAACAAAATTCTTGAGCTTGAGACCAAGACATAAGTTCAAACCTCAGAAATGTTCTCAGACCTTGCAGAAATTGGGCACTTTAACAGAAAATATCTGGAAAGAGGCACTGACTTAGCATGTGTCTCAATGTACAGGTCAGGGCCTCCTTAAGATGCTGCAATTAGTGTAACTGGAAACAGGAAACTGAAGTCAAATCCTCCACATCTAATGTAGGAACATCCTAATCACCAGGCTTCTCAAAACTGGGGTAGAGCTTCCTCAATATTTCCTGTTAAGGCAATTAAATGCTGTTTGAAATAACTAAATGTGAATTAGTAGAAAGGTTAAGGGGAGAGGAAGCAAGGACATTCTTCTGGAGCACAGCAAACATATATTCACATACCTGTACCAACGAATGCTTAATTATTTATATGAAATGCAGGTCACTTGGTAGAGAGAGTAAGTGTCACCTAATAACTGTCAGATAAACATACTGAAAGTGGGAAGATTGAACAGGAGGCATATACGTTGCTGTTGTTACTTCAGCCTTTGTGATATTGCATCTGCTTGTTTGGTAGGTGATTTCCTTTTGATAAAATAAGTTGTGAAAAATAAGTCTTTCCATATTACCCATTTAAGCATGAAATGATTTCTCGCCACCCCGTTTTTGAAACAAAGTAGAATGTCAACTTGCTATTGCATGGAGAGGCAGCAGGAGTGATCTGGTAAACTAATTTCATTCCTCTAATTTAGATTAAGTTGCAACCCCTTATTGTGGAACTGGCACTCCCAGTGAGTAATCAGGGAAAGACAGTTTACGTTTGAGTTTATACCGGTATGGCTTAGGCTGAATAAATGCTAGGTGTGCAGAGTATCATCTAATTGTCTAGTTTTCCCTACAGGGGTCAATCCCTGTTAGGCAAATGCTGAGCCAGCCCAGCAATGGCTTGAACCTAACCTGGGTAAAAAGTGCTCATGAAATTTAGTAGCTCAGCAGAACCTAAGGCTTTTGACAATCAAATGGTTAACCCTTTCACAGATCTGTTTCTTGGGAATTGAATAAATGAGGGTATTGTAATGTAAAGAACATTTGTTGGCTGAAGGCCACCATGAGGGAGATTAGTGGGGGGTATTAAAGATGAAATTATAAAGTCTCAGTGAAAGAGATTCAGTTGAATTCAATGATAAATGACAGTGAAAGGAAGAGAAGGATATTTCTGAGATGAGCTGTATTTCCCTAAAGAAAAATACTTGTGAGATCAGATTTTTAGAGAAAGAGTATTCTTTTTTTTTATTATTGAAAAGGTTAGATTATATCATTTTTGAGAGCTCTGTTCTACTGATTGTAATAAAAATTGACATGAAGTGTTTTAAGTTTGTTGATAATTCCATACTATTCTGACTCACTTTATCTGAATATCTTAAAATTCAATTTCACTTGTAGAAGGTATTCTCATATTATCCTGCTATATAGGCTACAAAAGGCTGGTAAATCCATAGATGTTCATGACCACTCATGCAGAAATGAAATATTTAACTACAAGGGTATCTTGTATTTCAGAAGTTATTTGCTGACACTTCATTCTCTGATCCTTGTAGTCCATACGAAATGATTTGCACATAGGAAATATAAGTAAATGCTTTACAAATTGGCTTTTGAATATTTTGTTGCTACTTCTAATAGATTTTTTAAAGTGTTTTCTGCTCAAAAATGTTTCAAATGTTGTGAGTTTTTTATCATTTAAAAACACATTGCATGTATTAATCCTCTTGAAGGATTCCTTGGTTTTCCTCAAGAAAAACAATAAGAAGATAGGGGTGTACATTCTCATAACAAGACATATGAAAACTGATGTGTATTAATAATGCTTATTTATTTAACTTTTCTTAGAAGAAATATTAATTGTAATGCTTTTATTATAGGAAAAGAATCCGTCCGTGCTAAGTCTAAACAGGTAGAAGTTACTGATTTTTTGCGTAATTTAAGTGGTTATTAAAATAGAAATCTGACTAATCATCCTACTTTAACATTTAGAACAAATTACAGTGCACATTTCATCAAGTAAAAATGCAGCCTCATGTCATTCTAAATCACATTAAGAATCAGTTGAAGTTGGGGAGGTGGATGTTGAACTGTCAGATTTTAGAAAGAGTGGAAAAACTTGAGATCACATTTTCAGCCTACGAATTCAGATGGAAGAATTTAATCAGCCACTTTCCGTGTGCTTCACTGACTATCAGAAGTTCTGTCTGTCATATACAGATGTGGATGTGAATGTCTGATGTGTGTTTCCCAGCTCTACCTAATTGGATAACTACAGAACTGCTATTAGAATAGACAGCTAGTAGGCAGACCTGTAAAGTGGACAACAGCCAAATTTAGAATGGGAAGCTATGTATTTTCAGTGTACCTTCTATGTCAATAAAGTGGTAAAAAAAACCCCGAAAACTAAAAACTAGCACTGGATCATCCTTTTCATGTTGGATTGGTTTCTATCATAGAAAATAGGTGTTTGAAAGCATAGCTCTTCAATTTCTGTGCATATTAAATAGCCTTTATTTTTATTTCATGCACCCTGGAATGGATGGAGAAAAAAAAAGACCCTTAGCAAATGCTAAGAAATGCCTTTGAACCATCTCACCCCAGAGATTTCCATTCATCACATGCTCTGGTAACCTATAGAGAATCCCAGAATGCTACTAGCCACTGCCATGGAAATGACAATGTTACAAATTTTATCACTATAAAACTCTGAGCCTGCTTCTTGTCCTATGCAAAGGCTATTACCCCATCCAAGTTGGCAAACAGGCTGTCCTGTATTAGGTGTGTGATAGCATTAGCATCACAGACAGTGCTCATTGCCATTCCCCACTACAGGACATGTAGAAAAAGGATTCATGATTTGAGCAGACACTGTTCAGTGGGATTCAAGCGTTGACAGAACAGGTTGAATAGTAACATACTTTTCAAACATTATATTGTAAAATTCCTGTAACACATCTGGTCAGTGCTGTTGCTAGAAGTCATAGCCTGACTCCGCTGGGCACATCGTTTTGCCTCAGTTCAGTTACTTGCATTTGAATACAGACTAGGCAGAATGGAAAGGCAATGAGATTTTTGAATAATTTGCTGGAGGGCTTAAAATATCTTAGTAGAACAAGATGACTATCTAAAAAAAAAAAATAATATTCTCCTGGGTGGCACACTCACGGCTTCATGACTAATTTGAGATGGCACAATTTTAGATATACTAAGAAATCCTGTGACGAGGACAGAGCTGCCTCATCCTAAGATTTCAACCTACTGTCGGAATGTGAGAGTATAAGGATTCTAGAAAGGGCACAATACTTGTCAATTAAATGAAAAGTGCCAGGATGGTTGTCCATATTGCTGAGTTACTGAAATGGCAACATGTCTTGTTTTGTTTCAGATGTTATGGAAATCCAAACTTTCATCAACTCAGCTATGGAGTGTTTCAGAGTCTCTATGGGGAGATATACTTTAAATCAAATTAAGTGAAGCAGGAGATTAATTGGTTCTGGTTACTGTTTGGTTTTGGGTAGAGTTTAAAGTTTTGGGTTATGCAACCTTAAACAGTCTGAAAATAAATTATTTGTGAGGATTTTATCTCTCTGTGGGATACAGTGCCAAAACTGCAATTGGAAGGATGTTTAAAGCAAAGTTTATCGTATGAGCAGGGGATTTGGTACTTGGTGTTCTTCAAACTGGCTAGTTGTCTTGGTCTGAAATAATTCAAACAGACCAGTTTACAGGAAACACGGGAAAACCAGTTCTTATTTAGGTTCTGAGGAAGGCAAAGAAAGATGTAGAACAGCACTTTAAAGTATGACAGAAAACTGGTAGGATTTTTTGTGTGTGTGCGTGTGTTGGTTTTGGGGTTTCCTTTTTTTATGTGTGTTGGTTTTTTTTTTTGGTTGGTTGGTTGGTTGGGTTTTGTTCTTTTTTTTAGTGTTACTTATTGACTTCCTTATACCTGTTTTGAATGAAAGAGTTTTTCTTTTGAGGTCAAAACAATGAAGATAAAAAGATGTCTAAATTAGGTGAGGCTCTCAGGTTAATATATTAAAGTGAATTTATTGATAGGGGAGGGGCTAAGTGAGTTGTAGGCCCTCTCTTCACATTTAGTATGACTTAAAGTATGACTTGAGTGTGACTCACTCAGGTATGACTCGTTCAGTGACATGGCTGCTTTGCTGTGAGGTCCCTGCATATCCCCTCCACCTACACACTCCTCTTTGTCAAGCACACTCTTCCTGCATCTTGAATATATTCACACTTTACTAGTTGTAAAACTAAATAAACAATGAGGCTTTTCAGGAATTTCCTGGAAATCCAAAGTGCTTCAGATTCTTAACTATAATATCATTTGAGAGTAGGGTGTGCCTTTTTAAACTACTAATACCACAGAGTGTCTGCAATTTTGATACTGAGGCCTTCCAAATTGCAGCTATATTCATACTGTATAATAATAATTTCTAATAATAAAATTATTATGATTTAATAATGATTTAAAAATTCAGCAGCACTGAAATGCTCCTTCTCTGGCAAACAAATCCTGGATTTTTGTTGGTTTATTACTGTTGTTCTAGAGGCAAAATGGGTTGAATATATTCTTTTACTGACTTACCAACCACCAGGACACAGCAATGCCAGATGGTTGGAGTTTACAGCCAGCACTTTATGCACGTTAAAAAATATTTAATGTCACTCTAATCATGCTCAAAAGTAGCCTGGATTTAGAAATAATGTCTAAGCCACCAATCACCTGCAAACAATGAATAACCCGTGAGAAAGAGTGCCAGAAAAAACAAGAGATTGTGTATACCGTCTTGGAATTCTGAACAGATTTCTGACTTGATGGAAATTCAAGTAGTGTTGAAAGTTGTGGAAAGGAAAGGTGTAGAAGGGCCATATATATAATAACTCAGAAACACAGCTATAGTATTAGGACAGAAATGTTTAAGTTTAGCATGACAAGAAGTGTGAAGAAATTGAGTTGAAATGTAGCTAGATACGGAGATAGTGTCTCACTGATATTTTTCACCTCATGCCTGGAAAAGGTCTTTAGGAAGTTTAAATAAGAAGAAAATGACACAAACATTATAGTACTTGAGTCACACCAGATTTGAAGATGACATTTTCATGTCTTCTGAAAGTGTTAGGGATCTTGAAATTATAAGTAAGGAACCAAGTGCAGAAAAATAAAGACAATAGAGTAAGGATAAGGTGTAGGATGTAAAAAATTAGGCAAAGTCAGGTGTGGGGTTTTTTTTTAAGTTATTTGTGTACAACTTGTTTACGCTCAAGTAGAGAGAGCTCATCAATCATTAAAATTGCTTCATGTTTCCCAAATAAGTTCCTGTTTTCTTTACTTGTAATTTTGCCAAGCCTGAAACATCTGTTCTAAAATTTCCCATACAGATTGAAATTTTCCAAAAATTCAATCCCAATAGATAAGTTTCTTCCAAGAACAAGATTAGACTGAAAAATGTGATGACTTATCCAGGGCCACAATGGAAAATTGAAAGAGATGAACTAAGCCTTCACCTTAGAAATTGTAGTGCAGTGTCTCAGTCACAAGGTAGCTCTTTACAAATCTACGTGATATGTATGTTTTGTAATTCAGTGTGATTTACTGAAAATCTGTCCTTTTAGAGAAGCACTTGCCAAAGTTCTTTCTTTATATTAATCTCTCCACACTTTAAACACGACAGTCACATAAAATTGAAAGAGCATAACTAAGTATTTATGGTATCTTAGCTGTATCATTGCTAGTTACCAGGATGAGGTAATGTGGAAGGTAGAAAGGAGGGACCTGATCTTGAAGATTTTTTCTCATGTATATCTCATTATTATTAATTACCATATATAATACAAATACATTTTTAATTGTACTGTGTTCAAAAAAGAGAAACTGTGTCAGAACATGATAGAGCTGCAGAATTACTATCAGGGAAGGTTTTACTTTTCTCAAAAGCAAGTTAGTTACACCGAGACAGTTCAGTTGTCAGAAGAGCCATCTAGAGCTCATTGTTAATAGAATTGGAGAGGAGACTTACGTAAAAACCAAATTTAGCCCCCTCTATTAGAAGGAAACCTGGATCACAAGCGCAGCTTCACACTTTGGGCCCATTTCCATAAAATTCAGAAAAGTTTCACTTTCACCATAGGAACTCACTGAGGCAGCAAACCCTGATCATAGTGTCTTTGCAGAAATAACAGGCTCTTGGAACAACATTCTCTGAGCTCCCTTCAGAAGCAATTAACTGCTGCAAGTACACCTGGAGCTTATTAAGTCTGGGAGAGGCCTTAAAGCTACAGTTCACATTTCACTTCAGTCTGGTAAGAAATCAAATAAAAGGGTGATTTTAAGAAGTCACGTAATGCTTATTCCATATTTCTGGCAAGCAAAATATTCTATAGAAGGTGCTTGCTTCCTTTGGCAAGAGAAACCCTATTTCCAGCCTAGGAAGGCTCATATCGTATGAATATTTCATTTCCCTTCACTTTAACTGGAGAAAGTGTACAGTAGGACATTTTTAAAGGCTTTTCTCATTTTCCAGCTGTGTGATCTATACAGCCACATAAAGATCTATGGCACCTGCTAAGATTGCCTGCTTTTAGAAACGACATAGGTTTAGCTATGATCACGGGCTTGTCAGGACTCTGAGATTGCTGATTACAGGACCACAGTATCAAGCTATTAAGTGATAATGATACTTGATGATACGTGTTAATTAAACCAACCAAATTAATGACAGCTGTGTCTCTTTAAATATTCCCATTTTGGCTTTGAGTCAGTTCTCAGAACAAGGGTGATTTGGAGGAAAGTCTAATAAAATTATTTATTAAACCTCTGTTGGGAAAGTGTATGTACATTCTCTGCTGAAATTTGTGTCCCCCAGACTACACCCATTCACAAAGGGTGAATGTGAATTTCCCCTTCTCTGAGAAAGTGAATAAAACCAGGAAATTCTTTGGAGAAACTAAAAGCCATTAAAGAACAATGAGGGCTCTAGCTTTCTTTTAAAACCAGGATAAGGTTTCTGGATGGTCCAGTGTCCTGATGGTCAAAGAAGACAAGAAATGGCAGGAGTAAGCACATCTGAGTATCTGGTCTCAAACAAACAGATTTCATATGCTGATCACACCAATGACATTCCTGTCACACTTTATCATGCTCTAAGTAAAATCACAAAGATTGAGATAACCATGCGGTTGAGATAACCATAAAATGAACTTCTTGCTTTGGTAAAACCGCATGGGGCTCAGACAGCTAGAATCAATCTAACTGAGATCTAGCAGAAAGAATAAAATACTGATTTATAATATCAAAGAACATAGTCTAATATTAAAGACTTAAGTGAAAGCATAATGCGCTTCAGAATGAATGTGCCAAATCAATGTGGTTGGCTTTATTAGTTGAGAGGTTATAGACAGCAAATCAACCTGTTCCTGGAAGCTGGATGAGAATTGACTTGAATTTCACTTATGTTCCATAGTTTCTCTTACAACTGGCAAGGAGTGTTTATACTTGTTTAAAGACTAGTGATTTTTTTTTGGTGGTCTAAAGGCTCCACATAAGGTCCAGATGATGTTCTGTGAAGTAAAAAAAAATCACGATTGAGGAGCCAAGGACACACAGATATATATGAAGTTTGGGTAGATAGCCTTTCATCTGGCATTCCCTAATATGTGAATGTCTGAAACACTGGCAATTCAACTTTAATGTTCTTTGAACGCATTTTAAATAGGCACAATATAAATGACATTCACTTCAATTGGCATTTCTCCTGGGACTTGCATTCCTTAAAGCATTTTTAATAACTAAAAGACATTATATGAATGTAATGGAAAACTGACTATTCTTCCAGTGGCCAAGGAGTATTTACCTTTATAAAAGCACCAGGATGTTTTGTGACTCTTTTTTTCCAAATAAACAGCTCCAGCAGGCTGAGAGAAGAAAGAAAGACTACACTGACCATGGCATTGTTCCTAGGTAATCTGTCAGACAGAGTAAAGGCAGTGGGACAGCTCATAATATACACATATACATAGAATAAATGAAAATATCAATCTGGCTCAAAGTGAGACCCATGTTCCTGTCATCAGTTACTTGGCAAGAGATCACTCTGAATCATGTCAGAATACTTAAGACAAAACAGTTTGGGAACACTGATGGGAGCAATGAAATGGGCTTTAACATTAACATTGGGAAGTTAATATCAGAACATGTCTGGTAACTTAAAGAGTAGCATCAGGCCTGTATATAAATGTTTCCTCATCTGTTTAGCTGGTGTTTTGATAAGTAGCTGAGCACCGCCTTAACAAAAGGGTCCTGGAAGTAGTGCTATGCTGACTCCTCAATTCACATCTTCTCAATATCTATTGCATCCTAAATTTAGAAAGGATTTTTTTTTTTTTTGGTAGTTAATATTTTCTTTTTCAGTGGTGGTGGGTGCTGTTTGTATTGATCTTTGTTACTATTTTTTCTTATTTCAATTGAATCACTTGTGGTATTAAGGGTGAGTAAAAGTCTGAGGGTGTTTTGTTAGGTGGCATAGCACAGCACCCATTATAATTAGGTAAAATAAAACAGGGTGGTAACAATAAGTAAATAATTTCATAGTTTTTTTGTTTCGCATTTATTGAGTAGATAGTTTTTGAGACTTAATATTTTAAAAGTTCATTATGATAATGTAAACAGGAATACAGTATAATACTTAGACGTAGGATTAAAAAACAGAAGATGTACAGTGAAAAGAATGCCATGTGAAGAGCACAGGAGAAATAGGAGAAACTAAAACAAAAATGCTTTAGAAGCCTGCAAATTTATTTTACTACAGTTTTGTGAAAAGTGTGAATTAGGTATTTTATAATTGAGATGGAAAGTAAGAGCCTAAATATTTGACAATTAACTTTATTGATTGAATGTATTTTTATTTATAAGTTTGAAGTGAACTTTTCCTTTTGGAAGTGTTCAACTACAGTAATTCCTAGAAAGAAGTTAGGAAAGAACTTAATGTTCAACTGAACCAGTAAGTTTACATTTTCCATCTACGTCTCTTTCTTTTTTGTATTAGGTTTGCTGGAGCCCTCCTCCTCTAACACCTCAGATTAGTTTATTTCTGTTTTTAAAAAAGACTTTAGCCGATAATACGAAAGCAGTTAAGATCCAGTCTCTGTGAAAGCGGTTTCATTCAGCAAGAAGTTATCTTTTAGCTTGCATTTTTGTACTTATGCCAGGAAGAGGATGTGGTGTTAGGCTTTGAAGATTATTGCTTTCATTTTGTCTGCTCCATGTAATGTTTTGTAGCTACCTTGAAAAATCATATACAAAATAAAATTGGTTTAGCTTTTACTCTGGGTATTATTTTTACATCTAAGAGTGTCTAGCGAACACTCCTGTACTAATAGATTATTTTTCCCCAGTCTTAAGCTTTAATGTTTCTGGAAGATGTTCTCCAGATAAGTATTCAGGCCCTGCTTCTGCAATTACACCCCCATGGGTCAAATCATGTCAAGGCCTATTCACTTTGAATAACTTTCAGGTTCTTAATATTTTCAGGTAGATGTTCAAAGCCATTGCTCTGCTGCTGTTGCATGTGTCCAAGTCCCTGTCTATAAAGTACTTGACATATATTTCTGGATGTTACAACCACAGTCCTGGTGGTGTCAAACAGGCCAACGGTTACATAACTGAAGATTTCACAAATTCATCCAATTGCCTCTTGCATCTAATAATTTTGAAATCACTGAATTTTACTTACCATATAATTCCTTGCATGAAAGAGATCTACAAAGAGGTTGCTTTTGTTCCATGTTGCTCTAACATGCCATAGGGAATGTTCTCCAAGGACCTGAGAGACTGAAGAGTTTAAACCCTCAGACATGGGATCTGAATGTGGGTCTCCTGCAGGTGGGTGCTTTAGTTGGATCTACAGTGTTACTTATACTCACTAGCTTACCACTTTTGGGTCTCTGATGTAGTCTTGGGGATAAACCTGTGTTAAGCACCTAAAACCTGAAGACTGCATACATCTGAGAACCTCAGCAAGAGAAAGTGTCAGTCAGTGTCCAGCCAGAAGATTGGTGGCTCCCTGCCTGGGAGTGCTGGTAGATATCTTTATTCACATTTCCTACTTTCAGTCATTTCCCTGCTTTTGGTGGATATTATTCTCACAAGCCTTTCTTTGGGAGCTTCAAGACATCAAGATCCCATGTGTCTGTCGCAGGGTTACAGATTCCAGCAGGGTAATTAGGTTCAGCATTGCAACAATTTACTTTGAAGTCCATTACACGGACATAGCCTTGTTAGTTTAGAATGGAGAATGGAATACAGGGGTAATTATCAAGAATGGTAGAAAAGACAGCCCCAGTAAATAATGTCAGGAAAATTAGGAGGTCTCAAAATAAGGAATTGACCTTGTACTGTATAAATAATGACAAACAGGGGGACAAAGGTAGCACTTTTATTTTGAGAAATGAGACAAAGGACCTGACAATACTTACAGATAAATAGAAGCATAACATCCACAGCAACCCCAACTGTCAGAGGTCATTCTGGAGTCACATTTTACAAGTCACAGGCTTCTAAGCCTTCTTTGGTAATATTTCAGCAAATAAAACAAAACTGAACTTCCAAGATTTCTCACTAACCATAGCAGCTATTCATCATTCTAAACCTCTACCGGCATTTTCAGAGCTTTTCTGTCACAGTCATTGGAGTAGCAGGAAATTCCTGTATGGAGCTTGTCTTTTCACCCAGCAGTTCCAATTACTCCGGTCCTTGACTGCCGCTTTGACAGCATCACTTCTGAGCTATCCAACAGCGTGATAAAAATTAGGAAACAACAAAACCAATGCGTGGCTTTTGAATAGGCTATTTCTTAAAAACTGCTTGAATATGTTTCAGTTAATTACCATGCTCCGTGGTCATAAATGAGAGTGGATTTCACCATTTGTATTTCTTTCATCTGTAGTCAAGCGTTTATTCTTCAAGACCTGTCACAATAAGTGATACAGTTTCCCCGTGTCTTCGTTATAAGGCAGAGTTGGATTTTTTAACTATCATTGGAACTATCCTATAGTTCATAACGAGTATAAATGGATTTTAAAAAATAACCAAATATTGCAGAAATTGCTTGTTGTTTTCATAGACAACACTCTTGTATTTTAAGTGTGAATGACTTCATGTACATGTATAAAACTCTTTTTAATGTATTAAAAATCAGAAGTTGAAAATAAAATAGTTTTCATCAGAAAATACTGTTATTGTTTCACCACACCTTGCCATTAGTTAATACTCCATGTTTTCAGTATAATCATAGTCTTGGTATTTGAAACAATTCTTTGGGAACAGTTTATAAAATAATAAAATTTATTAACACACTTATGTCCACTGGGCTTGTAAAGACCAATTTCCAGCAGAGTCTGAATAAAACAATGACAGACCTGCTGAATTCTGTGAAGCCTTAAGACTGAGTTTCCCTTTGTTAAAAATCAAAATGTGTCAGAAATCTACCGACTCAGAATAAAATTGCAGGTTACAATTTCACCCTTGGGCTTAATCAAACATGTGGTGTAATATCAAATTTATTGTGTACTTTTGCTTTAAGCTTTGCTGACATTTCAATGCCATCAGCTGTAGAAATGTCGAAAAATGTGATTGTCTTTTTCTGCATTTGGATATGGTGCCACAGTTCACCTTGGCTTTAACAAGTTTCATGATATTGTCCATTTTTTTAAGCTGATAGAGGCCATTTTAAAGATCATATTTGTGTATATAAAGAATCTCATATCACAAAGGTTATTATCATGAAAAATACTATACTACTTTTCACATGCTTCCATATTGTTGATTTTAAAGTCCACAATTCTTGATTACCATATTTATAAATGCAAAGATTATGCAATGGAATATGATAAATATATAAATAATTTACTGGCTATTCCTTTCCTTTCAGATATTTAATTGCTACATTTTAGACCCCAAAGCATGGTATTTTTTTTTATCTTTATCAAACAAAGAAATAAATCCATACAAAATGTATTCATCCAGTGTCATATTGTGGATTTGCTTTGTTTTTCAAGCAGATAAAAAGCTTTCAAGGGACGAGGATACATGCATTATGTCCTCACGTGTGTACATTGGTTTAACGTATATGCATATAAAAAGACATAAAATAAAGCAGAGGTTTTAAATCTTATTTGCTTTTTCTATTAGTTATGTTCATCTACATTTGGAATTAATTTTGAGTTTTCTGTTATTAAGTTCTTATTTTTTTAGGCATCTCAATTTTGCGAAGCAATCTTAATGGCTCTTTGAAGAATGCCATCTTGCATTTGAAACAGAAATACAAAAGTAATTCTTACTCAGTAACTCCCTTTCTTCAAGTACCTCATATACACTTGAAAAGAATGTTTACGCTCACTGGCGAAGTAGTGTGTAAACATAACTGTATTTTTAAAACACGAAAGGTGAGATATGGGGGCACTATATGGTTAGATCCACAAATCTAGGTGTCTAACTGCATCTCTGTGTTGAAAGCCCTCTCAGCTCACATGCAGAGGCTGTGGCAATAGCAGCTCTCAGAAGTATGACAAACCCTGCTAGTCCCAGCTGCCACTGGAACAGGGTACACAGGGATGGCAACTGCTTACATTGGTGGTGTCTCTCAAGACCCTTTTGCATGAAACCATTCACTCACCTGCCATCTAATCAGAGTGGTGCTTATACTCTTATAACAGGATTTTACACCAGGTAACTTACCTAGGCACCTGTTTTCAAGTATGTCCAGATATGCTTGTCTTCATACTGTTGACCTAAAGGACACCCATCTGCTGCAATATTGCAACTGCAAAAAAGTGTTCAAGCACAGTGTTACTATAGAACTGATGCAAAATTTGCATGAGCTTGCACAGGATCTTATGCCATAACTGAGAAAATTCAGCTCTCAGAAAGCCAGTGCTAAAACTTCAAAGCTATGTTTTCTTCATATTTTGTTCCTAATGCCCTTTAGGAAATAAAATTCTGTATTTTCTTTCTGTTACTATGAAATCCATATGAAACGCTACTTATTCAGTACCATGTGAACATCAGTGATTACCTTTTAACATAAGTGCAACTCAAAAGATTATTACATTCTGATTAGTCCTTGTTATTATTGTTTGTTTCTAGGTTCCTGTTTTTCTGTAGACCCTCATCTGCTGCCTACAGAGAATGCTGGATAGCATACAAAACAGAATGAGCTTTAAGTGACATTCACACCTCCTAATCTGAGCTATTTGCAATTATTTTATAATCTTACAAGAGAATCATTAACAGCTGATTGAGACTACACATGCTGCAGGTAACAAACACAAGGATAAGTCCTGGAGAGCCAGTGTTGCAGGTCAGGCTGGGATCCTCCAAATTGTAAGCCAAATATTAAATATGATCCCTGAATGGTTAAATTCTGAACTGCTTTTTGGTAGTACACCTAAATACTATAATAAATAAAGGACTTTGTAGCAGTGAATACTGAATGCTATCACCTTATCCAACTTCTGTGTTTGAATTCTGTCTTACTTATTAAGCAAATAAAATTTAACATCCTGTGAGGTACTGATCATACTGTAGTTATATATTTCTTTAAACAAACATTCCTTTTCTTATATATCCCTATAAACAGAAATTACAAGTGCTTAATTCTGCTTCATGTTTTATTCGGTATAGTTTTCTTTGTAGACAAGTTTATTTAAGTTATCTTAATGTGCAAATGTACCTCAATTTCCATGCTATGGATGGAGCACAGGACATTACTACCATAGACACAAAGTGTAGTGAAATTTTGATTTTGAGGTGCTCATTGCAAACATGTTATTCCTATTAATAGCTAGCTTTTGTTGTGCTAAGATCTTTAAGACCATTCACATTTGAGGAGGCAGGGATTTCTAAGCCCTCCTTTGTTTTAAGGAGTCCACTAGCCCCATAAATTAGAATTCAGTGATGAAGTGGAGCATGTTATATGGGCTACACCTATGTAGCCAAGCTGATTATCCTGTGTTTTGCTTGAGGGTCAAATTTGTTTGATTAGCAATGCTGCATATGTTAAGCTCCAACCTCAGGTAGAAGCACTTTGGACTGAGAAACCCAGGTGTGAACAAGAGAGAAGTTTATGCAGCCTCAACACCTGACCTGCTGTCAGGACATGGAAGCAGTCTGCACTAGCTCAGGCTGAGAGTCACAGAATCCCTGAGACCCCTTCCTTTCTGCCCTGATGTGTTCTGTGAGAAGTGACAGAGAAAGGAGCTTACAGCCAACAGAGACAACCAGGCACTTTTTCCTGGACAGCGTGCTAGCAGCACTGTAACTGCTCTTTGCACTTCCGTGACTGAGATCTGTTTCCCAGCACATTTCATATTTCAAATGGCATGCAAATGAATTAATCTTCAGAGTGTTCCTATGCAGTAAGTAAATGTTGCTGCTAAATAAAAAAAAAACCCAGCCACCCAACCTGTCAGAAGACAGGAGCCAGGCGGTGACAGGAAGGCTTCTGAAATTACCCTGCGGCTGGGCTCAGGATTCAGAAATTCTTTTCATTCCTGGTATTGAGTTGAGGTCATCTCACTCTTTGATGTAGCCTAGAAAATGAAATGAGCTATTAAAATCTGGCTACATTTCCCCATTAAATTAAAAACATTTACAAGTCCAGCATTGCACATAAAACATAGATAGCACTTCTTGTGATAAAACCATAACCATTTGTGTATTTTGCATTATGTGGTCTCTCTATTTGGCTTGTGGTTTATTTTGTTACATAATTGTTATATCTACTTAAAGGTCAGCCAAAGTAAAATTATATTTTTTTGGAGGTCAGATGTAAACAAATGTTTGATCTTGCCTTGCCATTTTATTTAGGCTTTCTCAGAGCTGTGTTACAATGTGCCAGTACTCATAAAAGGAGATATATTTTAGAATCTGTATTGTATTATTCATAAATGTTTCAAGGTACCTGAAAACCTAGGTTAAGAGCTATCATATCTCAGGAATCTAAAAAGGTAGCTATTTTACACTCATTGAATTCTGCACGATACAACCATGTTCATGAGCAACTGGACACATTAATATTTATCTACAATGCCATCTTTCATCACTCCTTCCCCAACCTAGCTTGAAACTAATCAACTAAACTAAGAAAAGAAAGCAAGGAATTCTTGCAAACCTTGCTCTATATCTAAAATCTAACCCCCAAATATAAATTATTGAATACTTTGTTTTAAGAACTTAAGCATTTGTTCACTGCATTTTTACTTTAAACAGATGCTGTAGATACAGATGTAGTCTTTTTGCATTTACATAGTGCTGGTATTATTAACAATATCCACATGAGAAAAGGTTACAAAGATGATCCTTGTAAGAAGGTGAATCAGATAGCACATATTGTAATATAGAGTACTTTTTGCTGTAGCTGACTGACACGTTTAGGAAAGCTGATACTTTGATGAGAAGATCAACTGCACAGTATTCTCCCAGAATCTTCTCCAGAGTCTCAATGCAAACTAACATAAGCATGCAACGTATGTGTCAAGAGAAATAAACACACATTAAGCCAGACATTCATTTTCCTCAAACTAAGCTCTGAAAGCATATGCAACAAAATACCGGGAAAAGGTAGAAATGCCAACTTTACAGCAACAGTCATATTTCAGATAAGGAAAAGCTTTTATATGAAGTTGTATCTACAGTCCCTGGCATAAAATATTAACAGTCCTAGCTATACCACTTTATAACTGAGGAGGAAGTGTTCCTAGGGGAGAATAAGTTGATTAAGAAACCCCTGCTGTTCAACAAGTATATAGTATTTGTAATTAAAAATGTTTATCTGTTGGCTAATGCATAGGAACATTGGTGATATATGTTTGATGATTTTATTCAAGTGTGTGTACACAGCTTAATATACAGAAGCCTCATATAAAATTGCAAAGGGCTACTGTTGAGCTTATATACCAAGGCATTAAATGATCTTACTTTTAATAATTTGATTAACCTAAAATGCTCTTCCTGTTTCTGTGTGAGGAGAACTCTAGTTAATGTTGTATTCTTTGCCCTCTTTTCTTAAATTAGCCTGGGAGGAGCTGAACAGCATTGTACTTCTCCTCTCTGTATGCTGGAAGTCAGGGATTTTTGTCTTGTGCAGGGCACATCTGCTTTACTCTGCCTTACCCCTCCTTCAACATCCAGAAGAGGTGGTGGACCTGTTTTAGACAATGTGAACCTTGCTACCTTCAATGTGTAAAGGGAGCTGGCTGTGGTCAGATGTGGGCAGCAAGTTGTGATTTAGAAAATAGTTCCCAACTAATGGATAAAGTATTTTTAAACATGCTGGAATGGTTCCACAGCCAAGCTGTTATAAATGAATAGGTTTTTTGTTGTGAGCCTTGATTTCTTCCCTCCTTCCTCTCTTTCTCCATCACCCTCCCTCCCCCCTTTGTCAGGATGAGTCAATATCCTTCTAATTGGGTATCCTTTCTGGACTTTTTTCCCAGGTTTTAGGCATTAAGAAAGTTCAACTACTTAAACACATAGCCCTGGTGCCCAGGAACCATTTTTTCCTTTTACAGATTTATTGCTTCAAGAGGTATTCATTTCAGAAGGCTCAACAGTATTGTCATGGAGTTTTTTACTGCGCACAGAAAAATGTAAAAGGATCTCAGTCGTACTTCAATGAAATGGCATTATCATCCCAAGAATGAGCAAGCTGATTTGTTATGTCCTTAACAGGAAGCCAGTCAACTACTAAATAGTGTTGTGGGATTGTTCTGAAACAGTGGCCAGTATGCTTTCAGAGATAACTACCATGCTATCTCAGTGGTAGCTCTTATTTTGTCATCACATCCTTTCTGGCGGCCTGAAGAAAGCAAAAGTGGGTAAAGACATCTCTAGCAATAATACCATATGTGAGATAGGCCAAACTTGAACACTGATAGTTGGGCAAGACTGAAAATCTGGTCCTGGTACCTCCTAATGGAGCCTCCTGACAGGGTCCTGTGGAAAACAATTGATAGGTATATTTGTTGATTTTCCAAATTCTTGTCCTGAGACTATTAACAAATAATCACTGCTTGGAATTCACTGGTAGCTGCCATCCCAGCATCTCAGGAGAATATAATCTTCTTGGGAAAAAAACACTGATATTCTTCTTTCACAGATAATGAAAAGAAGACATGCAAAGTTGAAGATGAAGCCTATAGACGCTGTGAAAGTTTGTGGCAGATTTTAGAAGACAGTTGAGGTTTCCTGCACTGAAAAAAAAAAAAAAAAAGAAGAAAAAAAGCATTGGTAGATGCAGAAGAAACTGTTTTCAGAGAAACTCATCTTGGGCTTGAAATTTAGATGCACTGAGACCGTATTCAGTTTGAGACTAGAGAGAGGGTGAGATTAGACATTTCTTTGTGAAGAATGGAGTGTAATGATTGAATGGCATAAAGCATTTATATGTAGGGATGGTCTCTTGTATGAACAAAGTCTAGTGTCTGAGTTAAAGAAAAAGCATTTTTTTGCAAATTAGCATAAGATCTCATTGTGTGTGCATGTGAAGGAATTAGTTCACGCTTTTTACTGACTTCGTGCACTTTCCCCTGATGTTTTCTACTCTCTGAGGCAGACAGCTCTAGGAGAGCCTTCGGAGTGACTCAACATGGCAATTCCTCAGTTCTGCCCTTTCACTGTGTGAGACCATGTGTGCAATGAATGGGAGTTACAGAGCATCTGTGAGCAAATGGGAGGGAAAATCGATGTCCCTTTGCACCACTGTGTTCCTTGGTCTTCCTATACCTTTCCTCTCTCCCTTCTGAAGTTGTCCAGGGAGAAGAATCTAGACACTGAAATTAGACATCCATCAACTGTAAATAAAAATACTCATGTTTTTTACTGTACAGGTAATAGTCCATCCCCAGCCCTTGCCAGTATGCTATTAAAAAAAGACTACTGAGTATGTTCACCAATTCACATTTCCTTCCTTTCATTTTTGTGAATCACTGATAGTGGATATGAAGTGAGAACTTCAGAATGCTGAAGACAACAAACTTCTGGAGTAAATGAGGCCTTCTTTTCTTTTTGTGTGTAACAACCAGTGAGAAGGAAAACCACGTAATATTTCTTTTCTGACTAACAGGTAAGGAAGGGCTAGCTTGCCAGCAGAAGCAGTTACCTGCTTTCTGTGTAGTCTACTTGAACTGACTCTCCAAACCTGCCTGCCTAACTCTTCAGCATCTTCCTTCCACCTACCTTCTTCATTTTCACTAAATGAAAAGAGGGTTGAATTTGATGCAGCTTTAGACTGATGCATATGAGTTCAGATGAATAGGATGAAGGAGAATAATGATCGGAAATGTCACCGGGCATATACAGATTGGTTTCCCCAGTTCTGGAAGTCACAGATTACAGCCTAATATTCTTGGATTTAGCAGTTCAGCAGCAGAAGACATTACCTGGGTTTTGCATGAATAGTACTGATGCATTCTTTGCTAAAAAATAAAATAACCAAACATGGCTATTATGTGTATGGTAGATTACTGCAGGGATCTGTGAATGATTTGAGTCTCTTGGTATTCACTGTCTAAATAAATATGAAGAAGTATCCCTGCATTGGCCTTTTGCATGTGATTCATGGCATTAACTGAAAAAAAAAATAGAAAAATAATCCCCCAAGCCCTCAACTCCAGCTTCCTCTCCAAGCTCTTATAAGGGTTTTCCATCAGAACCTCCCTTTTCTAATCCTGAAGTGGCCTCTTCCTAAGACGTCATTCCTTACTTCATTTATATTTTTGGAGGTATAAATTAAACAGGCCTATTCCCATGAGACCAGAGAATTGCAGCCACTCTGGACTTGCTTCCAACATGTGTTAACGGGCCAGTTTGGAAGATGATAATTGTTACTCAGTTACAGTAGCAATATGAAAATGAATCATAAATCCTAAGTCAAATCGTGTACATTCGCACTCCAATCCTAGCCCCCTGTTTCTACACAAGTAACTCCATCATGTAATCATTTGTCCTTAGCCCTGCTTTTAGGGAGAGGAACATCTTCCTTCTGAATTCTATATAGCCTTTACCTTTACCTGCCCTTCACGGGACACAAATAGGGTGTCTTCACTGCAGTTACATACAGAATTTCAAACCGTCTTTTACCTAGAAAAATCCATCTTTTTAATGTTATTTGTTACATGTGCTTCTCTTACTGGCTGATGGGAAAAACATTCATATGGCTGGAATACTCCAGCAATAAATAGCTCTTGTGATTATCAAATGCTTTGGCTCCACTTCAGCATTTAATCACCCTCAAAAGCCATAAATTGCCTCATATACTCCTCCACTATGAACATTTTCTCTTAATCAAATTGGATTAATAAGTTTAAGAGACATTACCCATTTATATGTGAATTTTGGTAGGTCATAAGAATAATGAGCCAGAGGTACAGGAGATGTAAAGAGCAATATAAGTTGCAAGTCCTATAACTTGAAGCTTATACAACATGCAGAGAACAGAAATACGTGATATTATCAGAGAAAGTTCATGGTCATTAACATTCAGCATGAAAATATTTACATTATTTCTTGTTCCTAATGGTGTCAATGACAAGCTTAGACCTGTTGACAGGGGTAGTTTTCAGTACTGTCTGATACCTGGTACTGCCTGTATTTTTACTCAAAAAGGGTTTTGTATCCCAAACCTGAGCTAAAGGTTGTCTCCAGAAGCCCTTCAAGTATTGATTTTATACTACTATGAAGGAGACTGCTTAAATGGTTTCATTATTTTAATTTCTGAAGTTTAAATTAGGTATCAATATATTATTTATCCATACTTAAATAGTCCAAATAATTGCTTATTCTAGGTGCTGTAAGCACCTGATAGCTGATAGCTATCCATACATGTTTACTGTACACACAACTTACCACTTCTCATTAACTGTATTAGAAGTTTCTAATTGCTCGCATATCCCAAAGTACTGAAAACTCAACTACGTGGGATATCAGAAAGTACAACAGAAGCAAACCCTGTCCGTGCATGGCAGCGTGGAGTGTGTCTGCTCGTGTTTTGAATCATAAAATTGTAATGAAAATATTTTATGGCAGGATCCTCTCAATCCCAATTCAAGAGCTTCAGATCTGTGACACTATGATACAGTCTCTGCTAATCTAAATATAACAGTGACTCGGTACAGTAGTGTATGTATCTACAACTGGAAGTAAAAGAGATAGGTTTTCCTAGGGGATTGAAGGTGCAGCCTGTGATTTGCAAAGGTAAGTGAGGTATCATAAACTGAAGAAATTTAAATCTGATTTTGCAGAGTATAGCACAGGTGACTAGTATAACTTTTCTGGTCTTAATAAAGCTACATCCCCTTTAATTGTTTTAGTTATATTATCAATCTCCCAAATTGTACATGCCATTCAGGAAACTGATTCCCATTCATGATATTTTATGAGATTGTCTGTGGATTTATAAATAGCCAGAATATTTTAAAATAAAACCAAAATACAAAGATGGAAAGAACTTTAGTAGAAAGAGCCTAGTAATAAATTAATGAAATTAAATATTTTTCATATATTAAAAAAATATGTTGTAGTATTGATTAATGCAGAGAGCAGCACAACTCTATCCCATTGCTACCATGCTGTCACTTCAACCTGAACTTACAATTTTCACAAGTTTCAGAATTTATCTTTGGAACTGTCATCTGTCATGCTTAAGGAAACTAAGTGACAATTGTATTTCTTTAAGTACATTAATACAATTACATTTTTTTTAAACCCACTTCAGGGTTAAAATAAATCCTAAAACTTCATTAACTATTACAAGGTAAGAACACCGGCTTACTGCTTTGTTTCTACAGTACTGTAGGTTTGCCTTCCTATTACTTTGTCTCCTTTAATAAATATTGATTGGGATTAAATACTCTATAATGTATCTTTTTCTGTTCACGAGTTCTAGGCATCCACCTCCACAAATGAGGATAAATGTATAATCTCATGGTCTACTGTAGCATATCCTTTACACATGCACATTGTGAAATAACTATGGATGTCTAGACAGATACTTAGACAAACATTAATGTACATGCACAGTAATCTCTTCTGTATTTCTAAAAATTCACTTTATTTTACCAAATTCCCAAATTGCATATTTCCCTGCAAACTACAGAGCAAATAAATGCATAGTTTACAGATTGCTGTACCATGAGCCAAGATTCTGATTTTGTTTGTGTCAATGTGATACAGGCAAAAATCGCCCCATTGTTCCCAAGTTCACTCATTTACATTAAGAAAATGAGATCAAACATTTTCTGCTTGATTATAGAAAGTATTATACTGTCTCCCTTTGTCATGGGAGCTTGTTGGTGCTGTTCGCCACTTCTCAGTCCATAACAAATCTCATCAAGCAGAAGAATTTAAAGTCTGACAATATATTAGAAACTGTCATAAGAGAGTTGTTCTTTGGTATTAAAAAGAAAAAAGTAGCTTAGCTTTGTGTTTCATTATATATTTCCCTGTAAATTGCAGAGCAAATAAATGCAATATTTTACAAATTGCTGTACCCATGGGCCAAGATTCTGATTTGTTTGCATCAGTGTGATGGAGGCCAAAACCACCAGATTGTTCATTCATTTACGTTAAGAAAATTATATATTTTTCTTCCAAAAGATCTCATTTTTCAAAAAAGAGATCTTATCTTTCAAAAAAGAGATCTTATTTTTTCAATTTTTGGGTTGAGAGCATGGGGTGACCATAGGAGCAGTGGTCCTATTCCCAGCCTCAGAACAGAGTGATGCTGAAGAGGGGGAAAATGGAGCAGGCTGTGATACCTCCTGTCCTCACTGGAAGTAACAAATATATGAGACACAACGGCAGGAGCATTTTTGCTGCTTCTTTAATTTACTCCTTAATTATGTTTATGGTGTAAACAAAAGTAAACTTTTTCTCATAAAAAATGGGCATCAAATCTTCTTGATGCCCACGGTAAAAGTCTGCTTGAAAATTTAAGTAGACTCTGGAGATTATTGGATCAAGCTCAGGACTGGTTTACTAGAATTCCATTTAAATATATATTTTTTTAATTTGTTTTACTAATATAACAAAATCGGGCAAAATTCAGGAAACTGGTCAGAGATTCAGGACTTAAACCAACAGAGGTTCTGCAGTGAAAGCACGCATGTCACAGTTGCTCAAATTTCACTTGGCTGTAGATCACTGCTATTAGAACTTTTATTATAATAAAATGTATTAAATTGAAAATCCAAATAATTTAATGAGAAGATATGAAGCTCACTTTGGCAAACCACAGAAAAATATTTAATTTGGTTTTGTTGATCATGGATGATCAATGTAATTTACAGGCTGCTGGCATTTGTATCTTGAAACAATCTCTGACAGAGAGCAGCTAGTATGCTAGAATTATAAAAAAAATGAGTATAAACTATCTTACTTTTATTTACAATCATAAAAGAAAAAAAGCTCAGAATTAAAAATAACTGCATAAGTTTACAAGAGCCTGTTTATAGCCCTTAAAATGGAAAACAATGTTAAATAAGATTAAACTTTAATATTATGACATTTATAGCACTTTCATTAATACTTTAAAATATTTGAAATAAAACACAGAAAAAGGAAAAGAGAAATGAAGGAATCTGTTCACTGTAATAGACTTCCTCACTAAACTAAAATGCAACCATTTCTTTTAAAAGGGGAACACTAAAATTCCAGTCATTTTATGCTCACATACACACACTCTCTCCCTCTGATACGCGGCACATATGACACATATTAATGCAGAATGTAACTATGTATGTCCATCATTCAGTGAGCAGGACTGCATCCCCATATATGTGATACAAAAATACCAGCTATATGGGGTATCTTTTGAATCTAATTTGCATTTTCTGATTTTATTAATATTTTAGCTGTGATGTTATAGTCGTGCATAAATATTTGCTTCTTGTATGGCTGGTAGTTTATACGTGCCATGAATTGCCAGAATACTTATCTGAATACTTTCTGAAGTTAATGTCTCCGTGGTGATATCAGAACTATAATACACATTTCAGTGCTAGTTATTAAAATAATACATCTGACAGTAATTTTAAACTAATAGTGTGATCACAAGCAGTCCTTGAAATGGTATGGTGATTTCCTCTTGTGTCTTTCTAGTTACTTCAGCAAATCTATAGAATGAGCATGGGAACTGGGCAAAAACCAAGTTGTCCTTAGCTTTTCTTTTGCTTCCTGGGGGGAAAAAACCCCTATCCCTGGATCATAAACACAGAATGATATCAGACCTGGACACAAGATTTGCATTACTTTCATTTAACTAAACAAGAAACAAAGGCAGAGACTATTCTTAAATTCCCTGCTTCAGACAAGTAAATGTGTCTTTTTCCACCTTTACTTGCATGGGTTGCCAGGATGCTCACCTGTCAATGTAGAAACACAATAACTTTTTGATCCAAATGAAGTTTTGAAATCATGTTATTTGGTAATCGTATTTTGTAATTTTAGTTCTGCCTCATCTAGAAAATTGTATGTCCCTAGCTGGCAACACTCCTCCCTGCCTTCTCCCTTCTTTCTTTTCCCTCCCTGCTCCCCCACCTTGTTATTTTAGGCAAATATGCAAACAAATAAAATCTTCATAGTTAAAAATACTAGTACAACTGACTGAGGGTTTTCCTTACACTTGTTTTTCCAATGACCTGCATTTTTCACGTAATATCCAAATAAGCATTTAAAGCTAAGACTTTAGTCCAGTCATTTATATGGATTCCAAAATGAAAAAAAAAAAAAAAAGAGAAACAACCAATGTTTTCTTTAAATTCAGGTATTTAAAGAAATAATTTAAATTTAAATTTAAATTCAGGTATTTAAAGAAAACATTGATTATGAGATAGAACAAAGAAAGGAAAATAAGACCTCATGAAATGCTTCAAGAAAATTAACTCACAGGATTGTTGCAGAACTGTGTATTTTTTTCATTGTGAGTTGTAACGATATGGGTGAGAAATGATTGCGCAAGATGGCACAGTCGTGAGTAAGAAGCATGAGAAAAGAACTTCTGCTTGTATGTATAGCAATGACTTTTTATCAAAGATTTGATTGTGCATTCAGTATTATGGACTCATAATATGCAAATGCATTCTGCTGTTAATGCACATTCACAACACACGTTAGTGGTTCCAAAGGAGCTGTTGCAATATATGCTCTGAATATGTGTTAGGAATAATACACAATATGCAACTAAGAGCATTCTATATTATGTAAATATGACACAGAATGCCCAATATTTTAAATACTCATTCACAGTGTATTCTTTTTGCAGCTCTAAAGGAGCAACTACAACGTGTATTATGAACTCATACTGAAGATGCAAAAAATTAACTAAATTTTTACAGGTCTCTGGATGTGATACCATGATATCGCACAACAGTGTAACATACAGTCTGTTCCACTGCATTATATATTCTATTTGTAAAGTATGCTTGTTTTAGTAATTTCATTTTCATTTTTTTTGAAGGATTCTTCTCATTCTTTTCATATGGAAACATTTTTATTTTTGTAGAATTTTAGATAGAATATTTTTTCAAATGTCATTCGATATTGGCAATTAGTTTGATACTGTTGAGAAAAGATAACGTAAATTTCATGAATACTTACAACTGCAAGGAATGTGCGTAAAATACTGATGTAGAATAATGCTAGATCCAGATACTGCTCAGTTTGCAAAGCAAAAGGAGACTTATTAGCCTGAAAAGCAACAGAATTTTTATTTTTTGTTTTTTTTGCTTGCCATAAGTACATCCTTTAGGATTGTTATGACTAAGTGATTCCGGTAAATTCATTAAGTTATTCTAAATTTGCTATGTGTCTACATAGTTCATGCTACAATACTCTGAGTTCAGTGAGCCACACTTTTTAATCAATATTTCCTTAAAATTCCTGTCCAGTTAAATTAAAAGATGCTGTTGTCCATCCTTTGCCTTTGCTGAGATGAACTTTAATGTCAAGACAAGTTCCAAATAATTATGAATGCATTAAAAGACAATATGTACTTTGAAACATTATTTTTTGCTGAATTTCAAGATTCTTCTGAAGTCCTAAATAAGTCCTTTATTAAGGTGCAATATTAACTGCAAAATGAAAAGCTATATAACTAAAGTGAAAATACGCAAATAAATTAACTGTTGCAATCCGGCACACTTAGTTGTAATTAAATACTGGATATTTCTTCTTGACTTATTTGTAGGAATGTAATGAATTACTAGTTGACATTTTGTTGTGATGAAACGTCAGTTTGCATGCCTCAATATATGATCTGTTACTTTTTCATGTGAGATCTATTACCTGCTTGAGTGAGCTACTTGCTTGAGCTTGCTAAGGAATAGCTGAAACTACCATAAACCATGCCATCTGATGTGTTCTGTACTAATCAGGATAAAGCTTGTTGAGCTGAATTCATCTTCATGCAACTCCTTGGACTGCATTGGAGTTACATTAAAATTATTAATCTCAGAATATTTTATTTTGTTTTACATCATAACTTATAAATTTTAATGAAATCTTTGTCATCTGTGCTACAAAATATTTTACAGAAACAAAATATTTCTTATACTATTGTACTCTCAATAAACAGAAAAATAAAATGGAGAAAAATACCTTGTCATATTTTAAAATTCATGTTTAGACTGAGTTTAATTCTCAATTGCCACTCAAGCCAGCACAAAACAGTCATTAAGCCTCTTATTCCCTTTCTCCCCACTGTGGATTCCATTCTGTGGCAAAAAAATAAAAAAATCAAACCTAGACAACAATCATTTATGGCAGAAAGACTTCTTGTTCCCAGGGCATTATACAGCATTCCTAGAAATAATTGCTGCTCTAAAAGAGTATGCATGTCTTCATTCCATTTCTGGTTATGAGAAGAGTTAAACCTGCAGTTCCTCTAATTTCATTTTAGGCATCCTACTCTTTGTTACTATTTGTGCTTTCTGGAGGTAGATTTCCTTGGACTAGAAGGGGTTGGTTGCCCTGCTAGGACCAGCTGGTGTTTTAGGCACCATCAGTCCCACAACACTTCAGTGGTTATGCTTCCATAGCTGCATCCAGCTCTGTTCTGGCATGACAAAATACATGGCTTGAAACAGGATGTTTTCAAGAGGGTTAATGCACAAACTAGGCCGTGAACACCAGGAATCAGAAGTACTCCAAATCAGGCATGATAGTTCCCATCAAATTCCCTTTTACTGTGTTTTATGCATATACTGCATGTATTTCTGCTTTTGATTGAAATTTAAAACAAAACAAAACAAATTTGAATGCTTCACTTCTAATACTGTTATTTTATAATATAATTTGGTTTAACTCCAAGTCTTTTATTTAGTGCTTTCAACTGTAAGTCTTCCTATTTCAGTATTGCTGCACTACAAAATATTTAGTACAGAGATTCTGCCTTGATCCTCCTACTGGAAAGAGCTATGAAGTTTAGAGTAACATATGTTAAAAATGTATATTACAAAGATGAAAATCGTGTTCTTAGACATAGCAGAAGTATAACTGGAACTCACAGGTACTAAGGTACAAGCAATCACTCACAAACAGATTAGTAAATATTACAGTCCATCTTTCAAAACCATTTAAGTGATCCTGGGTGTTATGAAGGATGCAAAATATTTCCAGTTTCCTTTGTTCCTGCTGATGGAAGGAAGTCAGAATCAGTTGAAGAGCAGCCTTGAGGAGTGAAAGATAAGGGTTATGGTGGGGAGGAAATCTGGGTACCTACCCCTGCACTGATGCATAAGTAACAGCTGCAATCACTTCACTGTGCAAGCAGAATTTTTTTTATAAAATCTTTTTTATTTGAAGAATTATGCACAAATTTTCTGCAGTGTTGTTGAGATGAGCAACTCTGCTATCCAAACTTTCCTCCACAAGAAAGCATCTGATATCCAAATAACCTCGAAGACCAAACGTCTGCCTTGAAAAATTCAAGCTAGAAATATAGCTTGTGTTTTTAAAAATATGAGTAAATAACCTTTGCATCAATTAATTTTGTGATATTGTAGGTTTGCTTCAGAAAAGTATCTTGTGCCTTTCTAAAACATACTCGTGTTCAGTGACAAATCTATTTTGGTTGGAGGCAATACCTATCATATGGCTTGCATGGGAGTTCAGACTAAAAAATGGCAATGACCAAATCTGTCCAGAAGAATATATGATTATATTCTGCATTTTGTGCACTTTTAAAAGGAATATGTTCTACTGATTTTATTTTTGTTTTTTTAAATAGGGGAAAAAACTCAGAGGTTTGGTGTTTTTATTTTTGTTTGTTTGGTTTTTTTTTTGTGGTGGTTTTGTGTTTCGTTTTGCTTTCTTTCAGAAAAATTTTACCTGCCTACAAACTATATATATTACCTGTTTACCAGTATTTGAGCTTCTATTCACATCTATCACCAAATCTGCCATTAATTACCTAGAAGACCATACCTGAATTTTATAATTTAGGAATGAATGAGCATATTGGAATACATACCTGCAACAGCTTGTAACTTGGTTGCTGTAGCAAGATACAGCATATCTCACATTTGTGGCCAGCTTGAAAGGCTGCTGATGTTAATTTCTGAACTACCCACTTCCTAAGAATTTTCAGTAACATTTTAAAATTATATAGACCTTAATGGAAAGTAATAAACCCATTATTTTAGATTAGCTGTGTACATGTTAAAACTATGCTGTACTGTCAGGAAGTGCTGCATAGTGGGCTTATGTCAATGGACTTTTCTTGTCTGTGGTAACTCATTAATAGTGACCACATCTGGACCCATCTTCTTACAATCATCACAGTCTTTGTTATGTAATTTTTATGCATTGCACAATATCTTTAATGTGCTATTTCAGTGGATTGTGCTTTTTGTGAATTGAATTCTCTTACTTTTTCTAATCTGATTTTTTTTAGGGCTATCTCCCACTGCATCACTTGCAATATCAGCTGTATCCTCGTCCATTCACTTAGCTGCTTTAAATTCTATGTAGGCGGCTACACAGCTGAACTCCGGCAGGGTGAGCTCACCCCATCATCTTTTTTAAGAAGATAAACTGAATGACATGGAGGCAACCATGTGGGTTTCATAGATAAGGTTAAAAAAACACCAGACACCAAGGCTGGATGCTATCTGGTCTTCAAAGGCATTGATTATCCAGTGAAATATTTTGAAGGCAGGGTGTGGTTGGCTAAATTCTTGCTCCTCCCACTGTCATCTGTTATGCTTCCAGTTTCAGAGGGAAAAATACAAGCTTGTAGATTGAATATGAGTCATAACCTCACTTCTGCTCCTGACCCACTTGGGAATTTGAGGTAAGTCATTCTACTTTATGTCTCAATCGCTCTGCCCCAGAACAGCTAGGAGAGAAGGAACTATGGAAAGTTATGCAATGTTTTCGCAGATGAAAAGTGTAGATATTGAGACCAGTATTATTATTTTGCAGTACAATAATAATTTTGTGTGCTCAAAATGGATTTTTTACATAGCTTCTTCCCCAAATAAAACATATTTTCCCCATTTTGTAATAAAAATTTTAAAGAAAGACTATGTTGTACCAAAGAACATCTTAGGTTACTGAAATACTTAAAAATGACTGTATTTCTCAGAGCAAAGTATATGCACCTTTCATCACCCTGTTCTCTTTTGCACCAATAACAACCAATAATAAAGCTACAGAGTAGCGCAAGTTGATGACTTCTGAAGTGAGGTCCTGACGTGTGTGGAGTCTCTGACAGAGCTGGCTCCTACTCAGTACTTACACTCTACCCTGATTGGTTTTCAAGCGTTGCGGGGAAATGCTAAACTTTAAGAAGTGAGCTTTTAATACCTGAGCATATTCCTTTGCACTTCAATAAATATCCATCAGTTATAGCCTTTTATGTTAGGCTGTAAATAGTCTATAACTTGGGTATTTTGTTTTCCTACTTTTGTTTATGCAAAAATACCTGGCTGTACACTCTAATGAGGCATACTAGTAAAGCATATTTGCTAAATCATAATAAAAAATCTGCTTGTTAGTTTTAAAGTGTAAGTTTAAACATAGAGAAAGGTAATATACTGTGATAACATAAGCAAGGTAAATCTTGCAGCTCATGGTGGGTGGGTACCACCACCCACATGAGCAATCATTGCATCACTGTATGGTGTGGGCAAGAACATAGCATGATGCTGACAATAAATCAATCAGTGCCATGGGAAAGAAATGTATATCCTACGTGGAGAAAGCACAGGTACCACCACCACTTGGCAGATGATAGTGGAGGGACTAGTTTGCACTTTAGGGATGTACTTTTGGAAAACGCTCATTCTGTTCTTCATGTTGAATGTTTCAGTATGCCCACTTTAAAGTCCTTTTTATAGACACACCTGCAAGCTAAGGTGCAGGGGAGGGTTAGGTTGTCCTGGACCCGGTCTCAGAAGCGGAGTGTCAGGCCGGGGGCCCGGCCCGGGACCCTGCGGCACTCCCCGTGCCCGCTGACCACGCTGCGGAGGCGCAACTGGTTGGCCTCTGCAGCGGGAAACTTGTGAGCCCGCGGCTGCACCTTTAAGTGCCCCTGCACCGCTGCCAAGCGCTACAGCTGCAAACCCTGTCCAGGCATGAAAGCCTCCCTTTCAGATGTTTTTTTTCCTTCTTCCCTGTTTCTGCCTGACGGGTTTCGGCCTCCTGGGGGAATTTCCGTGGCTAGAGGCCCGGCTGGGGGTGGGGGGCAGCGCGGTGCTCCGCCAGCCGCTCCCCCCAGGACCCAGCCCGGCCCAGCACAGCCCGGGGGCCCGTCGCTGGCGGGCGGCAGGACCTGCAGGACCGCCGCCCCGAGCCGCGGCCGCGCCAGCGGGAGTGGGATGTTTCATTGTCCGGAAATGATGGAGCAGGAGTGACTGCGGCGGCTGGGGGACAGCGGGTGTGAGTGCAGCGTGAACGCGCCCCTGCACAGGGGGGAAGGCCCGCGGGCGCGGGGGGAGAGGCGGCAGCCGCCGGGGAAACCGGCGGCGGGAGGCGCGGAGCACGGCCGGGAGGAGCGGGAGGAAATGCGGAGGTAGGGCGCGCCTCGCTGCCGGCCGGCTGCGACCGCGTTGTCTCCCCTCTCCACCGGGCCGGCCCCGGCACCCCCAGCCGCCCGGCTGACAGCCCTCGGCCGCCCCCGCCCCGCAGCCGCCGCCCCCCGGCCCCGCTGGTGCTCGCAGCGGGGGGCGGGCGGCTCGCCCGCCGCCGCGCCGCAAAGTTGCCGCCGCTTCGTTGCTGCCCCTGCTCAGTCTCAGTCCCCCGCCCCCGAGCCGCGAGTTTTCAGCACGAAATACGTTAACGAGTGCTTTCGTTTGCTTGTTCCTTCAGGGTCGCGTGTTAGTTTTGTTGGAGGGGAGTGCAGGCTGTCTGTTACTCGGTGAGAGAGCTGGCAGATGTCCCAAGTGAGAGAACCTCTTCCTCCGGGGCCTGAAGGGCCAGAGCAAGCTCCAACTGAAAACAGCGCTTTGATCTCTCTCCCTCGAGGTAAATTGCTTTAAAGTTTCTCAGTAATTGTTGCGCCTTTTATTTGAATGATACATTTACGGATTTGTTTTGTGGGTTTTAACCCCTCTCTTTCCCCTCCTCCCCCTTCCTGCCCTCTTCGGTGTAACTCTGTAACACCTCTGTAGAGTTTTAACCAAAAATTCCTATGTAGGAAAAAAAAATAAAAAAATGCGCTGTTGTCAGCGCTGGTTTTCAGTACTTGAAAAACTGCAGTCATTCAGAGGCAGATGCTGCTCCTTCAAAGTCACTTTCTTACTTCTCAGCTCTGTGTTTGTGAATCTCTTTCCTCTGAAGCTCTTCTTCCAGGTCTTGCAGTAGAATGAGAAAGGTTGCTCCAGGAGCAGGAGCACTGTTCAAGTTGGAGGTCACTTTCCTGTTTTGTTCTTAGATTACTTTGTGATGCTGCAGTTGAAGCCAGTTTCTAGGAGTGTAAGCTTGTTTTGTGCCAGCTGTTCAAGAGGTTGTTTGAAAGTACATTCATCTTGAAGAGAAGTTATGTCTTGTTTACATTTTCACAAGATACATTGATATTCTGATCACCTTTATATAGGGAAGTTTGACAAGGTGTAGTATAGGTTATCCGCAAGGTAGGGAGCTATGTTTGCTTCCTGTGTCCTGGTCTTTGAAGATGAGACTTACTTTTTTTTTTTCAGTTTAGAACTACAGTTTTGTTTTCCAGAATTCTGACAGGAGTTTAAAAAGTCTCTGAAGAACAGACAAATAAGCTTGTTCAAAAACTGTGACTTTATTCTGACTTTATTCATAACTGGTTAACTGGAGCACAGCCTGGTAACACAGTTGTGCAACTGTGGATTAAAGATGCAGTCTTGTTTTTGTAAGTTGGAAAGTCAATAGCTAGGTGAAATGAAAACTGAAGACTCATTTGAGAAACCAGAAAGTATCCGTAGCTAAGTAAAAAATGTTCTGGCATGGATACGTATTAAATTGGCTTATACTTATCGTTGTTTGCTTTTTGTCTTAGAGAATGACTCATGACTTCTAAACAGTAAAAAAAAAATAATAAAATTTATTAGATACAGAAGATAAAGCATACAGAACTGATCTGTCACAATCATGTTTTTGTCAGAAACATCAATATCTGTGATAAATGTTTATTTTCAGTGTGTTGTTTTTATTTGACATGTGATCAGGTGGCCACACTAGTTACATTCTGTATGTGGGCCATACATCCAAGTTACTAAAGTTGTAAGTTAGTGAGCTAACTAGCCTGGAAAGTGGTCTCATTCTTACAGTGCCACTTTAAATTGCATTTTCACTATGAAATAGTCTTATTCAATACTTGCTCTTCTTTTTATGAAAAGTAAGGAAACAAATACTGATCTGTCCAGGGGCAAGTTATGTGCAGAAAATCTCAGTGACACAATTACAGCTCACCACTGTTGAGGTGGAGAATTCTGAAGTTACTTTTTCAGCAATCAGTAAGGTACAAGGAAGTGTAATATACTGTTTGTTCATTGGCCACACCTTTCAAGGCACAGTCTCAATTTTAAGCCACGTGTGTAGTTCATAGAAAGACAAGGCTGTTTTTTTTTTACAGAATTCATCATTCAAATATGTAATTTTTATTCTAATGAACTTAGGTTTAAGGATAGCTGTGGTTATTTGTTGCTTTTTTTTCTAGCTTAAGTCTGTTGGGAAATGGGGGTGGAAAGAGGAAGAGGTGAGTTCATAACATTTCCAGTCTATATTCCAGCATTTCTGTTGTCAGCTTTGCAGTGTGTGGTTACTGGGTAAGGTAGTCCAGATATTCCAGGACTGGAGATCTATGATAGTATGTCTGGTACTTTCAACACCCCCTACTCTTCCTATATTACCCCCAGAACATCTAAAAGTACACTGACTTCTCTAGAATTCGGTGATAATTTTAAAAGCTGTGGTTGAAATTCATAGTATTTCTGGAAATAAGCTAGAGGTATTTGGAAAATTCTGCAATAATTTGAAATAATTACTACTTTACTTAGATTCACTTCATTGTATTTATGTGATGACTCCATATATTTACAGTGAGGTACTTGAAATCTGTGTCCACCTAGAAATAAAGATTACTTAATCAGAAAAAACTGGCTTATGCTGTATGTATTGCAAAGTATTTAGTGCATTCTAGTGAGAAAGAATTTTTGATTGATAACAGCATGCTGTAATATGCTTTGTGTGTTTGTTTAACTGGTACAGATACCCGAGAACAAACTTCTTTTCTGTAGTTCTGTGAGGTATCTTCAAAACTTCCAGAATTTCAAAGTGCTTCTTTTGCTCACTATCATATAAATTCAGATGCTGAAGCCAAATTGTCTTTTTCTATGAAAGGAAAAGATACTTCAGTTGAATTTTAAAATATCCCACAAATAGCCACCCCACACCCTAATTAAAAACCAGACAAAAGTAGTAAAACTTAGGCAGATTGCAGGGATATGCATCAGTTGCAGACATGGTGAAAACTCTGGGTTGAGACGTAGTTTGGCCTACAGATGTGGCGTGCTCTGGCTTTTGCAACTTAGGAGACATTGTCTGTTACTTTACCAGCATGCTCTCTCAACATATGCCCTGTTACTGTTCTTCTTTGTTAGTTCATTATTGAATTAATGCATACATATTCCTGAGATTATTGGACTTTCCCCCACCACAATTATTTGTGCTGTGATAAAGATCAAATGAAATCATAGCATCTTTTTTTGTGGCAATATCAATACTTAATTTCAGTCTTTAAACCATTATCTGTGCCAATGGAGGCTGTTGCTCAGAGGTACAGGCTACAGGTTTAACCTAAAGTTTAACCTAATTTCTGCAAACATTTAGTTATTTTTTCCACATCTTTCCAAAAGTGTAGCTCTACTTGTGCACCCTTGTTCAAGACCTTGGTCATGCTGTTTCTCTTCTATAGCTCCACAGGCCTTGAAATAAAATTGTGACTAGTTCATTGCACACCTATGTGCTGTGCAATGTAGTCGGTGAATAGTGTCATCTCTGCACTCAGACCACTTCAATTTGACTATAATCAAGTATTTTCTTCATTGGCAGTTACCTAAGGAAGGAATGTAGCAATTAGTGACCATTAGCCTCTCTGCTTTAAGGAAAATGTTTCATATGTTAGAGGTCATATCATGATTATTGCCTAGACTATGGGTAGACTTTTTTCATTAAGTCCTCTGCGTTTGAATAATCCATGGAATACAAGAGAGAAATTCAATGAACATGGAACTGTTTAGAGAATCAGGCCATGTTTTTGACAATGGAGGACTGTCATCTCTAAAGTATTTGGAATGCTTTTACCTTTGCTTGTAGGTAACTAAGTGTAACCTAGAATATCAAGTGAATAATATTTAGGTTTCTCACTACTACTCACTACTACTACTTCTGCTACTACTACTGCTGCTACCCTCTATTAATGAAATTGAGCCTTATAGTTGCACTTTAACTATAAAAACTTCCTGATAACTCTTTAGATGATAGAAATCCACTAGATTTTTTTTTTTTTTTTTTTTTTAATAGTGTGGGTAGGACAATGGAGAAGTCTGGTAGAAATATTAAGGGTAAAGTTCTGTAACTGACAGTTCTCTTTGGTACAAATAATGTCACTGATGCTGGAGGGAGATGCAGTTCAGATTTGATGTCTGAAGAAACCATATTCAGCAACTAATACTTCCATTCAGAAAAGTAAAAAAAGCATGTACTCCTCTTTAAGAATGTGATTCAAACTTCTTCATGTTTTCTGTGCTTTGCTGTTTTCAAGATGAGGAGCACTAAAGGAACATACTGACTAGATGAGATGGGGTGACAGAGGACTTACTGCAATGCATGTTTGGACATTCTTGAGGCAACGATTACTATCACCATAATTATTGCACTTTACCAGCAGTGCCTCACTGTTATGAGTAATGGATTTTTATTTTAACGGTTAACCAGTGCACTCAGATTGCCCAAACTTACCAAATACTTCCTCTATATTTGTGTTACAATTTGCAATCTGACAAGAGTTGAGTGAATCTGTGTTGTTTCGTTGCTGTCTGTCAGTACTGACAGTTTATTGAACGTTACTGACTAAAATACCTAAAACTTTCATCAGTGTCTAACTCTGGTTTGTCATAAAAATACACTTCTGCTTTCAGTTTCACGTTCATGCTGTTCCAGTTAAGTGATTCATGTCCACATGGGTGTGATAGACTTGTATTTGAACGAGTTGACTGTAAAGGTCTTGCATAAAATTTGAAATATTTCTGTTCCATCTCATAGGTTAATTTTATACCAGAATAATTCTTGTCAAATTCCATTCCAGGCTTTCAGAAGTTAGATTTCTCTTTGTTTTAAATGCTTGTTTTTACCTAGTAAGTTGCATCCAGCAATGAGTGTGTTATGCTAGTGTTTTCATTTGGATCAGCAATGCAGTTTTGAATTGAATCTCCTGTTCATCCCTGGTTTGGTTTGCATTGTGGAGTGATCCTGGGGACTGACCTGGACTGGATTCCTTTTGGACAAAATAATCTGAAAGATGCACTGCAGGAATGTGCCTAATATACTCCAGCCACTAATAAGCCTTCAGCCTTTGAGATTAAATCTGAGATCTAGTCCAAAGAAGAAAGTTCCCTGTATAATATGGACTGTGTCCTTAAAAGCCAACTCTTACTGTACAGGCCCACTTTTATTATGCTGTTGCTAATACCAAGTATTAGCATACTAATATTGAGCCAAGTATTGTTTAGCATTTAATGAGCAACTAGTTTTGTACACTTGTGAAACATTTTGGATGATTAACATAAAACTGATCACATGACAATTAGTGTGATTATTTATGAAGTTTTTGCTTCCGTATTTGACTTTCTTAATGTTTTTAATTAATTAATGCAGAGTACCTGTGTGCATATAGCTAGTAATTTTTAATTTATTATGAGTGAAATTTGTCTAGAGCTGTCAAACCTGTAGTACATTCATAGTTGTTGCATAGCTTGCCCCTGGAAAATTCTGTGTAAGGGCTTTCCAAGAAGTACGGTTGAATTGCTCTAATTTTAAGAGACTGATTTTTTCAGTGGCATTTTGAGGCCACTGAAAGTTGCAGTAAGACATTTAAGTGAAAGTCATTGAAATGAAATAAAACCAAATTAGTTTTAAAACAAGCAAACATCTAAATGGATGCTTTCAACTCCATAATTTATGGATTATTAGTATTAATTAGATTGTACAATCAGTCATTAATTAAATGAGATCATTTCAAGCAGATCATGAACTGCAATAGTTACTCTGTTACATGAACAGCACAGTTGAACCTGTTACGTGAAATACCTAAAAGTTTTAGGTTGCTGGTGGGTGTTACTGTTAATGGTTGTATTGTGAAACTTGCTATTATTGAGGTTCCTTTGTGCTACTGTTGTGAACAGTGGAATTTTCGGTAGGAAAGAGTATCCTCAGTGGTTCCTTGCCAGCTAGGGTATTAATGAACAAAGGAAGTGTTAGAAATGAAGTGTTTGTCACATGCTCTTCAGTCCCTCCCAGCCACTGTAGGCTTGAGACAGAGAACCATACTGTTAACTTTCCTTTTGGAAATATTCCTCAACTTTGTTCCTCATAGGTCTACTTTCATGTTTGTTTGGGTTTTTTGTGTGTGTGTTTATTTTTGTGTGTTTTTGTTGTTGTTGTTGTTTGGTTTGTTTTCTTCCTGGGTTTTGGGGGGTTCTTTTTTTTTATTATTTCTTTTCTTGTGTGCTTTTTTTTTTTTTTTTTTTTTTTTTTTGATTTCTCTGCTTTGAAAGACAAAATTCCATTTGGGATGGTTTGAACTTTGCCCATGTATATTTAAATCTGCCTCTGCTTGTTCAGGGACAACTTAGGCCTTCTGAGGATTCATGTTTACATTTCAGCAGCTGGGTCAAATTTAGGTGCATAAATAAGCTTTACCCTGTGCCTCAGCCATTCCTCCACCCTTAAGCAGGAAAACTCTTGGGCTGTTTCTGACTCTGCGTGTTCGCAGGTCACAATGACTACACTGTGTCAGCCTGTTCTTCTTGTTCCTCTCCACTTGATGAGAATGATACACTCAGGTTTCCAGAAGCCTTTCCCAGCCATTAATTTTGATTTACTTGTTTGGTGCGGTCCACCACATTTTTGGTGAACAGAAGAAGAATGTGTCATAGCAACAGAGCTTTCTATTGTTGCAGTGACAGGATTTTTAACTCATTTTACATTCACAGTTTCCCTGTGTCAATAGACAAATTCTAAACCTGTTTCTCAAGTCCAGTTTACCATATTGCTAGTCAAGCAGTCTTACAGTTCACATGCTTGGAAGAGATGGCAGAGACAGTACATAGGCTTCTGTGTCATGTAATGAATAGAAATCAGCTGCCAATCATACTCTGAGGATGTGCAACCTCCTTATTGCGGGCACTTGTTTCCATTTTTTTTGTTTGTTCTGAGACTGAATATTACTTAATTACTGATGCATTATGGTATTTTTCAACACTGAGACCCATTTCTGAGTCAGCTCAAGGGACGTAGTGGGGTGTTTGGGTGCAGCTGAAGTGTGACTGGACAAGCACTTGGAGAGACAAAGACTTGAGCTCTTCCAGGTGTGTCCTGCAAATGTATATCCATTACCTATATATTTTGTGTTTTCTATAAATTTTGTATATTAATTTGATGTCTACTCAATATTCTTTATATTATCATAGAGGAAGATAGAATAAATATAGCTTTGAAAAGAGGGATATTTCACTGGGGTGTTGTAAGAGAATTTCAAAAATTAGTTTGAACTATGTCCCATCAACTTTATAAAAGCATAGAAGAAAGGATTGGAAAGGATCTGGAGAGATTGCCTTGTATACCCTTCTTGCCTAAGTTTCTTAACAATTCTGGCTATTTGTTAAATTTTCTTTTTGAGAGGGCTATCGTAATAGTAGCCTTGTTGCTGATCCAGACTACCGACAATGGTCTGTTAGTTGAGTCTTGTAAAATGTATTTGTCATGGTGCAAAGAATTGTATGTAACAAGAAGCATATGCTCTAAACTAAAACGAGAGCTAACAATCAATGCTACAATAGTCTCAACAGTGAAAGCAAGTTTTGATTCTATAAAATACATGTATTGCTGTGTAACTTTAAAAACAAGTATAACAAGATTATTGTAAAATGAATGCATGTACTATAGAAGGGACTTATATATACTTTAGTAATTCCAAATGAAAAAAAAATAGTTCATTTATGTAATGAAATAGTAATTTTGAGATGTGATTAAATTTTTATTTTTTTTCCCTAAGTGGCTTACCAATTGTCTGTAAATGATTTGGGCTGTTAACCATCTGGTTCTATACTTTGCCACCATGTGTATCTCTTCCTTACTGAAACTTTAAAGTTACATTAATCTGTATACAAGCAGAGTTTGTGCTCATGCTTACCTTCAGGATAAGTACTCTGTGTGGGTGTACACCACTCCTGTGGGGCTTTTGGCTAGAAGCTCTTCAGCCTGTTAGTTTAGGACTGGTATGTAGCCACGTGGGTTACTGGTCTGGGGGTGGTACCATGGTAGGTAAAAAGACTATGTTGCTTTTGTGACGTGACTTGCGGTTTTGAAGAGAGATTGTATTTCTGCTTCAGCACTGCCAGACTCAGAATATAATGAGTCTTTTCTTTCCATTATTTGAACTGCTAAGAAGAGCATCTCTTTTTCTTCTTGGCTCTCAGTTTTGGAGGTTAATCACATGAGAGTGGAGGGGTCTATTAAAGGAAGCAGAAGCTAAAATACTAAGGAAGTATTACATAAAAATCCATAAGGTTAAGCTTGATTAAAACAGAGAAGTGGCGTACGTTTCTGTTATGCACAGTCATGGGGAAATCTTCATGTGAATTACGTAGATCAACGAATAAGTATTCTATTAATGTTAATTGTTATAAACTTCCTATCAAAATGGGTTGGTGTTCATTTGAAGCATTGGGTTTTTTACTTTTTGATGGTGCCTTTTACTACTTTCTTGCCTACTCTTAATATAATTTACTATTACGTGAAATAATTATACCTGGCTGTTTACCATATCTAGCTAGAATAAAAGTGCACATGGCAAATACACGTCCAACCTTTAAAAAAAAGAAAGAGAGAGAGAGATAGACATTGAACCAAAACCAAGTAACCAAGCAAAGGTATGAAAACTAAATCCCTGTGAAGAATGACTGTATTCTGCACTCCTTTAGATTTCTTGGATAAAAATATAATCTAGAACACTGAAGGACCCATAATATTAACATTAACATTAATGTTTCCTTAGGGCTTTTCATTGTTTACTACATGAAATAGTAGGGCTCTGCAAAGTCATATCCAAATTGTGTCCAATAACTCTGCAGTTTTGTGCTACCACTGTCTATAGATATCATTGTAATCTTGGTGGTGTTACTGCAGTAATTTGAGAGCAAAATCTCTTAAAACAGCTCATTTAAGCTTTCTCTATGTGGAAAACAGAGTTTTTACACTAGCTCTCTCCAGGACGCTACTTATTTTCATTCAGTCTATTTCAGCACAGTTTTCAGACATTTTTGAGTCTCATTTTTACCTAGTACGTAACTGCACAGGCAGAATCATCATACTTCAGTGCAGTTGGATTTGTATCTGATGCCTGTCAAAGGGCTTGAAAACATCTCTTGGGTTTTTTGCTTGGTTTTTTGTTTGAGGTTTTTTTTGGGTTTTTTTGTTTGTTTGTTTGTTTTTTGGGCTTTTTTTTGGTAGGATGAGTATGTAGGTATCATCAGGGCAAGATGCAAAACTCACTGAAGTCAGTGGGTATCTTCCCAATTGCTTTAGTAAGTACGCCAATCCCAGTGAAATGATTCATTTCAGGACAGGCTTGAGGAAATATTGACAAGTTGTTAAAGAAATGGCGAGGGGAGGGAGGGCTGGGATAGAAGTACGACAGACGTAGCTGGGTCAGACATTTCAGAGGTGGAAATTAATAGAAGGGGAGCAGCAGTGCTTGAAGGCACATGCTACTGTACATACAATACGGCATATATTATTTTGAGTGATGTTCAATGCTTCAGTTTAATAGGGTGGATAACAAAGGCAGAAAGTTAGGATTTAAAATCAAACTGCTGTTGGCTACATAAAGAAACTAACCTTCAATATGTCGCAGTAGTAATAAGTGTTTTTCCTGGGTCTCAGGACCTGAATCATTGCTTTATTAGAGGATATGGTATCATTACGTTGTGATAAGTGATTTATAAACACATTCTTCTTTGAAACAAATAGATAGACCTGACAGACTTTTTCAACAGTTGCTCATTTAGATATACTGTAACTATCAAATGTTGCAAGTATATTAGAAAGAAAGCTTATGACAAAATGTTTAGTATTTTACAGATCCCTCGAGTAAGAGATATAAACTGATAATCTGTCACTGTGAATAATGAACAAAGTAATTCCAGATTTGGAAGTGTTTCTTTGAATGCCCATAGGAATAACCTGTAGCAATCAAGATCAGAAAGATTTGTGTACATGAATTTGATTATTAAAACATTAATGACAGAATGAAAGCTGTCACCTTGGTTTGAGAAAACGCAGGTCTGTGTGTGTTAACTGGTGAAATCATCAAAACAACAAGATCTGCTATCTTGTGAAAAAAGTTGAAGAATCCCTCAAATAACCTAACCATGGAAATTTCCCTGCATCTTGTATATACTTGGAGAGAAGGAATATTTTTCCTTTCATCATAGGATAAATGTTGGCTTTTTTTCAGAAATGGTTTTTAAAGACTATTATTTCAACCAAAAAAAGAAAGTGATTGTGTTATAATAAATTTTCTTAATATCTGTACTTAGCAGTTTTGAAGTTTCAACAATATTTGTCTTTAATTATACTTCCAATTTTAAATAATAGAGAACAGACGTTTGTGGAATTTTTGTAGCTTTTGTATGCCAGAGCCACATGTATGTGGGCAAAAAAAATAATGTTTTTTTTTTTTATGTGACAAAGCGATTCAAATTTTTATCTGAAAATTTTGTGGAAGGTAACTCAATATAAACAAACTGAACCATACCATGTGGTGACAAAAGCTGGTGAGTATTATTTTGCATGATTAAACATAATATAACTAAAAGACTTTCTTAAAGAAAACTTGATTGGATCTAGACAAGAAAACAAATGGAAAATAAGCTTTATTAGGAATTATTTCTAAGGAAGCTACATGAGGGGCTGAGTTGAGTTATATTTTATTCTTTCTTGGTTTAAATTTCCAAAGATGAGTTTTGTTCTCATAGAGGATAAATACCACAGAAACTAATACTTTAAAATTTCTTTTGACTTAGAAAAAGCAGACCAAGAGAATCCTGTGGTAGGAGATAAAGACGTAAACCAGCATTCCAGTAACCAAAGTATACAGCCAGAGATACAAGACCAGTCCATCTGGGGAAATCGCACTGATGGTGACCTCATCAGAAGTAAGTATTTCCAGAGCAAATTGCTGCCACTCAGGCTTGCTTTCACAGTGTAATGGGATACTGCCTGTTGACTCCGTTAAATGTGTGTCAAATGCAATTGTGTTGCAACTATAATGCACGCATACTGAATTTATTTCCCAGAATGACTCCTGTCAGCGCACATAAACAGTGAGTTAAAAGAAAGGTGTGATTTGAGTGGTACAGTAGAATGTAGGCCTCTGTAGCATCTACATTTTAAAGCCTTATTGTTATATTCTTATCATTCATCATGGGATCTGTATGTTTAGTAGGCACATGTCCTGCAGAATGCAGCTATGCTGGGTGTCACTGCCCTTGATTTCTCAGGTTATACATTTAAGTGGCAGAGTAAACTTTGCTGAGAGAAGTTGCTTCGAGGTGCACTTGGTACTGGTCAGGTGTAAGTTTATGAAGAGTTTTGAATCCTAAAGTAGTTATTCCTTTCAAAACTAAAAGAATGCTGTAAGACAATTTTAGGCCTAAGATATGGAACTGTTTTTTTTTACTTAGTTTTTGAAAGTCCATGTTCCTAGTGTATGTCTTAAATGCTTTAAAACATGAAAAGGGATGCAAGATTATTCCCAGTTTTCCGCCTTGAACTGAAGATCTTATGTTGTCCAAAAGATCATCCACAATTGCACCCTCCCAAGGCAAAAATATTTCTGTCAACTGCCAGAGCTAATGCTGCTTTAAGATTCTGTGAATGCTTGAACATTAGTTGCTCAAGGGAGGGGCTGCATGAGAAATTGTTCTCTGATTATAGGGTGTATTTAGAAAGCAAATGGGCTAAATGCTGAGCAGTGAGCCAGCTCTTGGAGATCATTGTCTGACCACATACTTCAGGGTCAGTATGTCTTTACACTGCACATGTACTCCACTGTACACAGTGGAGTAAATTTGTATTTCTGAACCTACTGTTGTCAATACTGGTGATTTTCTGTGGAGTTACTTTTTCTTTTTAGGTTTGTTTTGTTTGTTCATTTTTTAGTCTTACCTACACATTCAACATGTGAACTTTGTGTTAGCATTTGGAGTTCTTTTCAAACCTTAGTTAATCCTTTTTTCTAAATAGTGAATCCTGCTAAATACTTAACACCCTTAATGTATTGAATACTTATATAGATCCTCTACAGGAAATTAATTTAGTATGTCAGATATTTATCTCGCAATTTAAGAATAATTCTTAAAGGGCTGTATGAAGAGGGAGAATTGTCTTGAACAGCTTCAGAGTTTACTTAATCCCAAAAGGTTATTGTTTTAAACCTAACTGTCCCTGAACAAGCAATTGATTTATGCTTGTGTTGAGGACATGGGAAGGTGCATATACAGAATCTGCTGCTTTTGGAGTGGCCTCTTTCTCCTTCCCTCTTTCTAGAGCATTCTTTATTCCCAGACCAATGGGAAAGCAGATTTATTTTGTAACAGCTAGCAGCATACCTGAAGTATGGAGGAAAGAACCAAGGGCAGTAGGATGGTGCTATGCTTCCCCTAATCTGTTCACCACAAGGACATATTGTAGTGGCTCTACTGGGAAAGAGGGAGAGGAAAAGATCATGTTTTTCAAGGTACAGTAGAAATTGCAGCAGACTGTGTAAGTCCCTGGTAAAGTGACTTGACAGTTCTATGCAGTTGAATGTGTCTGTGGTGTCTGTGATGGGAGGCTTATCTGCGGCTGAATTAAAAAAATTATCAGGAACAAGGGCAAAGACAGGACAAAATCAAGTGTAATATACTGCTCCATGCTCCTCCTGGAGTTACTAGTAGTTTTACCTTTGATTTTATGAAAAGCAAGTTTAAGTTAAAGCTGGAAGTTTCTAAACCTCCTGGTCTTAATAACTAAGTTTTTTGTAGTAGTTGCTTTATTATATGTTTGAGTAGCTGCTATGATGCAATCCTCTCTTTTTTTCAAATTAATGTTTTCTTTTAACCCTTAATGTTTTCTAGATGGAAGAAACAAAAATGATGAACTTAAACCAGCTTCTTTTAGTTTTTTGGAGGCTGTGGCTATGAGTAGGAAAGTCTGTTCTACTTAAAAAAATTGAGGAACACTGCCTCAATTACAAGTACTTCTTGTAGTTTGCAGAAGTTTTACAACTCAATCTACTTCGTAACTCAAGTTTGAAAAATAGAACAAGTAGAGCAAAGAGAAGCTTGTTTATCACAATATTACTTAGATATTTCATCTAAAATAACAAGTATCATAGCTCAGAATGGCTGTGATTCAACCAGATCTATTATCCCACTAGACTGAAGTTTGCAGAATGCTGCATATTGAAAGAAGCTTGAGGTTAGAAATAAAATGTTTTGATCATTATGGTCTATTTAAAAACCCTTTAAATTGTTTTAGGCAAGGCATACTTCAATTTTGTCAGGTATTAACAGCCATTCACTATCCTAATGAGTCAGGTTTTTTCCCATACAGATTGTTTTCCACCCCCACAGTTGATACATACTCCATTTGTTAGCCTTATTTTTCACTTTATAAATATTTCCAGTATTTAATTTCCAAGGTTTTCCTTGTTTGCAGCTGTTTTATCCTGCTGTTATATGAAAGCAGATTAATCAGTCAGTTTTATTGGCACACCAACAACGAAGTCCAGTGTTAGAGGCTCTGTAATGACTTCATTATGTATGATTTCTCATTTGCACTTGTGAACTCAGTTTACCAGGCAACATCAATAAAATAAAATGCTGCTCCCGTTTTCCACAGTAAGGCATTTTCTCTTCACCTTACCCTGCCCTTGCAGTTCTTTTCTCAACCCCCCTTTTTTAATTTCTAGATTATGGGATTTCTCCAGATTAGCCCTTTCCTACTTCTTTAGAGCATCCCTTCTCTCCCCCCAAATGGAAAATCTCATAATACCCTGGGTAAATGGGTAATCTTATGGGAAGCTTCAACCAAGGAATTGTTTTTGAAGAGACCTTGAGAGTCAAAAGTTTACAGTATACTGATATATAAGCAGGGAATAGCTAAATGAGAAGATGGCTATATTACCTTTCTGTATTAATTGTTAATGCACTTGCATGACTGTTACTGGAATACTGTGTTCAGTTGGAGAAGGGTCAGGGGAGAACCACAAATATCTCCGGAATGACTGGAGTAGTTGAAAACATGCCTTATTGTGGAAAACCTCCTAGAATTAAATCTGTTTAGTGTTAAAAACAGGGTAAAGAGGCACTTGCCTAATCCCTAAGAAGCATGATACCACAAAACACAGAAATGTGCTAAGACAACTCATCAACTGAAGCAGACAAAGGGAGAACTAGATGTAATGCCTGGAAGTTCAGTTAGACTAGAAATCAGGTGTACATTTTTTAATGGAGAATTTAAGAACAGGTAGACCTGCCAAATAGTTGGTGGTCTTGGATATGTTAAATTGGCATTATTCTTCACAAGGTGGCCATTGCTATCCATAGCCTTCAATTTTAGAACCTGAGTAAGGGAGAGTCTCCTTCGCATAGTGATTCCTCCAAACTGGTATAACCTCTATATTTTTCAGCTCAGGTATTCAAGGCAACATTGAGACCTGTTCCTTTCTACTCACAGATGCACACTTATTTTGTATTTTATTGCAGGCTGTAGAGGTTCTGCTTTTCAAAAGAGGTTAGCCTTAGAATAGCTCCATCTGCTTTTCCTTCTTTGTCAATGCATTTTAAATATCTGCAAACACCTTCTGCTTATTTTCATTGTATGATCTGGTGGCTTGTAGTGGAGATGTTCTGCTTCTGTTATCACTCAGATTTATCAAGTGAACAAGTGTGGATGGTAAAACATGCAGTTGAGTAACTAGTGGCTATAGGAATGAAGCCATAGGTAGTTTTGCTTCTCTGTGTTACCACAATGCCCTGCTTTGTTCTTTGGGAAAGGTTGGGGATCATTTTTGCCTTTTTAAAAAAAAAAAAAATGCTTATTTTTAAAAAAAAAAAAAAATCTATAAAGGTGCTTTTCAGAATACTTAGGCAGAATTTTTACGGAGGGTACTAGTTTGTCATCAGTGTGTGCTGTTATGCAAGGGAAGAAATGTTTAGGAGGGAATAAAATGCCAGTCTTGAACACTATTTGCTTGTGAGGATTTAATCTCCTTTCTGGTTCTCAAGCAGGACCTTAGCTATGTGATATTTAAGAAAACAAAAAACATCTACCATAGATTCAAATTGTCATGAATAATTGATTAATAATAATCCAATTCTCAAGATTAAATACCTAAAATATGCCCATGTTTTACAGATAGAAAGGTCATTGCTATCCATCATTTCCTAGCTTCATTTGCCTCTCTCTCCTTCAGGAAACACCCTCCTGATAAGAGTGGTTCTTCAGAGAAAGGGATGCTTCATTCAGATCAGTGGGGATTAAACAATTTTACATGTTCTTGTGCCCACTATTTTATTACATTCTTTCTTGTGTTTTATTTTATTTTAAATATAAACCTAGATATTTTAATATTTTTGTTTTCTATATTTTTATGTTTACATTTTTACTTTTAATTTACTGTTAAATAAATAATGACTTTATTTAACTTTAATATCTGGAGATTCCCTTTTCCCTTTGGCTAAGTGACTGATTTCTGTGGCTTAAATTACACAGTTTGGGTTTGGGACTTTTTTTCCAAGAATATTAAGATAATCTGCTGTTAAAACTGTTCTTCTTGTTTGATATTAATCCAAATTTATCTTCTTGGCTAATTTACAGTGCAGAGTCATCTTGACAACGCATGCATGACTGACAACGCAAGCATTTTTGCAAACATTCTTTGAAAATATTGTGCATAAGCTAGTCCCTTAGCACAACACAGGAGGTAGAATGTGATTTATTATAGCAGTTTTGTTACTGGTTTTGCTGAGAAAGAGTTAATTTTCTTCATAGCTACCTACCAGGGTTATGCTGTGGCGAGTTTTCAGCCACTAAATAGTGAACTGTGACTTTGATTATATAAACTGGAAAAAATTTACCTGTGTTGTAGAGCATATTCGGAGTACTCATGCCAGTCAAGATAAAGCGTCTCATAGAGGTGGTAGTGAAAATTATGCTGTTTAACAAAATTTTGGAATTCAGTTGGCTTACAGGCAGGTCAATGTCTTGTGCATCAGAAGTACTAAGACCCGTGAAAGACCCATGGATTTACTCCTACTGATGATGCACCAGTTGAAGCCAAGGAGAAGAATGAACAGCAGTACTTTGGCAATGGGCTCAGAAATACAATTGAAAAATCAAAAGCCAGTGCTATCAGAATACCAAGAGACCAAACATTTTCAATATTCCAGATAGACTAATCAGGGTTTGCAGCTGGTGCACACATACTCAACTGGACCTCGTGTTTGATGCTGTTCATCTGAGTCTTGATGATTCAGCTGGGCTTGTTTAGACTTCCTTCCTATTTTTTTTTAATGGATAAAGATGGCACACTCTTTCCAGTGTCTGTCTGGAAGACTTTTGCAGAAAGGTAGGCCTTGTTGAAAGTGTATCCATCTCACCACTTTCATTTCCCCTAGGAATTTCTGTGATCAAACCTCTCAGCTGGGAGGGAATTTCACACCTCGTTGTTGCACAACCATAGCATTTTAATTTAATTTTCATTTCACCATCTCCTGGGCAAAGAGGCATTTTCACAGATAGCTGTATCCTTACAGTTAGTCTTCAAAGACTTGGTCTTTGGTGTTTACAGAAGATGCCTGTGAAAAGACCCACGTGTCACTGAATTAGTAGCCCCTTATAAACAGAGCTGCTGTGGGATGCAGATGTAGCCTCTTCCTTTCAACTCTGCGTCGAATGTTTTGAAGCAATACAGTTAATTATGGACTGCAAAGGGTGACGAATTTGTATACTCTGTAGTGACTCCATGTGGAGAAATAAACTTCTTACTGTTTTTGATCCATTTACAGAACAGTAGTCAAACTTCAGTGAGAACTTTAAACTGCACCAGATGACCGTAAGATAGGTGCATGTGTTCTGCATATCACTAGTCGCCAGAATTACCTGAAGCCCTTCATTTTCTGTGTTACCTTACTTCTGACTTTCAGAACATCATCTGAATTTATGGTCTGAGGCTGGGGAAGTTTGGATGGCAATAATCATCAGTAGCAGACAAAGGTGAAATTCTTCAAGTAGTGTGAAGATTACTGTGCTTGCTGTGTTTGAGCCTGGAGTAAACTGTATCTTAATTTCAGAATATTTTCCTGTGTTGTATTGGTACTGTCTCAGAATTAATGTGCTGTTTTGCCTAGATTGGAAAGAATATTTATGTTCTTTTCCTGATTAGTTCCTCTTATAGGGGAAAAAGTACAATACATTTGTAGTAGTTCCTTAAAGAGGAAGAGTAATAAAATTCTGACTCTGTTCTACATGAAATATTACCCTACAAAACCAATGAGTCAGTGTGGTTTCAGTCTGCTATTTTCTGTGCTAACGGTATTCAGTAAGCCATTTTTAGCAAAGAAAACACCAAATTACAAAGTGTGCAAAAGTATCATCATGCAACTTGTACTTTTAGGAACCTGCTTCTGGAAAGGACGTCTTAAACTTATAACATGACAAAGACTCTCAGTTTTTCTGTTTAAAATTTTATTTTACATTAGCTGTTGTGTGCCTTAACACTTGGAGTAGTGGAGTAGCATACAGCTGAAACGTATGTCTATGTATTCTGCGTACATCAAAATGATCAGTTCTTCAAAATTTAGAGAGTCAAAATAGTTTTGAATCTTCCAAATATTTTATTTGCTGGTAAAAAAGTGACAGATGAAGAGGGACTCATGGTCACAGCAGAAGGCTTAGCCAAGTAATTATGGTTAAATATTTTTCTTCTTTAAATAGCTATCCAGAGGAAAGAAAGGCCTGAATGCTACTTATTCTGCATTCTGGTAATATCTGCAGTACAAAAGTACCCACAGGTAGCTTTCCCTGAAGGTATTTTCGTAAAGAACAAGGCAAAACCGGAGCCTATGACCTATTTGTGTGTTGTGGTGCTAGTGCTTTTGGTTTTTTGTTTTCCCTAAAAAAAAATTATTCGTGATCCAGACCCAAAGAATCCCTTTGAAAAACATTCAAATGTCAAACAGCTGTGGTCACTTGGGCAATTTCTAATACTGGTTTTGTTAACTCATTATTTGGAGCTAGGCCTCCAAAAATAGAGTCTTGATTTAAGAAAATAATGAATTATTTGCCACCTGAGTCTTAACTCTTTTTAATTAAACAGTAGTGTTCTGGCATGTGAGAAGCAGGTTTTTGCATGGAAACTATGCTTGTAATTTTTGATCATGAAATGCAAACCCATGACATTCTGACATGAGAGGTTTTGAATTCAGAGGTTTATGTCTTGACCCATGAAATTTAGAGGCTTAAATTTTACCTTTTAGACCTGTTTCCCTCAAATTCTATGCAATATCTCAACTGTCATGTTATTACTTTAATCTGAAGCTATAAATATTATGATACTTGTTTAGAGAAAATTGTAAGATTTGGCAACGCTAATGTTAATTACAGCAGAATTTCAACTAAGAGTCTATTTCCTCTTGCAGAATTTCCTCAAGCTTAAGTGAGTTTTATTGATTTATAGCTCTGACTTAAGGTTGTTTTGAGACAAATCAAGTAGAGCAAGCTGTTAGGCAAGCCTATAAGATATGTGGCCTATGAGTCAGATTTAATCTTCAGGACAAGTTTTTGCCCCTGAGAGACAGCATAAGCTGTTTGCCCATTCCTTAGCAGAGCAAGAGTATGTCTGCCTTCAAGTATGGATAGCTCTGAGATACATCTTTCTTTAGAAGTTAAAGCTCTTAGCCAGGTAGAAGGCATGTACCATTTCCTTTTTTCTTTATTAGGACAAATTCATAGTTTAACTGCATTCTGCCAAGTTAAAATAAAACTCACATTTTAACAGAAAAGCAATGAAAGATTATTACGTTTACCAAAATTGGCCATAAGAGCAGTGTCAAACCAGACCAAACATCTGTTGGTTTGCGCAACTCAAATATACAGGAAATGAGTGAAGAATACTCTTTTTGTTTGAATTTCAAAATAAAGGAAGCAGTAAGTTTTGGTGAGAAGATTTGGGATCAGCCTGCTTGGGAAGGATTGTCTGAGTGATTAAACTGAGTTTTTCATAAGGTGATGTAAAAAATATATATATATTTGGATGGCACAGCGGGATATGGAGCTAACTTTGGAGTAATACACGTGTAGTTAGCATATATGTAATTTTACTAAATTACACCAGCTCATCTAACAATTTAGTATTTCCTAGCTCATTTTGTAACTATGACTTTATAAAGTATTTCCCTACCTTGGTATATATTTCTTTTATTGTGTGCTGACTTTTTAGTGATTATAGTCCATGGTGTATTTATGATGTAAGATCAGTATTGAGAAATATTTTTATATGGGAATAGATCTTTCAGTGGGGCTATGCACTGATCATTCTATCAAGTATCTATCAGAGATATTCATGCATCTGAAGAAGTTAGATCTTCTACATGTTTCAAAGCAGTCCTCATCACAGCCATTTTGTAAACTGTTCTGTCCTGGATCAAAGACTTGGAAATCTGAAACTAGTATGAGTTTTGTATTTATAACAAATATGACAGTGTTTGCCTTTAGAAAGGTATCGAAGGGAAAAACCAACACACAACACCATTTTAAAGGAGGAATTCTAATAGAAGTTACCTTTTTTCTTTTTTCCCCTCCTTCCTCTTCTTGTTCCTTTCCTTTGACTGTTACTTCTGCTATTTCTCTATTAATTTGATTTTCTGATTCCCATCAGTAGGGTAGTGTTATACCTGAGGAATCCTTTCCCTACATTTTAAACAATAAATTCAATCTTAATTTCAAATAATTTACTGGGTTTTTTCGACCATTTTTATGTTGCATAGTATCCACTACTCTAGCTCTGTGAGAAGAGTGGCATAACGGAGAGACCTCACTTGCTGTGCTATGCTCCTTCCTTGAACCTGGCAAAATAACCTCCTTGAAAATAACCCGGCAAAAGCTCTCTTTTGTTATAACGTCTGCATCCACACCAGGGATTCTGCTGGGATAGCTGGAATAGGACAAGAAATTTAGGTCTCATTATCAATAGTTTGTTGGGTATTTGTGGAACTGGTCCCTATGGAAAAGGTGAGAAAAGTTGTTTGATAGCACAGGCAAAGTTCCTGAAGAATAATCCACTCTGCTCTGAAAACTTGAAGGCAGAGTTAGATACCCATTTCACAATGACTGTAACATAATGGCATGTGGAAGTTTTGATCAGTAAAGAAAGAATCCTTTAGAAATTATGGTAATTTTGGAATAAAGTACTTGGATTGCTGATACAATAGAGAAGTCGTAGTTATCTTGGTAAAGTCAAACTTGGAAGAGTGTTTAAGATTTGATCCCATTCACAATAAATGGTTCTACTTCCCCTTCCCCATATTTATTTTATAAAGTAAAAAGAGAAAAGACTGACCCATACCTATTATAGTTACTGTCTCTAAGCCATTTTTCTCTTTTCTGTTTGCATAATTTTCTCTAGTCCCCCTTTCCCTTTTTTTTTGTTTGTTTGAACAGTCCTTTTTCCTGTTTCTCCACTTTTTACTCTATTACAGATATGTACTTGTAAGCAATGATAGTAGGGTTGTTCTTAGAGGCTGACTGGAAATGTTTTTAAAGTGCCTCAGTATAAAGGACTGTTCAGTTCAGCTTCTGTGTGTTAACATCCACATTTAAGCTATTTTGCAAGTAGGAGCAAACCTTCCTATTAGAATGATTATTTTGACTACTGGAAAATCAACAGTAAATTAAACATTATGAAAAGAAATTATGTGTTCAGGGAAAACAAAACAACTGTGGAATATTACAGCACACTATGAAAATCTTAGCTTCTGGAGTCGTGATAATGTGAGATTTATTTTTTTATAAAATAAACAAAAAATTAACCTGGTCTTAGTCTGTAAGTACTAACAAAAGCTGACAGTTAAAAACTCAAAATTGAAATGCCAATAAAAAGGATATATTTAAAAAGAAACTTTTGGGGATTTTTGAGTAGTTTGGCTTGGCAGTACCGTACTAATCAGAAACAAGGAATTTTGTCTTAATTAATATATCACTAATTAAATGTAAGGTGGCAGGGAGATGTTTCCATTGTGAGCTGTTAATTCCAGCTGCCTGGGAAAATGGCATGGCCTAATAAAATATAGCTAGTTATGCTAAAGGAACAGTAAAGAAAAGGGTGCTGGAATTAACTGCAAGTGGCAGGGCTATCATAGCAGTGCAAATAAAATGGCAGATGGCATGAATCTTTAGTAGAGTGGATAAAAGTGTATAAAAGCCAGTGCAGTTCTGTCCTTTTGGCAGTTGTTTGAGTGATTTCCTAAGGGCTTTTTTGTTCCGGGCCAAGAAATGCAAGAAGTGAGGCTGAGATGTTTCCCAAGCACGGAACAGCTGCACAGCACAAAGGGATGGAGGCAGCAGTTTGGCTCACCCATAGCAAGCCTGTCGAGCTGCTGTTGCTCATAGTGACATGAATGCTTTTGTGGGGCTGAAGGCTTGTGTAAGCAGTGATGAAAGGTTGTTTGCATGTGATGTAGTTGCTGTCTTTTCTATAAGAAAAGGTTTGCTGCTGCACTTTGGATCTTTTTGGATAAGAGGAGCTTGCTGCCTCAGCTGTGACTTTTTAAAGCTTTTGAATTGTACAAGGACAAAAAAAGTAACTAAAATCTAAATGTTGTTTCTTTCCTGTAAAATCCTTCAGCTTATTTGCAAAATGGTTTTAGATGTAGAAATCTATACTTTTCAGGATTATGAATAGCAGTAACATAGCACAGATTTCACTGCTTTGTCTGTACTCTATTTAAAAAAAAATAAGTAATGGTGATTAGTGGAGAAGGATTGTCTTTACCTCTGCAAATAAAGGGAAGTATGTCTTCTAAATAAGACAAAACAAGTTTTTCGGAAAAGAAGATCCCTGTTGCAAGAAGCACTGATTCAAAGCATAGGCCTTGTCCAAATTTAAATGCTACTTAGAATTATTTTAGACAGAGGGTGAACTAAATAAAATTCAGTGGGCCAAATTGCATAGTTTTATAAGTTGGAAAAAATATTTTTTATATTTTTAGTAAAGAATTAAAGTGATTCCATATGTAATGTTGAACACCTTTAAGCATGTTGAAATAAGAATACTCTCTCTCTGTATGTTAGAGATAAAAACCAGTTTTCTGCTGCTATTCAGTCAGTTCTGCAGTATAAGAACTTGCAGGTACTACTCGCCTCTACTTTATTGAAATAGTTTGGGCACAATAATTTCATAGAGATTTTTATCTTGTTTCATGAATGGAGTGGAGAATCAGAATTTTAACTCGGTTATGGATGAAAGAAAAAGGTTTTACAGGTAGTTTCATCCCGTTAAGACAATTTACCTGTTTCTTCAGATAATCTGGTGCTTTCTCCTTTGCATTAATGCATTTGTTTCTCTGAATTTTCATGCTTGTAGCTGGTGGTCTCTGATGTGACGCTGTATTTTTGTAGCAGGGCAAATTTGTAACTGCGTGGCTCAGATATCAGAGCTTTCTTGTGAATTGTTTGAGCAGCTTATGGTTTGCTTCCTTTCAGGAAACTAAGGCATCATTTTTACAGGAAGTTCGGTCTTCACCAGGCACGGACAGCAGTCTGACTTTTGCACTGCTCTAAGGGATGTGTGCGTGAGCAGCAGGCAGAAACTCATTTAGCATCTTTTGGTTTTTTTTACTATATTGAATTCATGTAATGGAGGTCATGTATGAAAGCTTGGCCAGGATGGGTGGGTTTGCCCAGCTGAGTCAGAAAGAGGACTTCCTGTGTCATTTTGGTAGAATACAGTAAATAAGAAGTAAGTTAAAAACATTTTCTTATGTGCTAAGTCTTGGCGACAATGATTAGGTATTAAACACATTCAGCTTTGAATTGAACACACTAATCCCTTAGTTGATAAATTTTTATACTCTGATATACAACATTTCCTTTCTCTTCAACATATGAAGCTACTGTTTCAGAGTAAAACTGCCTGTGGGGGGGGAAAGTGAAAGGGCAGTGAGCTCTGATGCAGTGATGCAGCCTTCTGTCCATGGTTGCTTGCAGTTTTGAATCTAAGTAAGGAAAAAAAGACAATTTAGTTTTTTTAAGGACTCTGATAAGAAGGCTTTGAAGGCGTACTGTCAAGAATCTGCTTTGTACAGCTTGCATTTGGGGAGAGACTAGCATATCTGTTCAAGGCTCACCAAAATAGTTCAAAAAAAGGATGCAAAAACTGGTTCAAAAACTGGTGGCATTAAGCAGCCCAAGACCCAGCTTATGGTAGCTTTGCCTGGACTTCCTGTGTGTGCTCAAAGTCCTTTGGTGACCTGGGGTCTCTGCAGTGCTTTGGGATGGGAAAGCCCCATTCATCCCACTCGTGGGCATAGCAGCCGGGTGGATCAGTGACAGGACTCCTGCATCCATCTCCTAGACCCTGTTTGCTATGAGGGAATTCCCTTTGCTGAAGGACATTCGTAGCAGAGACTAACCCTTCTCAGTGTGTTTAATGTTACTGGCACAGATGCATGTTGCTTCTCTTTCTGATCATTCTTTGCTTTTTCTGGATGGGGAAATAGCTGGACACTTGCTGCACTCTTTGCTGTATTTCCACATCTTTTTTCTCCTACTGACAATCACTCTATGAGCTATCCTGTCTCTAGTAATGATAAGCTAGGTCATGAAGAGGTATTGTTATGGACCTGGAGTCCTCGCCCTGTTTTCTGATGCAGAATTTCCATTTTCCATCATGCTGCTGTTGCTGAATGTGGCTGATTTTTGGCTTAGGCTTCAGGAGCCTTTCTGACCTCAAGTACGATGTGTTTATTTTGTTTCATTGCTTATCAACTAATGATTTCTTATTTAATCTTTTTCTTTTGTAAAAATTAAGAAAATACTTCTGCTTGAATGGGATTTTACTTGTGTTTTTTTTGTTTCTTCTTCACTACTCTTTTCTGCCCTCACAGACTGAAAGTGGCTCAGCTCACTGTGGGGATCTTTTTTCCCTTTCTGTCTCCTTCCCCTCCAGTGCTGTCTTCTTCTGGGTCGTTGCTATCTGCTGTTTTTTCTTTTGATGTTTTTGCCCTACTCTTGTTTTAATAATGTAAAATCCCAAGTTTTAGCCTGTTCCTCGTGGTTACTGCCCATTTTCTTCTCCTGTTCAATTTTCCTTGCAGCTGTGCTTTCTGTCTTTCTTTCTTTGGTTTTCCTATACTTGATGTCAGTGGATGCCAAACAGCATCAGCTCTAGGTTGCAAGAAAGGATACTAGAGAGAAAACAAGTGCAGCAAAGGGATCAGAAACTCAGTTATCAATGTATGTATTATTATTCTTGTACTGATATTCTGTATTTTCCTGCTACCTTTTTACATTACCCACTCTTTGTTGCTGTCATTCTGGTTTTACTCCTTTTTTCTTTTTTAATTTATTTTATTTCTGCATCTTGTTAGGTTTGTTGATAGTAGCTGTTGGTTATTAGAATTATAGAGATGACAAATGACAGAGCACTGAGAGCAGGTGGTCAGATTCACACTTGAGGTTGAACACTTTTTGGAATCTTCTGTGAGTGGAGGACTAGAAATCAAGGGAGTGGTGAACCCAAAGGGAAATGCTCGTTCCAGCAATTCCCTCCATGTTCTCTTAAGAACCAAGTAGAGCCAGTGTTTACATGTATTTGTATGAGTTTAACTGGACGCTGTAATCTCATCATCTGAAAACTCAGTGTATATGGTCAGTGGAGAATGAATCTGACCTTTGAGTATTTTCTGACTCAGAGGCAAGCAGTGAACTGGTTAGGCTGAGAAGCTATTTGCATCACCATCCGATATTCTTTACTGCAGTGAAACAGTGTCTTTTTTGTCAGTGATGGCTGGGGTTTGAGGAAGGGAGCAGTAGGTGCTGGGGCTAAGAGGAGGTGTTTGTGCACTTGCCCACATTAAGGCTGTTAATGACATTGAGGTTATCTCTCCTGCCTGGTACATCCTGCTGTGCTGCTTATGAGGCAATACCCAGCAAGTGATATCCTGTTGTTTGTAGCTTCTCTTTGATGTTTGTCATTTGATTTGGGAACCAGTAGCACAATAGTGAGGGGCATCAACACTGTTCCAAATATCTGACTTAATGTCTTAAATTCCATGGGACATCAGTGTGTCTTTATGCAGTAGTATAACCATATGTTGTAATAGGTACTAATGGCATAACTGCTGTAATTGTCATGCCAACAGCTTGGAATACCTTTTTTATGTCTAGTGGTTAATTAACCTTGCTTTGAAAATCAGAGCTCCAGAAGCAAAGCATTCTGTTACTCAGTGAGATGTGATTGTATTGGTTTTGCACCCCTTTGTATCCTTTACTGTTAGGGGGACTGTCTTCACATTTATGAAATTACTGATTATATGTGTTAAAGAAATAGATCAAATTCAGCACTTTAGAAATTAACAGAAAATTCTCTGATTCTTAATGTGTGTATTATTTTTTCTCAGATCCAATTTCTACAAGCCACTGTACACGATACAGCAAGATTTAACAAAAAAATCAAGTAGATTAAGATGCCTCTTAATAAGCTACCTATGTAGAAAGCATAGGAGGAAATACCTAGGCATTTCACCTTAAATAAAAAGAAATCAGCTTCAGTAGTAATTAGTGGTGTAAACCAACACAAATATGGCAGTGGAATGTTGTAATGGTGACCGTGAGTTAATCTGTTGTTGCACATCTCTGTGCAATGATCGCCGCTGCTATAGTTAGTTGTAATGCTACAAGAGATAAGGGCACATATACTGCAATTGTTTTTTCCAGTCCTCTAGCAGAATGTATGAGGAGAAAAAAAGGATAGATAAATTTGCAGGCAGAAAGCTGGTGGAAAAATTTCCCGCTTCTGAATGCAGCTTTATGTAGAAATTTATTTCCCAGATGTCTGGGTGCCTATTACCCATAATATTCTATTTTGTGTTTGGCTCTTTTGTTGGATTTTTCATGGCGAGCTACTACTGTTTGTTCTCAAGAATTGAAAACTGCATTCTAGAGTAAGAGCTATACTCCACTTTATGTAGATGTAGCTTGAAAATCATTGCATTATGTGAAACATCTTTATTTCTAATTATATTGTGATCTAGCAAGAATTTCCAATCATCCGCAAAGTTTATCATAGATGCCAATATTTGCAGTCTCAAAAAAAAACATTGCTAATGATGGCAAGATTTGTGTATGATAAAGAAGGAGAATTCACTGATAATCTAATGGTAATTAGAAGACAAAAGGATTTTTGGATTTTGAGATAATTGTTAAAAGATAGCTAATTAAAAATGTTAAGCATTTGTTCAGTTCAGCAATGATTAAAAATTTGCTGTTGATAATCATAAAAAAAAATCAGCAGGCATCGCTTCCTTTTGCAAAAGCATGTCAGGAAAGAGGATTTGTAAATAGAGAAATTCGCTCCACATTTTCAATAGGAATGCCTATCAACTTTGTAAACCTCTGGCTACCAGCGCTTTTCATGCTTCACTGTGGTAACTGCTTCTTTCTGGGTATGTCAAAGACATCTTTATACAATTCGTGCAACCCTTCAAACAGCATGTAAGGTCCTGCGGTGCTTCCAAAGGAAGGCACTGCAGGTGTCTTTGCACGGATTTAAGAGTAGTCTTGGCACCTTCTTGTGCACTTGCATTGCTTTCTCAACCTATAAACACACATGAACACAGGCATTTGCCACCCGTGTCAGCCCTTCACCAACTGAGAGCTGATAGGATAAAATGTCTTTTCCCTTTGTCCCCTGCCAGCCCCATACCTGGTATAGCCAGTGTTCTCTGGATGTGTTCTCAGACATATTTTAACAAAGTGTTCTCAGTGTGGGTCCTGTAAAACTTGTACCAGCAATTTTACTACAGTATTTTCATTACAAAGGACATCCCTTTTCATAATAATATATTGTATTCATTTTGAAGGTGTCCTCATGTCTTACAAGAAGCAATTCTAAAAAGGTGGTTGATGCTGTTAGTTGGTACTTTGTTTTCCTTGTAAAGTCAGCATGGTATAAAAAATTCAGTGTAAAAAATTGATTTTAAAAGATAGATTGTACCTTGATGGTACCTTGTTATTTAGTTAATGTATGCCTTCTGTGATATAGAAGCTGCAGTATATGCTATTTATGTCCTAGAAAATATTCAAAAATAATTGCTGACAAAAGCCACTTCACAGGTTGACTCAGAGGTACATCTTGTAATCTGAATGTTAATATTCTGGATAGCTAGGCAGAGAAAACTATTGATGTAGTTTGAAGATCATATAGAGACTAGTCAGGATTTTGGTTAGAGAAGTGGGGAGGGAGAGATTGAGATATTTGAGTTCTCCCGGCTTCACTGAAATTTTATACTTATGGAGTGTATGAATGCATACGATTTGTAGTATTTTTGAAAAGGTAAGATTTTTTGCTAGTTAGTTGGAAATGTTGCCTTTTATATCTCAGAAATTGATATCTTTTCCAGAAGCAATTAAGAATCACCTTAATTTTACTCTAGAATCCAGGCAGCCCCTGGTTTTACTGTGCAATCCATAACTATCTGTCATTTGTGTTCTTTTTCCCCTCAAGCTTAGGTTGGTGTTATGAAGAAGCACTGATAAAAAACAGAGGCCTGATTCCTACTTCCCTGGGACGTGGTCTCCTCTGGGTGATCCATGCAGAGGGAGTAGAAGCAGCTACTGCTGAGATCAGACAATTTCCCCAGGTCAAATTAGCATGTAGATCTTGGCTTTCAACATTAATGGACCCAAACAGGACCTCTGTGTTTCCTAAAAAGAGTTCACCCCCTTATTGTGGTTTCAGCTGTTTTGGGAGGCAGAGAAGGTTTGAGGATATTTTCAAATGAAGTGATACTTTGTATTTTCTCAATATTTGAAAATACCAAAGGTTATAGTTTGGTTGTTTTTTTTTTTTTTGGGGGTGTGTGTGTGTGTTTTTTACACCCAGGCATTGCGCATCTTATTCCTCCCTAGTCCACCTGCAAAAACATTGCTTCTGTGACCTGATCTGATGTCATAAACTATTGTGTCATAAGTGAAGAAAAACAGTATTTTTATCTCTCTGGGTGTACAGTCGGATGACTCAGGTTGTAAACTGCAAAGTATTTTTTCCACTGGTGGCATTGGCCAGCCTAGCAAGCTCCATGGGCATCTGTTTCAGCTGCCTTGGATTTGCTTTTAATGTGATTAGGCTACTAATTAGCTATCTGAATTCTTCTCTCCCTCCCGATGTTTTCTTTTGATTCACTTTGGCTCCGAGGAGTCTATATTGCATGTATGTTTTTGTGTTTTGTATAAAATCCCCTAATGATAGCTTAGACTGTCCTCTTTTGGTTGAGAGTTCCCATGTGTTGACATACATTTTTCTATTAAATGCCTGCATCAGGATTTTTCTCCTAAGAACAGCATTTGCAAGGTGTAAATAATGTATTGTCAATGTATATGCATATGTGCATATTCATTTAAACTGTGCTAAGAATTTTACAGTCTGAATGGGAATGTGCAGAGTTACTTCAAAACCATCAAGTAAATATTTGTTACTTTAATATTTTTTCACCACATAGTAACCTCACAATTAAATTATTGTGTAAAGTCAGTTAAATAACAGCAAAAGTTATTGTGTTAAGGCCCACTTTGCAAGGAAACCAATGACAGGGAAGCAGTGAAACACGCTAATAGATTATATGCTATAGCAATATATTGCCTTTTTATTGCTTTTCCACAGGCAGCAGATTCATGTACAGTTATTACTAGCTACATTATCTGCTAGTTTTCTATCAAAAAAGATTCAGTCTATTGAATCATTAATCCAATATTTATCATTCTTATTGAAAATCCACTAGTGTTAGCACTGTATAAAATATTGACTTAAATCTACTGGTTTTGCTAAAGATTAGAAACATATTAACCTAAAAAGCACAGTATTTCTTAGGACATTTGAAACTATTCATTGTGGATGTTTGAAATGGCAATTTTTCTGTGTTGCATGAGGAATGATTTTTTTTTTTAAATCTCTAACATATACTAAGTGACCAGTGCCATCCTGATTTGAAGATGCTGAATGTTCATCCAACTCATATTTTAAATTTTGATGTGTATTGCATTAGTTACTGAATATCAAGAATAAATTTTTTGCTCATACATAGAGTATAAAATGGGATCTTTTGTAGCAGCACACGGCCTGTTTAGAATGATATAACAGGCGCTGAATGTTCACATATCAAACAAAATGCCATCTTTCTGTAGAAAAGAGGTGTCAAAAAGTTTCTTTGTACCTTTAACGCATGTGATTATGTAGTACAAAATGCAGAGTTTGTAAAATTTCTTGAATATACAGGCAAAAAATGAATAATTCAAAACAACTCATAAGTTCTACATTCTATTGTATCTTTTATAACGCAGGCAGAAGATAGCATTGTGTTCCCAGTAGAGCTGAATTTGCACAAGTTACACCTCGGAAAATGCCAGATGGTCTATGGTCTACTTTTGAGAGCTGTCACATATGTAAAGATTTGAAAAAAGAAAGACAGCTGAATGAGAGCAGTGGATCATTAAAGAGAGAGTGAGAGTCCCTGGGTATCACTGTGTTTTAAGAATCATTGTGTCATTCCCCATATTACACCTTTTTTTTTTTTTTTTGAGATATACACAACCTTTAAAAAATAAGGTAAAAATATTTCTGTTTTAAACTGAGTGGTTGTGGCTTAATCTTGGAACTGTCAATTGCTTTTGTTCTTTATGCTAGAATGCAGTCATATGGTTCCTAATTGGTTTCAAGTGTGTTTTAACCATAAGATTCAAGTCTCCCTAGTGCAAAATTATCAATAAAGTTAAAATAAATTTAAATTGAGATAACTAATCCATTTGGGGTTTTATTCCATTTTGATTTGACCTGCATAGCACATGTGAATACTGTAAAGCCAGTCAGCTAAAAAGTTGTATGTTAATGCTAAAAGACAAAGTAAGAGTACTTTGGGAACAGGATTATTAAATAAAAGGATTAAAAAAAAATCCTCAACAAAACACCAATAATATCCCCCAAACCCTTAGTAAAAAAAATAATAAAATCAAAAGCGTACAACTGTTTTGGTTCCCCAAGACTTTCCATTCACCCATAGTTTGACAGATGCACATCTAATTTTGGAGACTGTATTTTGGATAATTTGTCAAGTAACTGTATTGTAGCAAAGCACCAAAAATACACAAACAATTGTAAGCTGTCACCACCAATTTAGCTGGCTTGGAAAAGGTCATAACTGTCAGTTTTAGAAGCTTACGTCCAGACGTGCAGAATTTTTAGTATGAGCTATTGTTTTTATTTATTGAGGAAGGTTAATCCCTCCCCAGTAATGCCAGGTTATTGGCATAACTGCGCCACTCCACAGCTGGGAATCAGGCAGTGCAGTGTGAGGAAACATCATCTCATGGAATGTGAGAAAAGCTGTTCTAAATAGTACATTTTACATTTGAGTAGGGCAATGAAGAAAAAAGCTATGGGGAACTATGAGTATGAACACCGAATTTCAGAGAGCAAAATTTTTATTCCTGATGTTGCCAAAGAATTAATTTTTGACTGTGGTTAAGTCTACATTGACTATTTTTAAAATGGAATGAAAACCTTTTTAATTTTAACAAAATTGGTTGTGCACATATGTGGAAAGAACCTACACAAAGGGTTCCTGATAATATTCTTTTAACGAACCCTATTCAGGTAAGTGAAAACTCACTAACAATCTGCTTTGGGGCCTTTACAAAAGTCTGGAAAAGTGAACAGAATATATACTACAAATCAAATTCCAGAGTGAATAAAGTGCCTTGCTTTTGCTTCTCTTTGTGAGTTCTGCAAACAGTAATGCAAAAGTGGAAGGAGAAGCAGTTTTAGTTTTGGCAATGAAAAAGTTTTCGAGCAACAGTTAGTTGTTCAGGCGTCAGGTAGCATTGTGCTCCTGCTCTGTTAGATTGGAGGTTCATGTGCAATTACTTCTGGTAATGGACGGTAATAGTCTTTGTCTTCCCTGCAACATCTTTGGGAAGACTAAACCAAAAATGTTTATCCCAGCCCTTCCTTTCTTTCCTGCAACACAAGATTATCACTTTCATAAAGTTCTCTCAGGGTTACTCTGACCTAGATAGATGTGGTCAGTTTAGGGTATCTTCTTAAAATCCCAGTTAATATTTAAACTTTATGAAAAATATCTCTTTTTCTCTGTCAATGCGACCAGGACTTAAAGTTTAAGATTCATATGAAGATTAATCTAGACAAGTTTATGACAGTTGGAGAAAGCAGTCTGAGAATGGTGCCAGTATCCTTGATAAAAGGGAAGCGTTTAGATTTTGGAGGCAAAATCAGAACTTGGAGTCTTTTTAAAGACCATGTTGGTATGTGTGTCCCAGTAGTATTTGTTCAAAAGCTTTGTAATTTTTACCTGAAGTGATCAGCGGAGATGTTTCTTTTAGAGGAAGGCAAGTATAGTTATCTGTACATATTGTTATCTTGGACACAGTGTAATATATAGTCAAAGCTATATTGTGAAATCATCTGAAAATGGATGCAAATCATTTGAAGAGACTGAACTGCAGCATTATTTTTCTTTACTGCTGGCACTGTTCAATCTCTCATCTGCGTGGTCAGTAGTATCTGTACTTCTTCCTTGACATTAGAGTTATAAACAGTTGAAGATTGGACTGTCTGAAAAAACTATGTCCAAGCATGATGCAGTGGTGTTTGATTAGAGAGGTGATTGGGCTGAGCCTTTGATTATGAAATATTATTGTGTTACTCTGTGTATAGTTCAATTAATTTTCAAAGTCTGTTTTTTTTTCTTTTTTTTTTTCCTAAATATGAATCTTCAAGTTGAATTCTGCATCTTTTCTTTACACTACAGACTTTAAATATATAAACAATGTATTTTTCCATTCTCCTTTATGATACAGTACCTCAACAAAGAATGGTTAAATTTGTGTCCTCTCTCTAAAATGGGGTTATATACTCTTGTAGTCTTAACCAGGCCACTGCAGATTCCTACTTTGACTGATTTTGGACTTTTTTCCTTTGACCATTTCAGTTTGTGGGCATTAAGAGCCCTAATTGGCCCATTAATGCAATTTTAAAAATTGCCATTCTGAATTGAGCTCTGGCTTGCCACAGCTGTGTGGTGTTTGAATGCGTGTTTCTTCTGGTTATTGGTTCACCTCTTCCACAAAACCAGATTTTGATTTGTTCTGTTCTTCCCAGCAATCCATGAGAGGCTTTTTAGCAGGGCCTATTGCAATAGGACAAGGATAAGCTAAAAGGGGGAGATTCATGCTGGATGTGAGAAATACAATTTTTAAAATAAGGGTGGTAAAATACTGGAACAGGTTGCTGGAGAGGTGGTGGATGTACCATCCCTGGAGACATTCAAGGCCAGGCTGGATGTGTTTCTGAGCAATCTGATCTATTGAAGATGTCCCTGCTCACTGCAGGGATTGGACTAGACGACCTTTGAAGGTCCCTTCCAACCGAAACTATTCTATGATTCAACACCTTTTTCTCTCATTCTGTTGCATTTCCGCCATTCTTCATTTGTCTTCCCTAAAGCAGATTTATCTCAGTTTTGCTACTTTTTCTCCTATTCTTGATTTTTTCCTTCTTCAGATTGCTTGCCTTATTCTCCCTGTGTAATTCACGGACTCTTGCAAACCTTCTGTGTGGTACTGAATTTAAATTAACCCTTTCTTTCTTTTATTTTAAGCACAACCTCAACGCTTGCCTCAGCCGAATACTTCAGCAGTGGAAAGGGGTGAGGAAGAAAGTGGCAAAATCCAAAATGGCCACGTGGGTCTGAGTAATGGAAGTGGAATTCACAATGGGATCAAGCACATGCCTGCAGACAACAGAAAACATTCAGCTCCTGTTTCAGAAAAAATGCACAGAAAAATTCAGTCCACCTTGTCTGTCAACAGCAGTGGCAGCAAAAAAAGTAAAATAAGCTCTGCGTTTTCTCAAAAGCCGGGTACTTCACCTGAAGGTAAGCAGAAACTCTTACAAAAAACACAAACTGAATAAAAACTAGCCAAACCCTGTGCTTACTAACAGTTAAACGATCAACTGAAAATAATGGAAGAGCATGACTCATGCTCCAGAAGCAGATAGAAATCATTATGATAAAATACAAGTTACTTCCCCAAAGGAAAATACTAAGTATTTGGAGGAATTTGAAGAAATTGGAGATTTCTTGCTTTCAAACATTTGGCCAACATCATCTGATAAAGTTTTGATCACTGTAGTAATTATCCTGAACTGGTAGAAACTCTTGTCAACATTATCACATATACACCAGAAAAACAAGTTAAAGCACTAGTTCAAAGCATAGGAAATGTTAAATCCAGTGATGGCAGGCTCCATGAGGGCAGAATTTGCTTTTGAAAATGTTATGCTAGGAGATATTCTGACTAGCCATGGGGTCTGAACACTAGATTTGGACCTATGCTTCAGTGTTTTGCATGCCTTGTGCTGTATTTGGGCAGTAAATAATTTGCACTGAAAAAGCTTTTTACTCCATATGCACAACTTAAATAAGCAAAAGTAAATAATTTCCCTTCATGTTTTAGCTCTGTGTGTGTTTTCACTGCTTGCAGTTACTATAATGGTTCCAGAGTTACCGAGCCTCCCCTCAATCTTCCCATTAGCACTAATACAGTGAATGGGCTTTGCTCCTGCATGTCACAAGAAATGTGCTGAAGCTTTATAAATTTTATTGGTTTGAGGCAGGCATAGATGCAACTGCTTAAAAAATAACCTCTGGGAGGTGGGTACTGACACAGTTTCGTAGAGAACTGGGAGATGGTATTGTTCTGGGAAATGGGGAGGATTCTTTGCCTAGATGAAAAGGAAGAAGGGTCAGGACTGCACATAGTGGCCCGAATGAAGCCTACTGATGTCAGTGGAGTGACTTATCTTGACTTCAACTACTTCAGTCAAACCTACTCAGTGAATTTATGTAGTAATATCAAGAACAGCTTCACTCAGACTGTGTCATGGGCTGGTCCTCCTTGCCGTGGTTTATTTTTGTATCTTCAAGAACCTACTGTTATTTTTCTGTTGCACTTGCAATCCTCCAGCATTTCTTTCCAAAATCAAAACTTCACAGATCCTATATTCCCCTTATCCCTGTTATGTGAAAACCAGTTCACCCTCCAGCCTCCAGATATTTTTGTTATATATTGCTCCTTCATGCAGTATGAAAAAACTGTAAGTGAAGAGACCTAGATCTGCTCACAGGGCTGGTACAAAGTGCAGGCCTCTGAATTTAAGAAATTCAGCCTCTGAAAAAAATATTACAGAGTTCTAAAGAGATGGTGCCTTCCCTGTTCGTGCCGCTATACAGTTATGTGTAAGAAACACTTCTTTTTTTCTTCTAAAATTATAGTGGAATAAATGCAGTCAGTGAGGTTTTTTGTTTGTTTGCTTGTTTGTTTTACAACCTTGGCAATGATTATGTCAACTTACTAAATGACTGAGGAGAAAATTAAGAATATACTTTCAGTTTAGCTCTAAATTCTAATGTCTTATTTTAATAACCAGCACCTAATTGTGTTAGTTGCCTGAAACTGTTAGTATGTAATTTTCTATATACAATAAGAAGTTATGATATTTTTAAAGGCATATCTGATTAGGGTATAGATAATTAAATTGTGTTGTCACACTAGCTTATACTTTCAAAGTACAGAAACATAGAGTAATTCTTACTGTAATAGGTAGTTTATTGAGTCACCTAACAGCTAAAATGAAATATATTCAACGTTATTACATCTAACTTTGCAATGTTCTCATTTTTGAATGTGGGAACTTGGATATATACTCTGAATAGCTTGGCTGATAATGTCTGCTGCTCTGAGTTTTCTGTTAACCAGTGTAGTGAAGCACAAGTTCTATCATGCAACAATTAAAGTATATTTAGGTTATTTTGATATGCCTATAAGGGAATATTTGTTTTTAAAAATGAGCTATTTTGACACTTATTTTTACTTTACATCTATTTTTGACACTTATTTTTACTTTACAGTTCTCTGGCAGTCATATATTTGTGTCTGCACATCTGCATGCAAACATGTACATGCCGCCTGACAATTTCTTCAGCTGTTCAGTAATTTACCCTGTTGGGCTGCATGGGGGAACTATAGGCTATAAGTAGTGTTCTTATCAAATCATTACCTTGAAGGAAGTATCAATATATACTTAATTTGTTCTATCATCCCTCAGTTTTTTGTAAGATACACGATCAGTGACTTTGGCAATGATCAGTTGAAATATGTAAAATAACACAAAGAAGAGCCCTAAGAAAAAAAAATGTAGATTTATCTGTAACTTAAAAATAACTTGTTTATTAATCTAAGAAATGTTAAACCTTTACGACTACTTCTGGATGGCTACCCTTTAAAAACTTGTTATAATTAGCCAGGTTATTTGTTCAAAGGAGCTCATTTGCATTTAAACCAGCTATATATATATATACACTTGATGAATGCATCTAAGCCAGAAGAGTGCCTTAGTAAGTCTTGTGACTGAGGATTGCATAGACATTATTTCAAAATTATATACACATTAATTTGAACCTAACTTCTAAAGCTTCCTTGTGTTATGAATCATAATTTTGTGGGGAAAGAGACATTTTTGTGAGCAAGTTGTCTCTTCTGATCCAATGACATTTCAGTAGAAACTAGCAAAAACGTTTGCAGGAGGATAGAAAAGAGAAAGGAATTGTTGGAAATTATTTTCAATGTTGCTTTACTTAGCTTTGCTTTAACTTGTACCACATTAACCTCAGAAGCTGAAGAGTTGCTGGGTTACAGTTTACTTGAAGGCGTGCATGTCTGTGCACATCTCTATGGTATAATAATATAACTTGTATGCAGGTTCTTATGTAATCTTACGCAGAAAGAGAAAAGTTACATTCATTTTTATACTGTGAGTACTGAATAATCAATCACCTGAATTAACTCACCTACTTCCATTTACTCTAGTGTCCACATGATTTTAGTAGAAAGAAATCCAGATAAACCTCGACCCTTGCAGTTATTCCAGTTCACTTGTAATTTTGATGTTCCTTATGTATGACCTTAGATTTTATGGTCTCTTTTTTTTTTTTTTTTTTTTTTTTTTTTGGGGGGGGGGGGTGGTGGGTGGGTGGGTTTTTTTGTTTGCTTGTTTGGGGTGGGTTTTTTTGGGGGGTTTTGTTTGTTTGTTTTAATAACCAAACCTGAAAACACATGCCATATATTTTTACTTCATCTGCCTTCTCTTCCACCATGAGTGCTCTGCACTCTTGCCAGTCAGGAGAATAACTGGTTTTAAGTGAAGCAAAGTGGACAGGAAAAAGAAATAGATTATGTCCTCAGAAGGATGAAAAGTGAAAATTATGGTTGTCAATCTGACTATAGAGAAGATAATGTATTTTTCACTTTCTTATTCCCTCTCAACAACTGCATTCTTCTTGTTTCTTCTTAAAAGACAAGATTTCTGGAGCACCTCACCTATTCGTAATACAAAGTAAGTCCAGGTCTCATAGCTCATGTTTGTTTAAAAGGTTAGCAAATGCAGCATAGAATGGTTAGGTTTGAAAAGGACCTTCAAATCATCTAGTTCCAACCCCCCTGTCATGGACAGGGGTGCCTTAACCTAGACCATATTGCCCAAGGCTTTGTCCAGCCTGGCGTTGAACACTACCAGGGATGGAGAATTCTGCTGGATGATGGAGAAGGCTGCATTTTTAGGCAGCCTTTTCTAGTGCCTCACCGCCCTCACAGTAAGGAACTTTTTTCTTATATCTAACCTGAACTTCTCCCGTAGAAGTTTAAATCCATTACCCCTTGTTGTACTGCTACAATCTCTGATGAAGAGTCTCTCTTCGACATGCAAAAGCATACTGTTTCACATACTGCAGTCTTGAGGATATATACCAGAAAGCTAAATGAAGGTCAGTATTATTTTACCCAGGATAGCACATCTTCTCATGAAGGTTAGTACTTCTGTTGGTTTCCAGAGTACTAGACAGCCCTAATGCAAGCTATAAAATCTCCCAGTATCCCACCCTATCAAAATCCCCCACCATAGTTAACAACTCTTGTACTAATTGTTCCAGCTGCAAACTCTTCTTGTGCTGTAAATCAAGTGTTGTGAGCTTTTGGAATTGAAGTTGCATTGGAAGTGCTTAAAATGTAACGAGAATTTTGGTACCAGTGATATTGAAGCTTTGAAAAATTCCCTTTTTAAATGAGCCTGTAGTGTATGAAGTTGTGTCAGCATTCCAGAATATGTTGTTTAGAAACACTTTCACATCCAGTGATTCTTAGGAGGGTGTGAGTGCACTCACCAACTCTACTCTTCCTCTACGTCTATTGTTAATCCATATTGTCCCTGAAGAAATCTTACTCAGCTCCATAACTTACATTACAAAATTCAAAAGGAATTATGAAATAGTAGGAGTGTCTCTCCTGAAAAACCATTTCTGAAGCACTGTTTCAGTTCTAACGATTTTTCAAAGGGGATGGATAGGTTTTAGTGCATATTGGGAATAAAATATTCTTTTTTTATTCAAAGAAATTTTAATAATAGTTTATCTATTTATGTCAGAGGTGTCACAGTTCTTCCAAAACTCTGGCTGGTAAGACCTCTAGCAGAGAATTGTCACTCCTTTGCACCTGTTGTGTGTGGTGCAGAGAAATACCTTGAAACCTGCAAAAGCAATTGTAAACAAGTTAAAAGGCAGCAGTCCAGCTGGTGTGTTTGGAAGCAGTGGAACCTCTCTGAAGCAACTTAAACAGGGGAGGAGTTCTAAAGGAGGTAGTGGAGCAGCTAATAGTAAATCTGCATGTTAGAAAATTAAGAAAAATGGGTAGCTGAATTACATACGTATATGTATTAGAGTAGTGAAAGGTATAAGTAGTAATGACATGCAGAGTTGGAGGAGGAAACAGAAGAAGAAACTGAAAGTGGGACAGATGGAAGAGGATTTTAATTAAGCAGGTGGACAGGACAAAATGAAGGAGGCACTAATAGTTTTATAAAAATGAAAAAAAGAAGTTTTCCTACCAAAACCTTATGAAGCTTGATGTTAGGCATTTTTATAACCAAAGAAATCATTTATTAAAGTTAGTAATGGAGAGAGGGAACACAGGTTTTAATAAAGTTTTGAAACAGAGCTCTTGCTTCTGGTCAAGTTGGTGTGACCTCACAAGTTTATTTATCCAGATAGTTCCCAGTGCTCCAATAATTTCTGATAATTTGAGTTTAGGGTGGTACTTGACATATTCAAAAGGCTGAGAGCATACACAATTGCTGTATTCATCTGGAAATGGTAGTTTGTTAAACTACTATGAGCAGATCATGAGTCTGCCTCCTGTATGTACACAGTTCTTCGCTTTATTCCTTCCCAGACTTTCTAAACCAGACAGACGTTAGAAGGCATCTTTGTTCCAAGGATTTTTTTTAGATAGGCCTTAGTAAGTGTACTAAGGCTAGATTCAGGATGTGTGAGGTAGATAAAGAAAGCCTGCAGCATAGGAATGAGGTTCTGGGGAAGGACAGGCAGTGAAGGCTTGCAGCCAGATTGAAGTTGCCACTTGTGCTTTTCCAGGAGCAAGTCCTGAAGCAACTTTCCTCAACCTGCTGGGCTGTCTGTCTTGTGCGGCTGAACTTAGAGATGCAGTGAACAGCCTCACCCAACTTGTAGGTTTTTTCAAAATCCATTGTTTAAAATTCAACTTTTCAGGGTTCATTTGAGTAAGACATTTTTTCCCCTTTTTAGTATAATGCAGCTTTGTCTGTTCTAAGTGTTGAATCCGAGCATGGGGTTGGTGGGCACTATTTAACTCACGGTGCTGACTACATTAATTTATTAGAGTATCCCAAGTGATATTGATGGCTTAACTGAAGACAAAGCAAGTCCACCACATAGCCTTTGTGTTAAGCCATGTTCTTAAGAACCCCTAGGTGCATATACATGAAAAGTAGTGGGTAGTTGTCTTAGCAAGGTAGCAGACCTCTGTTTGAAATAGGAGCATCTTACTTTGGTGTATGTAACTTCGTATAAACTGAAAAATAGTTTTCAGTCAACTTTGCTTTCCTTTTAGACCTATGATTTTATTTTTTTTTGTTACTTTTTTCCTTCTTGAGTGCCACAAGAGCAGCAGTAGGTTTTCTTTTATATACTATTCTGTCATTGGATTGGTATTATTTACTGAAATTTGGTACGACTGCATTTTACCACCGTCACCTAATGTTGCAGAAGTATCTGCTGATCATTTCTCTGCTGATCATTTCTCTGTTTTTTTTAAACATACATACACTTCTGAAATCTATCCCATAGCATTCAGTAGTATTTAGACAGCTATCTAATATCCTGCAAATCTCTCTACTTGGGCCAAAATTTCCATTGTTATCTTTTAGAAATTGATTCAAAGTGGATTTTTGTCTAAGCATGAATTGCTACACAGTTTTTATTCTGGAACAAGGTTGTATCAGAACACAGTTATCGATTGGACAGTGGGGCAGATAACATTATAATATGGTCAAACCTGTGATTTTTAAGAAGGTATTTTGAAGAGTTGTATGTTTTAAGCCTGGCTAATATTTTTGTTTGCACAGAGGTCTTGGGAGGTGATTTTCATGTTGTGTAACAAGAGTGAGTGGAAAACAGGGCCTGTAACATAAAAAGGTCTTCTCACAGTATCCAGCCTATAAGGTCATGGTCTAGGTAGCACCTAACTAGTCTCAGTATTTTCAGTGATGAGCAATGGAAAAGAAAGCTTCTAAGGAATCCTTAGATGCTGGAAATTGGTCCATTTTTTAGTATATTTGTATTTTTGAACTGGATCATTTTACTCCTGAAGTTATATCTGCATTTAATGAAAGTTTCCATGTGTTTTGCAGTGTAATTTGCCTTTTCAGGCAACATTCTAATTTTCATGATCAATAGAGATAGTCTTCTATTTTAAAATGCCAAAATGTCACATACACTATGCTTTATATTTTCCTCTGTCTAAACAGAAGTAGCTCTGTTATCTAGAGATAACTATACTCCATATGACATGTCAGTTTATTCTTTCTGCATTTCTTACTTTTCCTTGAGCATTTTCCTGGGTGGGAATGGGTAGCAGATGCTGCATGTGAACCCTGTACATTACAGGAACAGTGGTGTGATGGTGCTTGGACCACTGCTTGGGAAGTTCAGGCCTCACCTCAGTGCAATGCACACCTTTAAGACACTTGTGTGGGGTGGTTCCTCGTATGCTGGCTGTGCCACTCTGGCTGTGGACTCTCTCCGCTGTCGGCTCTGCATCTTCATCCCTGCTGCTGCCGCCATAGCACCTGCTGGGTCTTCTGTTCTGGGCTCTAGAGGGGCCTGCAGTAAACCAGTGCTGAGGACCTCAGGTGCCACTTTGATTGTGGTTCTGCCCTTCTTGGTTCTTGCTGTGAAACAGCAGAGTGCCTGGAGATCTGTTTTGAGTTGTCTGAACTCAGTGAATATAGTTAGTAAGAAGCTGACCAGGGTCACTGTCCTGTGAGTTTATTTACTGTTGCAGACATGAAAACCTTTTATCATATGTGACCTGCCTGCTTGGTATGAAAGCTCGTTGGGTCAGTTTGTGACAGGTTGGTGTCAAAGATTACAAAAGCAGCACAAATCAGCCTGTGGGTGTGTTTCTCTGGACATTTTTCAGTTTAACTTCCTTGTCCCTTGTACAGTTTCGATGGTCAATAATTCTCTTAAAAGTGTATTTCTTAAGTAGAGCTACACCTTTTCATAAAAATGAAGAAGAGATAATGAAAGGGAAGTTGAAATAAAAGAAATGTGTATCTTGGTATTTCAAAGGAATTAGAGATCGGGGTAACGTCTTTTTGCAAAAATTTTGGAACTAAAGAGTGGCAGGTACAAGCAAATTTTTAAAGACATGGACAAAATTTAAAGTTAATTGTTTATGTTGTTTCTTTTGCTTCAAGGAGCATAGCTGTTACAACTGAGTGTCCTGGGTTCATCTGTAACAGTTTTTTTTCTCATTCTTAGTAGCCAGTGCAGTGCTCTGTTTTCAACTTAAGTCTTAGAGCCATGGCACTGGAATAGACTGGGGCCCTCTGGACTTTGATTAAATGTGTGAAAACAGTTTTAAGGGATTTTAGGCTATTTCTTCTCTGGATGTTGTATGTTGTAATATTTATAACCCAACGTAGATGTTACATGTACTGTATAATACTGTATAATACTCTTTGGTTAAATCAATACTGTACTGTATATACTCTTTGGTTAAATTAGCACGAAGTAGATGGATATGTGTACAATATAAGCAGCAAAACCTTGGACAAGTTAGCTGGGTTTCTGTTTGCCTTGGCATTGTTTAACAGTTTTGATGAAGTTCCCTAACAAACCTGTAATTTTTGGGGATGTGCCAGAGAACTAAGGAAAAATCTTTACTTACATCAGTATTTAAAAATGCTGCTTGGAATAACCCTTTTAACATCAGGTCTAGCTTTCATCCCAGGCGAAATGAAAGGATAATTGAATATAGGCTTGCATGTCTAAAAGTTCATCTTTTTTTCCCCAACTGTAAGTTGGTCTAATAAATTATACTATCACTTCCTACAAACCAACCCTTTTGTAATTTATGCCATTCAACATAGTTTTTGGTCACAGTCAACAAATGCAATAGTGTGCATTGATGAAATTAAATGCATTTGATAAGAGAACTAAAGCAGATGTACCATTTTGGGGTTATGAAATTTACCTCTGTACAATGTTTGACACTGCATATCTTTACTTTTGTATAATGCTGATCTGTAGTGCAGCATTCCTCCATTCAGTAGAGAAAAGGGTAATAATAGAAGAATTGAAAGACAATGGAAATTTGAGACTTGTGCTGTAGTATGGAAGTCCTAAGGAAACGTTTATCTTCATTAATGCTAGGCTTATGCAGTAGACATAGACTAAGTTCTTTCTCTGTGGAAATATTTAATGTTATCAACAGTACTGCATCATGAATGTCAAGGCAGATGGAGTTTGATCCTTGATAAAGGCACACCTGTAATTTTTAATTACAGTAGTATATCTAATGGGAAAAGAAGTATGATTCTTCTAACTCTAATTTAAAAAAAAAAAAGAATGGAGAGAAATAAATCATTTTAACCTGACATCTCTTTATAGTTTCTTTATCAGAAAATATTTAAATACACTCAGAGTTTCCAGAAAACATGTTGTCAGACATTAAGATCATGGCAGCGTGCTGGGGCTTGGCTTATGCTTACAGAGCCTTGTTTAGCACTGTCCAGCATCTTCAAAAGGAAAAAAACATCTCTGGATCTGAGGGCGGAGTAATGGACAGTGCAGTTAATCCAGCTCCAAGTACAGCAGCTACACCACCACCAGCAACAGGTACAGCCACGACTCAAACCCCAGTGACAAGTACGGCGGCTACCCAAACCACAGTAATAATCACCTCAGCTAAACCAGAAGACCAACTCATACCAATATCGGTTGCCCCTGTACGCAAGAGAAAAAGCAAAAAAGAGGCAAGAAAGATGAAGCAAGACAAAGAAACAACGTACTCACCACCTGGGACAGCATCTGACCAAGAATCATCATCACATGATGAAGAAGAAGAAGAAAAAGAAGAGGTGACTTCTCGATCTCGGACCTCAACCAAGCTACGGAATATGCGAAAAGACTTTACCCGTCAGCCAGGGGAGCACATCATCACCCAGCTGCTCCAATGCTGGGATAATGGGGCCGACGGTCATGAACTAGAAGGTAGTGAAGCCAAACAGCTGGGATCACTTGCCAGGGAAGGGGGAATTGACAAGGCAATTGCAAGAGAGAAAAAGTCCCTCAGCCTTTGGAAGCGGCTCTTGGCAGTTGTGAAAGATAGGTTTCCATACAAGGATGATGTTATGAGTCTTTCAGCCAAGAGGACTACTCTAGAGAAAGGCATCCAGTCTCTGAGGGAATCAGCCATTGTAGAGATGATCTATACTATCAAGCCGAATAACGGGAATATACCCATAGATCCAGATGAAGTCGAATGTACACGACCCATGTGGTGGAAATTTACACAAAATGCACCCTCATCATATGCCCACTCACTGGCAACAGTAATTTTTTACTTTTTCTTCCCAAATACAGAAATTAAGTTTAGTTCCAGTTGGGTTAATGTGTTCCACCACTCACTCATGCAAAACCTATTAGAGTTTTGATATGGTAAGGTCCAGGAGTGGAAGTATAGTCTTTATTCTTAATATGTTAAAACAGTTTTGAAATTTAATCTGTAATTTAAAATAGACTCTGGTCTTGGAAGCCGGAAAGAGTTATTAGAAAGTCTTGTAAAAGAAGTGAAATATATTTTAGGAGTCTCCAGCATGGTAATGAGAAACCTGAGATCATCTTTTTGGAGTGAGGTTTATAAAGTGTCTTCTATGTGGCTGGATTCCACTGATCATGACACCCTGCAGCAGCAATGAGAGCAAGTGGGGTTTAGCTGCATAATTTTTCCTGTGGAACTCACAGGTTTTTGTAGGAATACGGGTACTGTAGAAGGATGTGAGTCTTGTGCAGCATGTAGATTGGTTATTATTGAAAAAAAACAAACCAACAACAAACAGTGACTATCTTTTCCTTTTAATTGCTGCTGTAGATAAGAAGTTAAGTAGGAGTCATACGTGGAAGAAATTATTCTTCCACCCATTTTATCCAAATATTTAGACCTTTGGAGTCATGATTCTGAATTCAGCAAGTTAGGCAGGACTAGTAACAGTATGCTTTGCCATGAGTTAAATAATGGCTACCTGGATAGCTGTTAAAAGTCAGTAACATGAGAATGTAAAAGCAAGATTATTTCAGGTTTGTCCTTGAAATGTGGATCAAAGTTTATGTTCATTGAGTCAGTGCAAGAATGAAGAAAGCAGTGAAGGGCATCTTTACTTTCTGTTAAGTGTTTGTGTGGGTTAAGTATTGTAAAATTAGTTTTGCCATCTGGGGAGAAGGAAATAAAATAAAACAAACGGTAAATAAATCCTTTTAGTGTTTCAGTCGGTGAAGAAGAGGTGGAAAGAAAGACTTCCAGCAGTTTTCATCATAGCACTAATGGCCAAAATTTATTTCTGTGTCTTGGGCTAGTTTTCATAGTTTTTACCTTTGAAATACCTTTATTTAAATCAACACAACCTCTTCTATTAAGTGTTGATTTTGTGGAGTTTTTTAGGTTAGGACGGTAAAGGTTTTTTGTGGGTCCAGAAAGTGCTTTCTGAGTGCAGTCCCATTCGTTTAACCTATAGCTCCCTCTCTTTCCCAATAATAAATATGTGCATTATAATTTTTGTGGCTGTTTATTTCTCTCTCTGCAATTTTACATATCCCTGCATGAAGCAGCCAATGTTTGCTGAACATGATTTTCAGTACTGATACACATGAAGTTTTTTTGTGGTCCTTTGTTTAAAAACAATATTTGTAGAACAAAATTTGTTGTGGCATTGTCTTCCTTTACCTGTATTTTAAAGATGCAAAATAGCAAAAATCTCAATTCCTCAAATATGAAGGCTTTTTACATAGAACTCTTGGCTTCTTTATCTTTTTCCTCCATATTAAAAGAAAATCTGAAAGGAGATTGTACCTGAGCAAATTTAACACCATCTCCATGACAACCAGCTAATTAATCGCTATCGCTCTGGCTTTGGTCCTCTTCAGTGAACTGATACTCCTCAGCTTTATTTCATATCTTCTGCATTTGCTATGAAGGTCATTTATTTAGTGACAGTATTTCTTTGGGAAAAGCAGCCTTTTAATACAAGCAACAACTTTCTTTAAAAACAACTCAATCTTGCCCATAGTTTCCCCTCAGTTTTGATGCTGCACAGTAGTGGGGAGTTTCTGAGGTTTGTTCGTTTGTTTGTATGGGGGTTTTGTGGTTTGTTTTTTTGGTTGTTGTGGGGTTTTCTTGGGTTTTTTGGGGGGTTTGTAGTTCTGTTGTTGTTGTGGCATTTATTTTTTTTCTTGCTTTTCCTGGCATTTCCATTTTTTTTGTCATTTGGACATAAGTGCTCATTTTGCATATTGTGACTGTGAGCACATTGCAGTACAGGTATTCCCAAGCTAACCTGTGATCTAAGTGATCTAAGTAATGTAGGAAGTAAAGAAATGAATCCCCAGTAGTGTGATGTTTAGAGTGGGCTAAGAGCTCAGGTAGTTATTTTGCTGTTTAGCACACGTTTTGCATGTCTGAGACTATCACTGCATTGCTTGTGCTTGCTCATGTAAAGTCATCGCTACGCTATCCTTCAGTGAGAGTTTCTGTAATGTTAGAGGTACTTTGAATCAATCAAGTTTCTTGCCACAGCTACTGCATCATTTTTTGACATTTATAAATCTGTTTAGGAGTTCTGGTAATTGCATTACTGTTGCAAGTAATTGCAACCCTTCCCCTATGATAATGGTCTCCAGCCTGTGAACTGTAATGTCTGTAGATAGTCAGACCAATTATCCGTATAGCTCAATATGCTCTTTCCTACTGGCCTCTCATAGTGGATACCTTTGACAGACTGTAGGGACAGGTATGAGCCTGGTGCAGAATATTTTCCCCTGCACATTTTTCCAATCTTCAACTGTCTGTGGCTAAAAGAGTCCAAGGCTAGTAAGCAGTAAAAAGAAGGAAAACTGATGCTAGGAAAGAACAGTAATTCTCTATCCTGAACATTTCTTGTATTTTTAAGTTTTTATTTTCTTTCTGGAGGACTGTTCACTGCTTCTTACAGATTAAATATGTTTATACATACAAATTTATACATATCATGTGCTTACTAGTGAAGGAGAGTGAAAATAACTGAGTATATCCCTTACTCCTGCAGTCTCCTTTTCAGTGGCATATGTTTAGTTGCAATCTTTCTGTTTTCTTGTCTAGTGGATGTATTAATTATTTGAAGTGATTTTATATATTTACTCTTTGGGTGCAGACAGTTTGTGGGTCACCTCAATTATCCTATGTAATTTAATAGTACTTATGACGGATGTTGATGTTCAAGTGTAGTTATTGAAGATTATAGTACATTAAAAGGATTGCTAAGAGATTTATGTCGAAAAGCAGTAGAAAAATCTGTTTTGATTGAATGTTTTACATATTGTTGAAAGTACTGAAATACATATAGCATGATGTTATGCTCGTTTAAGATGTGCAAAAAATGTGGCAACTCCCTTATTTTCTTCCTAAGTAACAAAAGAGATTCAGAAGGGCAAGATGTTCTTGGAGAGGCTGGAAATAATTTTAGATAGATTCCTTCATAAGCTGATTTGTTTTTAATCACTTTGTGTGCCTGCAGAAGTTACAACTGAAGATAATAGATATGGGTATTTTACATAATAAATGACTGGAGAAACAGATCTAAGCTGATGCTTAGTACTTGAGATTTACATGAAGTGAAGTGGCAAAAGGAAACTTGCACCAAAAACTGAACTGGGATATTAGTTAGGCTGCGAAAGTGACCTTGAAGATGGGAATCATCTTCTTTGTGGTGCTAGATTATGTCTATTCTGAATCATTGTCTTTCAACTGCTTATTTTGTATATAGTGCTATATCTGGATTTAGAATAACATCTTAATGATTTCTTTTTTCTTTCCTTTTTTTTTTTTTTTGTTTTGTTTTTTTGTTCTGTTTGTTTGCTTTGTTTGTTTGTACATGACATGATACTCAACTGGTACATATGAAGATTGCTGTGTTCACTGTATCCTGGCTTGCTTGTTCTGTGAATTTCTCACCCTCTGTAACATTGTTCTTGGACAAGCGTCCTGTGGCATCTGCACATCGGAGGCCTGCTGCTGCTGCTGTGGGGACGAGATGGGAGATGACTGTAACTGCCCATGTGATATGGACTGTGGCATAATGGACGCATGTTGTGAGTCTTCAGATTGCTTAGAGATCTGCATGGAATGCTGTGGGATCTGCTTCCCGTCATGAAATATTTATCCCTTTGTATTTTATTCTCTATAAAACTGGAGAGCTTTTCTTTAAATACATTTGAAGAAAGACAAGGTAAGATTTTCACACAACCATCTGGTATTGCACTGTTAATTCCCTATATATAAATTTATTTTTTTTAAACCAGTCCTCAAATCTGTATTCTAACACAAATCATATAGTTTTGTATGTGAAACTCAAGCTACATTCCAGCTTCCTTTTGGCTTTGCAAATGGAAGACTTTATTGAAACTGAATTATAGGCCTGATACCACAGGCTGCATGAGGGCAAAATTGCAATTTGAATAAAATGGCAGATTTTAGTCAGAGAAAAGATTACACGGCAAAGACTTAAGTATTTGCCTTTACCTAGTTTAATGTTTAAATGCTCAAATGCCTCCATGCATAACATGCCTTTACAGGCATTCTGAAAAGCAGAATAACTTTATTTCAATCTCTTTGGGTTGAAATCAACTTTGCTCTTGTTTTAAACATAATCCAGAAGTCAGCAACAGAAATCTGCTGTTGGTTTTGCTACAGTGGTCACGTTGGCAATATTTCTTTTGTTTTGAATATCTCAGTATTGATCCTATGGGAAGATTTGGCAAACTAAAGTCAATGTAAGTTTTGCCATGGGCTAGAGTAACAAGATTTCATTGTTATAAATCAAGACAGAACAGAGAACTTATATTTTTCTTCACTACTAATATTACTTGAAATGCTTCTTTTTAGAAAGAGACTTCATAAATCTGTATAGATGTGAAATATATCCTTAGACTAACAGACTAATAGACTAACAAATCTTCAAGTTTTGGCTATTAAAAGGAAATTATATGAGGTCCTTTCCAACCCTAACTATTCTATGATTCTATGATTATCAGAATTTAACTCAAGAATCTAAGCCTGTCAGTGACCCTGTCAGTGTTTGGGGCATTAGAGCCCGTCACATAACGTAGTATTTATTTCTTCACTGTTTGAGAAAGATCGACAGAGGATGGCAGAATTTAAATGGGGTATAAAGACCAAATTAAAACTGACTTGATCAAGACATTCTGTCACTGAACATAAAAAGCAAGTGCAAAAAATGTTTATTCTCAGATATGTTTTAAGTGTTACTTTAAAATAACTGTGTAAAAAGAATGAAATCTAAAAAATGTATGATATCCTTTAAAAATAAAAGGATTGGGATTTAAAATGTTTGAAAAATGCAGTTAGGATCTGATAGCAACTTTTTCCCTATGTATGATTAAGTCTTTCTGTGAAAAATCTCTCCTTGTCATTCTAATTGAGAACAGAACTTAGTCCAATGCAGAAAGAGGTTTATGTTTATTATTCCCTAGATTTAGGGAATAATGGTACCATTTTCTTTACCACTTGCTAGTTTCTTACATCCATGTCTGTAGCTCATCAACCTTTCAGTGTAAACCACCTACACATCTTGATCTCACATACTTAAAACTTTCCTGTCTACACTCCAGATGTCCCATTTGTAGATTGTTGGATCTCATAAATTTAGGCCTTGTTACAAGAGTCACTGAGAGCCAACTAGCATGTTTCTGTAGAGTGAATTGACCATTAATGTCTCTTTCCGCTGTAGTGAATTCAGTTTATGCAAATGTGACAAGCTAAAGATCACAGGAGTATGAAGCTAAGTCAACAAATGATCTGGTATGAACCAAAGCTTCTCTCCCTGTGAACACTGACTAGTAGTGCCTACTACTGCAAGTTATCACTGAAGGTAACATAGCCGAATCCTCAACTATACTAGGGAGCTGGGAGGTATTACGTTTTGCCTTATCATCTGCGATATTGTGGTGTATTCTCATACAATGCAGACTTACTTAGAAGGTTTCTTACCTGTTTTTTCATAGTTACTACAAGAATTGATTCTTACCATGGTGTTTTGGTTCAGTTTTTTTGTTTGTTTTGTTTTGTTTTTCATATATTGGGCCAGATTCAGATCTGTGTTGCATAAACTAAGTGCATTTCCATTAATGTCAGAATTTTCCATTGGTTTAGCTCCAGCTAGAGAGCACAAAGATATTATGGTAATAGGCAGGCTAATAAGGAATCATATAGTTAAATTGATAAATTCCCTGAGCTCAGAATCAGGCCCACAGGGCTCAATTATGACTCCTAAAAGTCTGAACCATACTGGGAAGGAGGAAGAGGTGCCTTGGTTGAGTGGCAGTGCCTGGAGGCATTTTGCCTTTGTAAGGCATAATGCCTCTGGGGAAACTGGGGGCATCACAGTGAGCACTGGGACTTGATGCACCTTGGAAAAAGTGTAGACAGTGCTTCACCCAGTGTAGTTCTGTGGTTGACACCGTGGTGGTGGGGACGTGTTCTCTGGGGCTAGGCAGCAGCATAAACTCTCCTTCCTCATGTCCTTCTGGTCATGGAGAGATGAATTATGGCTGTCCGATTGTGCTTTTGAGGATGAGGAAGATTTCCTGTCCTGCCCCAATGTCTGTTCCCTGCCAGAGCAGTTCCAGTTTTGTGCTTGGAAAACTGTACAGCTGCATCAAGCTTTTAATGAATACCAGATGCTAATAAAAAATACTTTTACCACAGAATGATAGTTAAGAAAAAATGAAAACGCCAATCTGTGTAAAAGTTTATCTATACAATTTGCCCTGCACAAACCCTTGTTTCTACTTACAGGAATTCAAAGGGGTTTTTGATCTACTGAAATTACGAAAACCTTGGAAATGTCTTTGCTATTAAGCATTTACTTCCAGTACTGTTAAAATACAAATAATAATTACAAGAACTTTATTGATGCCTGTATGTGTATGTGTACAGCCTCTGTCTCACACACATGCACACACACATATGCAGATATATTACTTCTTTTCCCACTTCATATGTGAAATACTGGGAAGTGAAAATAGTGTTGTTTAACCCTCATAGTGAATAGAAGTATCAAAGTATTACGAACAATTGAAAAACATTAAAAAATTATGTGATTTCTTGACATTTAAATGTAGTCTGCTACTGTTTGTCATAGAGATATTAGCACTTTTGTAAAATGTATCTTTGTAGCAGAGAATATGAGTATGTAGTTTAAGTAATTCCTTTCTTAAATGCTGTTTTGTGATTTTCACTCTATAGGCAATCTTATAAGCACCTTGTGTAATTAAGTCAAGCAGAATTAGAAGGAGTCAAATGTGAAATTATAGTTTAAATAAAATTAAAACATCAAAACTTAACTGTCTATTTTATAATAGTTCTTGTGAACTTGTACAGTGTTTCAGTAAATAGTTCTGCAAACTGGCCCATTTGAAGAAGTGGTAACTTGCTATTTGTATTTTATATCAACCGAATGTGCTATTCTCAAACACTATTTTGAAATAAAGATCTTTATTTTGAAACTTTGAGAGATCTTCTTCTAGTCTTGCCCTGTTGCTCTTCTGAATTATAATTTCATGTCTTATTTGTGATTATTTTTTTTTTCCTGTTACAACATTTCCTGGAGGCTTTGGCCTTTGAGTGGTTTGCACAGAGGATGAGACCGTGTACGTGAGTTGTCTTACAGGTGGAGCCAACTCAGGCACTAGAAGCTGTGCTAGCATGAATCGCCAATAGTAAAATACTCAGTAAAAAGGCAGAGTCATTCCTTAGTAAAGTTGTGTTAGTGAGGTGAAATTCCAGCAATGATTATTATTTATCAAAACGAATATTATTTTAATACATCTGCAACAACAGTATTCAGTTTACTAAAAAAAAGCTGAACAACATTGTAGTCAGTATTGCAGCAGACCTGTTAAGGTCTAATGGCCTATGTGGCCTATGAAATGAAGGCTTACACACAGTACCACCATTTTAAAGTAAGGTTTGTTTTTAAAATTGGCCAGTTTAAACGCAAAGTAGACTGTTTCAAGTGTTATTTAAGCAAAAGGTTGGTGTGGGGTTTTTTTTTCCATGTTGGTTTAAGCCATGTGTGAGCATTCTTATGCTACGTTCAAGCTGCAGAAACTGCATGTCTACAGTCTTTTGCACTAATTTTTCTGTGTCTTTTTAAAAAATTTATTGTCCGTTCTACCGTGACTGTATATACATGGGTGCTTATGGGGTCTAAAAACATCCTCTGGGCATTACAGAGGTAAAATGTTAAAACTGAAAAAATTTTTGCTTGGGTGAATACCATGAAGTCTTGTCATTGACACTGTGTGCCAAATTTATTGTGTAAGAGAACTAACAAATGCATAGGCAAATAGCACCATTTGAGGCTTATTATAAGTATCCTAGCCAGTATCAATAATACATAATATTTCTAGAAAAAAAAAATGGCATCTGTGAAGAAGGATCAGGAACATTTGGAAGCTTTTGGAATAAATAATGACTATTTCAGCCATACTACTTGTGTTAAGAACTGCGTTGAATTTGGTGAATCACTGCTTTTCTAATCTGTATGAGAAGCTTTTCTGAACTTTTTTTTCACTTTTTTTTTTTTGTCTTAGTGATTGCAATAGTTGATGCATGTTCTGTGAAACCAATGCTGTCCTGGGTTCAGCAGTAACTAATTTCTTCTGCTTGGAGCTAAAAAAAAAAATAAAAATGAGTTACTACTGAACCCAGGACAAATGCCAACTGTTGATGTTTTTTCACAGTAAAATTCCTTTTGTTACCAATCTTGTAACTTTCTGAAAGACAACACATGTATCATAGAATGAATCATGTATCTGAAATCTTACTCTTGGTCCCAAACTTAGATTAGATAAATATCTCTCTGGTATCTTCTGTCTGTCCTTCTCATCTATGTATGAGTGTATACGCCATGTGTTGAAAGACTTAAGGTAGTGAAAATGTTGACAGTAGTAACTCTAGAGTCTTGCTGAATTTAATCTTTATCACTTTTCTATCAACTTTTTATCACTTCCAAAGAGAGCAGGGGAACTTAACTCGATTTTAGCATCAGGATATTGAAAGAAGCTCAATCAAAATAATACCCTGCACCTACTTCCATGATTCACTTGTTCACTGTGCTCAGTACACTAGAATGTGAAGTTGATTGATTATACAAAATTCAGCCTCCTCATAAACACTTGCTTATGCTATTTACCAGTGATTTGGTGCTAGAGACATAAAAGGATGGTCTTCCTCTTCTTTACAAGTCCTTGATACAACATAGCAGGCTATTTCTACGATAGATGGAAAGAAAGAACTTCCTCTGAATTCCCATTCTGCAAAACAGACAGATGTTGAGTTTGATTAGGTGATCTTAATCTCTACATGGTTTTAGTATATCAGTTCACCTCTCTTAAAACTTAATTTAATAAAACACTACATACAATTCTGTTTGTCTTCTTTATGTATGTATATTTATTTATGTATGTATGTATATTATGGCAATTATTAGTACATTACTATTTGATACTCATAAAAATGGGATGCTAGATGAAAAAAATTTATATCTTTCATACCTGTAATAGTATCTTGCTAATTTTTATTCTGATATGCATATGCTATTTTAACTGACAAAATACTCCACCATAATTGAGGTAATTGAAGCTCTTTATATCATCTCAGTGGCTATGTAATTGGTGCCCAAGCACTATACAATTCCTCTTCAATCAGTGGTGTAGGCTTCTGCAATTTGTCTCATCTCCAAGTTGCACGAAGTGACCACACTGTGAATGCGCTGCACTCCAACTTGTGTTTCAAGTGGAACACAAACTCCGAAGTGTTTCACATTATAGTATTTTTCCACAGTGTTTTTTTCCTTTGTGTTTCTTTAGCTTTATCGCAAGGTGGTTTGTTTGTTTGTTTAGTTGGGTTTTTTTTAAATCTTTGGTGTTCAAAGGGCTTTCATTATGGACATCTAGAACAATACAAAGATGTATGTTACACTGCAAGTTATTTCTCCATCTTTTCTGTGTTTACTGCTATATGCAACTCCTAGTCAAACAGACTATTGAAAGTGATACCTGTGGAACTTTAGAATGTATCTAAGTAACTGTAGCTCAACAGTGGTTTATATTTGAATCTATGCCGTTCAAAATATATTAATTCTGTCTTCATCATTCAAATAAAAACCTCAAAATTTCTGTTGAGATGGACTCAGCAGAGTCTTGGAAACCGGCAATTTTCAAAATAGGTCTACTCACAAGAATAAGACTGGTACATTAGTTTAATATGGTTTACAATGGCATATATATTTTGTTAGTTCTCCATTCTCTGCTACTGATAAGAACAAGCTGGGAAAAAGAAATGTATTACACAACATGAATTTGCTTTTCTCCCTAGGAAACACAACTCCATTTGTCTGTTTCCTCATGTGAGGAGGAGACACTTTGATTACATATTTAATGTAGACTAACAGCAGTGGTTCAGAATTCACAATAACTTCAAGGTCATTACAAGTAGCGTGTGAAGGATAAAGGGAGATATGGTGCAAAGATTCCGTTACTGTTGACAACTGCTGTCTTTGCATCAGTAATCTGCTTTGCAGCTACCAAGCTTTCATGGCGTTAAGTTTAAGAAAATTAAGGTATCCATGACTGAAATTTTATATTCTTCAGTCTTGTTTCTTCAGAAAGCATAATTAGACATATTTACACAATTACATTTCAGTAAACTATTATGCCAGTTTAACTGTAAAGCATATTCTAGTAAAAGTACATTAAACAGCAATCCAAAAGTAATTTAGCTGCTGAAAGCATTATTTTCTATCTAATTATTCACAAATTAATGAATAAAATTAAATTCCAATCACTGAAAAAAATTAAGCAGTGGTGAGAATCAGAACTACAGATTACTTAAAGCTATGCAATGCATAACAGAATTAAAGCTTTCTTTCATTCAAATTCAATGCTTAAAAAAGAACAAATCCATCATCTTGAAATTTGACTTGTAGCTTGACATTAAAAATAATATGAGTAGAATTTTCAGTGGGGTAAGCACAAAACTAGTTCAAGTAGTGTCACTCTCAATTAATGTACTCAGGTGGTGTGCCCATTAAAATTCCCACTTGTGGGTTCAGCTCTCTATGCAAATGGGGTCATTACCTGGAGAATTTAATTGGGTATGACACTGGGAGTAGGAATTTTCCTTTCAAAATAAACCTACTTGCACACATTTTCACTAGAAATTTGATTGTTACATATACTTCATATTGTTTGGCTCTATAAATATTTACCAAAATTGAGAATGTCTTCACTTATTTATTTTTTTAGAAATTATTCATAATGCATCAAAATGACATTTAAATTGTTCCATGTATTGCGTATGCAAGTCTTGTTACAAAAACCTGTGGTGAAAATGTATGTTTTGGTGTTAAAATTATATTTTCACATGTTTCAATTCCTTTTTAAGGTGATATTAATTTTTATAGCATCTGAAACCAGGGCTATAGTATTTTTGTAGTAAATATACATGTAAAGGAAAAAAATGGCTATATTATACTGAACTTGTATCTCATTTTCTGTTTGGAAAGGACAAAACCACTGTGTTTCTGATTAATACTAACTTCCAATTTTTTTCTGGAAATTATTTTGCAGAATCATTTGTATAAATAAGTCTAATACTGAAAGATATTAATTCCAAAATGCATACACAAATATTCTGGCAACACAAGTACATTGTTGGAAGGAACTTCTAGAGAACTTCTAGTTGAGCAGTCTAAGCTCCAATAGTGTCTAAAAGCATATTCTTGAAAACCTACAATGAAGGGGATTTGGGACCTATCTAGAGATAGTCTGCACTAGTGCTATAGTAGTCTTACAGATATATTTTTTTCTAACATCCCATTTAATCTTATTTTCATTTCTACAAGTAAGGCCAATGTATTCCCAGTGGATGTGTAGGTCAGTCACCATTCCCTTGTCATGACTTTTCATAACATAACCTTTCATACAGATTGTGTAGTCCTATCTAGTTTTGTCTTACTTAGTCCAAAGAAATCCAGCCGTTTCTTCAACCTGTCTTCTTCAGTATGACATTAATTTCAGCCATTATAGACTCTCTGAGCCATGCTTCTCATTGTAAAGTATCACAAGACTGAGGAAATAACTTGTGAAGCAACTTTCTCTGCTAATGAGAAACATAGGTGTTGGACTTTTGTAGAGGAAACAGTCCAAAGAATCAACATTATGATCTCCTACATAAACACTTGAAAGATTTTACTGGGATTTGCCCAACACTTTTTAAAACTTCTGGGGTGGAGAACCACAAGTGTTGTCTTAACAAACAAACACACAAAATAAATCTACCATGTCATTAACACCTCCATTTGTCTGTCCTGGTTTAAGCTGTAAATTTCACTTCTCCCTCCCTTCCCCCCCCCCCCCCCTCCGATGGGGGGGAAAATGGGGAGAAGAACCGAAAGAATGTAACTCCCAGGGGTTGAGATAAGAACAGTCTGCTCACCGCCCAACCGAGCCGAGAGAGAGAGAGAGAGAGAGAGAGAGAGAGAGAGAGAGAGAGAGAGAGAGAGAAACTTCCGGGTTCCTGCCCCCACTATTTTACATCCTGGGCATGAGGTGCTGTGGCATTGAATAGCTCTTTGGTCACTTTGTATCAGGCGCCCTGTCTCTGCTTCCTCCCGGCTCCCTCTCCTCCCTGGCATAGCATGAGACTTAGAAAGTCCTTGGCCAGACCAAAACATTGCCAAGCAGTAACTGAAAACTCTGGTGTTATCAGCGCTGTTCCCAGACACGAAATTAAAAACACAGTGCTGCACCAGCTACCAAGAGGAAGAAAAACGACTGCTGCTGCTGAACCCATGACATGTCTCTTCTCTATTTTTACTCTGTCTCAGCTTTTGGCTTCTTGCCACTTTTGTTCAGAACTCTGTTTACTAATGCAGCGTCCTCTGTGTTTTCACTAAAACTTCCTGTCCAGTTATATTTTTTTCTCATTGCTTCTTTGATGCCTGTGTTGATAAATACATATTAATAAATATGTTTTTCTCTCTGGTGAAAAAATTCCCCACAAACACCACAAACAAACAAACAACAAAAAAGCCTAAAACCCAAGGCCCTGCACAACAGTGAGGCATTTTGCTTATTGAACTTCCCTGAAATTCGTGGTAGCCTTATAATATGGTTTTAAGACCTTGGGCAAGAGGAGATTTTAACTGTATTTCCAAAGGTTGATGCTATCTTATTACTATTCAATCTAGAAGTATTTCTGGTAGAATTTTTAGATGAATCAGTAGTTGATGGGACAGTAAATTGAATATGTCCCTTGTTAACAGGAGCTTATTTAGAGCAATCTGGATCTTGTAGTATGGACCTTTCCTAAGGAAATATTTTTCCATGCTGTGAAATGGAAAGGAGATACTTAGAGTTTAGTTCATAGAAAAAGGATTAAACACTTTGAAAAGACTTGCGAATTATGATGAAGAACGTCCTGAACAATAGTTTTCAGCAGAAATGCTGTGGCCTTTCATGGTGACCTTTTGATTTTTAAATAGATGTGCAGTGAGTGGAAGGAGGGGAGAGTCTTTACTTAGGAAACCAGTTTCAGAAGACCTCTTTCTGAATTTCTTGTTTTGAAAAACAGAAATAGTCCAAAACAGAGGCACAGAAATTACTTAGAGACATAAAATTGCTTTTGAAAGTGAGAACTGTAGAGCTTTTTCTACTCAAGTATATCCAGCAGAAGGCTGAGGTGTGACTTCATCACACTGTACCAGTAATTTCACAGGCACAAATTATAGTGTTCTGAAGCACCAGACAGATGCAGAAAGAGCTAAAATCTAAAGCTGAACAAAAACTGAAGTCTAGTTTTTTACCCAAATGTAACTGTGAGGATAGTAATGAGTACAGCAAAGTACCAAACCCAGTATTTGATTACCGACCTCCTGATAGTCTTAGCTCACAACTGAATGCTTTTCTGCCTACCTCCCAAAGGCTGTGGCTATATGCATACATTCATATATATAGCATGTACAGAAAAAAATTAATAAATATATACAAAACATAGAAAATATATATAATCAATACATGAACTGGATGGAATTTTATTTCCTTTCATATTAGTGAAGTTAGATGAGATGGTGAAGTAATAATACTTCATGGTTTTGTTGTCTGATAGTAGTAATAAACAATTTTAATAGTTTGAGGTCTGTAAAATTCTTATTTCTGTCAAACATTAAAAAAAAGAAGGAAATGTTTTTTCATAAAATTTTCATTGGCAGGATATCTCTATGTATTCTAGGTATATAAGAAAAGTAACAGTATTCTATACTATTTTTATCATCTGTGTTTAGAGAGATTATCTAATGAGGAAGTGACGTGTTCTGCAAGTAGGATACATGCATCAGATAATGCAGGGGCAGGTCTCCTGGGTCTACAAGGTGGATTACTCCTGTAACAGATTCTACAACATCTCTGTGGGTTGGGGTTTTATTTGGTGGGGTTTTTTTTTCTTTCTTTCCTTCCCCTTACTGGTGGGAGCATGAGAAGTATCAGTATATATGTCTAATCCATTGAAACAGACTTAGAATCATAGAATCACAGAATAGCTAGGGGTTAGAAGATCATCTAGTTCTAGCTCCCCTGCCATGGGCAGGGACACCTCACCCTGGACCATGTCAGACTTGACTGAAATGGTGCTTTTTCTTTGCTAGTGCAGGTTCTCCAAAACACAAAGATGTATGTCCTCTCTCATGGTAGCTCTCTGGGTTAATGTGATGGTTATGGGTGTTCCCCATACCAACATTCAGATATGGGGAATGTAGGTTATAGTTGTGGACTAGTTATTCAAATAAAGATAAATTTCTATTGTAAAAATGTAAAAAACATTAGATGTTAAAGCTAAATTGAGGTTCTCAAGAAAATAAATTAGATGAATTACCTGTAAAACAAACATCATACATAAAAAGTGAATTTACTTAGTATAAAGCAGTTAATAAAATGGGCTGTGAAATGAAGATGAGCAGCAGTGTTATGAAAAATAGTCCACTCGCACTGAAATAAAGCAGAAAAGTTCATCTATGATATAGAAGTTTATGGTAAATGTACAAGAAAAAATGCATTTCAGTGTATTAAACAAAGGACCACTGAGGCTTGTGTATTGTGAACTGTCAGGAGGCTCATCATAACCATTACAGATCTACTCTGAAATATTAAAAGAACAAAAATATAGAGCTATAAAGTCCAGTTCCTCTGGGCTGGGGGAAAGAATTGGATACTGACTTTTTTTAGTATGCTATCCTTTCCCATGCTGCAATGCAGAAAATTATAGAGAAGGTAGAAAGGTCAGGCCTGTATAGAGCCTTTACTGCATATTTCTCTTCCCAACTCCTTAGTTAGAGGCTAATGCAATGCTGTGTTACATAGATTCAGCAATAGTTTTGCATTCCCCTACTCCAGGAGAAATTTAACTCACAGACTATACCATTTGGTTTGTTTGTTTGTTTATTTCCCTCAGGCTACTCCCTCATATGCTTCTGTGGTGTATTTGAGGGAGTCAAATGATAAAATGAAAAGTGACCCCTGTGGAAATCATAAGTAGTTTGTTAGACTGTATTGTGTGACATATGGGGATTTCTCCAATGACAGAAATGAATTTTCCCTTTCTCGGACTGTTTTCCAGAGAGAAAAGGGCTTAATAATCTGCTGTGATGTATATACTTGTATACATGCTTATCCATTTTCTTATTCCCTGCTAATAACTTTTAGACCTGTTGTTCCCATTTATGACATGAGAAAAATGAGAGCAATAAAAAAAAAAGAAGAACCTAACAAAGGAAAATGAGGCTATTCTTACCTCACTGACGGGGCACTTGCAGAATTTTCTCAGGTCTTATAAGCTGTCAGAGAATCCACAGAAGGGAGTGACGTGGTTTAAGCCATAAATCACACAGTTTGCTCACTCACTCCCCCCTCTTTCTTCCCCCCAACTCCAAGGGGGGGGTGGGGGGAAATGGGGAGAAGAATCAAAAGAATGTAACTCCCACGGGTTGACATAAGAACAGTTCAGTAACTAAGGTATAACACAAATCACTACACCAATAACAATAATGACAAGGGAAATACAAGGGAAGAGGATGCAACTGCTCACCACCCGATGACCGAGCCATGAATTGAACTCTTTCGGGTTCCTACCCCCAGTTTTTCCATCCTGAGCATGATGTGCTGTGGTATGGAATGCCTCTTTGGTCAGTTTGGGTCAGGTGTCCTGTTTCTGCTTTCTCCCAGCTTCCCCTCCTCCCTGGCAGAGCATGAGACTCAGAAAGTCCTTGGTCAAACCAAACATTCTAAGCTATAACTATAAACATCAGTGTTATCAGCATTGTTCCCAGGCCGAAAGTCGAAAACACAGTGCTACACCAGCTACTAAGAAGGAGAAAAATGACTGCTACTGCTGAACCCAGGACAGGGAGATTTACTGAAAATGTTTAATTGTGGAAAAACCTATAGCTGAAGTTCACATTTTGTTAAATGCAAGGGAATCAAGCTGAGAGACTGAAATCACACAAATGAAAATTAATTCTGCTCATGAAACAATTTTGTGTGATATAAGCTTGACTTCTGTAAATAGGAATAGTTTAAATTGCTTTCAAAATAATTGTTACTTTTTTGTCTCCTGTTTTCTAATGTTTGCTTTTGAAAAAGTGATAGTATTCCCTTTTAATGATTATGGTTTTCCCCACCAAATAGGTTTCTAAATCTGTTGTTCCAGGATAGCCTTCAGGAATAAAACTAAAAATGACTGAAAAAAGGAATTTGATATTGGATAAGAAAAAAGTTTGAGGGGTTAAGAAAGAAAACATGTTTTTATTAGTGAATGCATTTGTTTATTTTCTTTTTAACAAAAACAGCTTTTGACTCGACTAAATTTTTAAAGTTTTAATTCCATATAATATACTGAAATAACTTCTTGCAATAAAAAATTCTAATAATAAAAGAAAAATATATACTGCATAATTACGCTCCCAGTTAGCATTAATAAATATTGTATGTGTAATTTTTACAAGTAAAAGTAGCACTGTGGTTGTCACATTTTACTGTACACATAGCTTGATTGTTGGACAGTAGACATCTGACAGAAACATTTCAGTTTAACATGACGAATTTACTGTATCTCCATCAGAAATCACATAACAATGCCAAAGTATCTCTTTGAATATAGATTGAAAAACAGAAAGAAGTGTTTGATGAAAGTTTTCAAGTTTTCTCAAAATCCAGTCATTACTGGTTTTACAGCTGGGCACATAGGAATGCTGCTGCTCCATGGGGGATTCTTGGGAAGTGAACATTACTTACTTAATCAGGGTAGTGAAAAGAAGATTCTGTTGACTGTAGGTGCCCTGAGTAGTCTATCAGCACCCCAGTGAGGATGCTGGCGCACAAAGGGCAGGCAATTTGCACAGAAGTGTAAAGACTTTTTGAAGCCTTTTGTTAAAATTAAAATGGGAAGGGCACAATTTGTTTGGAGTGTCTGTGCTGACTGTATGTCAGGTGCTTGATGTTTTGCTAATGATGTATGAAACACTGTATGTGGCACTGCTTGGGTTGATGTGCTTGTTGAAGCCTTGTGTCTGAATTATTTGTGCCCAATTCTGAGCACAGATAAACAACAGAAGAGAAAATCAGAGAAAGCACGTGCTCTCTAGAGGCTTAATGGAAATTCTCTAGGATCCTGACATTTCAAGAAATAGTGTATCAGGAAAGGTAAGTACTCCTGCATCTTTGGTAAAAGATTCTTCAGTGTTGTATGCGGTTTAAATAAATGTAGGATATCTCACTTTTTTCTCAGGTTAGATCTTTTTGTATTTTCAATAGAGGGCAAAGGTGTTTCAGCATATTTGAAATAGAAGATAAGATATGATCCTGGGATATAATTCAAACACCTAATTTGTATATTTTATAAAACTATTATTTATGACAGGGAAATACAAATGTGCAACTGCATCATCATAGGCCCACTGTCTGTGTGAATACTACCATAGCCTTCAGGCAAATCCTGGAATTAAGGAGGTCATATCATTACATAGTCTTCTTTAATGGATTTTTAAACCATGAACAATGGAACTGATTACTCACATGTAGATACAATTAGTGTGAATGGCTATTTCCTGACATTACTATGTTAAACAACAGACATGCATTGTTTGTTCTATTATCATTTTCTATTGCTAAGCTTATTTCAAGCACTGAATATCAAGGTCTGACAGTAGAGTAGCAGTCTGCTATGGCATGGGAACTTCTGCCTTTGCTGATTTGTATAAAGAACTTCATCTTTGAAACCAATGTTAAGAGTTTTTTTTTTTGTATTAAGGTGTTGGTTTTTTTTCCCCTCCTATTGCAGGAGGAACCTGAAAATCCCTCTTCCTTTCTCAGCTCAGAAATATGCCTCTGAGTGCTGGGACAGATGGTGTCAGGCAGTTGAAGAGAAGAAAAAAACAAACTAAACCAAACCAACCAACCAAAAAAAAAAAAAAAAAAACCCCACAGAAAAACAAAACCAAAAACAAATAAAGCAAAACAGAAACTAAACCCAAAAGAATACCCTCAAAACCAAAAGAATGCCCTCAAAACCTCCTGAAAGGTGGTAGCCTAGAAAACCGGAAACCATGTTCAAAAACAGTCACAGGGAGAATTTTTTTGTTCCTTCAGTGAGGTACATGGAAAAGCGCCTGTCCTGTGAACTTTCAATACCTATAATCACTGAATTTATCTCCACAAAATATATTGCTATGTATCTGTAAATGTTAATATTTGTACATGCATATGCCTTCCTCTCTAACTAAATATTCTTTCTTGGAGTGTTTATGGTTCATGTTCAACATTGTCCTGCTTCTGCGAATAACCCAATGTGCTGACAGACGACTCCCTATTCTGCTACAGCTGAATTAGGGCCGATACACACAGTGCTGCCTGACAGATTGAGTCAGCTACTCTAAGTGATTTTGCCTGTTTCAGAGTACTGGGAAACTCAAAGGGCATCAAGTCAAATTACACATTGATCGCAGTTTGCCCTGTAGCTTTTGCACACAGAAGGAATCACACACAACATTTAGAAGATTAATGGAAGAGACTGCATCAGGGGAATATCACATGTAAGCATGGAGATGTTGGACATCTCTGGATCATAGTAGCATTGCAACTCTAACCATCCAGGAAAGAGCGAAATTTATTTTAATTTGTGCTTCCTAAATGAAAGACATAGACTTCATCATACGTTCCGTAGACATTGTAATTCCCAACTGACACATATCATAATTCGCACTTGATTTGGGGTTAATTTTTCTTCTTCAAATAAACAAAATGTCAGAATATCACAAATTAGAATGGTCTTGAATTTTTATATACAGAAATATGAATCTACATGTACTAATTTTAATGACCTATCATATATTAGAATATTTTTAATCACGGATATCACTAATTTATTACCTTATGAACTCTAGCTATGTAGAGTTTGGATGACAAACCAGTAGCTGGATATCTGAAAACACAGCTTTTATTTTCATGCTTCAGAATCACAGAGGCTGCTTTCTTAAAAAGCAGTAGCAAAAAATAGCTTAAAAGAAAAAGTCAAAAACCAAGTATTCTCATATGAACTGTTCCAAAATCTTGCATTTAAAAGACAATACAAGGTACTGGCAACTTACAATGATATGCCATTATTTCATTTGCAATGCTTGTCCTAGCTGAGGCCTCCTCCTTCTCCTTCTGTGCCTATCAGCAAATTTTGCACCAACTTGCAGTGTTTCTCAGATGTGTGTCATAAGCATCACTAAAATAATTTTAAAAAGCCTTCATGTGCTAGATCTCAGTATATTGTTCAGTAACCTATATAAAAATTGATCAGGTTCAGCACAAATTGTGTTTCAGCTTTTCTGAATGGTCTCCCTAGTCATTTAGTCCACTAAATGATCCTGATGATTTCTGATTTCTGTCTGTTGCCAGGTAGATTTCTTGCTTGTTCCATATTTTCTTCCGGCTAGTTATTAAAAACACTGACGGGATTTTTTGCAATTTCATTTCTATTTCTAAAAAACCAGCCACTTGGCTTCTATTCTTGGTGTTCTCTAGCACCTGGTAAACATACCAATAAAACATGTGCTATCACTTCTGCAACAGGAGGTGACAACAAATGAAACAGAGGCATTTATATTGTTGCGTATGTACAAACATAAGGGTTGTTTCCTTAACACAGCTGTGTTTTGGACCCATTCTTTCTCTCTCTCACCTGAATGCTTACATCTCGTCATGATAAATATTTCTGGAAGAATATGCTGCTCTAAACTCTTTCTAAAGCAATTTCTGTTTGTTTTCTTAAGCTGAAAGATTTTTTTGTTTGGTTCGTTGTTTCAGTGAATTCCTTTCACAGTAGGAAATAAAATTATGCAATTTTTAGTAGCTTTTTTCATAAGATATGGAGGTGCTTTGGATTCAAGGACTGATAGTCTTTTTTCTGGACTTAAAAATCAAATGTACCCATTGTTTAAGGTCAAATATCTCAGTAAAATCTTTCTGTTGAAGTGACTCATTAGATTTTACATTTATCAGGTCCGTTCTGCAATTTTTCCCCCCAGCTTTCTTGATTTCAAAAATCACAGTGATGGTTTTTGAGTTTTCTGGGAATTCCTGCACTGTGATGTATGTTGTGAACAGAGATTTTTTTTCTAGTTCTGTTTCTGGGCTCCCTCTGATCTCTCTAATGTACAGTGCAGTACTGTCATCCCTTTTCACTTCTCTTACCATTTTCTTAACTTGTCCTTCTGTTCCTTGTAAAAGAGTAGCCTGTGGAGCTATGCAAGGGAATAATTCACAATAGTATCTAAAGTGCAGAAAAACATTTCTAAGGATTCCACAGAAATGAAGGATTATGAACATTTGTCCTTTTAAAGCTCAAAATAAGGAAAAATTAAGATGCCACCAAGCCTCCAAAAAAGCCTTCCACCTTGACCTGCCAAGCCAACACATAAATACAGAAGTTTTATCCATCATAAATGCAATATTCTTCTGTAGGAACTGCTTTACTTAGGAATTTATTAAGGTCACAGTGTGTAAATAAAAGGACTATTGAACCAAAGCCAAGAATTTGTTGATAACTATGTGTTTTAAAACTTGAACACGTTTTCTTTCCTTACCCTCCTTGCAAGCACCAGCAAACCGTTATCTTTCATACAAAGCAAATACACAGCAGAAACAAATTGCCGTTCTCCCTGGGAAAAAAAAATAGATCTTATTTTTGAATAAACATCTAATTGAATTACTGAATTTGATCCTTTTGTTCAAAGTTTTTTCAAGTTTTGCTTTCCGCCTCCAATCACAGTTGTGGATGCTGAAGCTTCTGTGAGCCAGGCGATCTGCCTCCTCATGGGCCTTACAACATGCATCCTACCAGCTGGCACCCAGAGAAAACCTATTACTTCTTATCCTTCTGCTCCCCCTTTGGTTTCCCTGGTACATGTGCTTCTAAATATTTACTTTATATGTTGCTTTGATTTCTCGTTGTGGCTGCTTTGGGCTTGAGTCAGTGTTCACTTGCAAGGCAAAAAAGAGATATTCAAAGAGATTATAAAAGAGATAATATTTCATCTTGAAAAGTAACCAATGCACCTCTTCAAGTATTTGAATCATGCTTGCTGGCACAAGAAGCAGCTTATATTCCTGCTTATGTCTGCTTGCAGGTCTGTCTCCATAAGCTTGATCATAAAAGGATAATTTACTTCATTTTCTGTTTAATACCAAACTTTTGTTACTTACCACAAAATTAGTACAACCTAATACTGAACCTTCAACTTTGTTTTGCTGGATGATCTTAAGGTCCTTTCCAACCCTAATTATTCTATGATTCTATGATTCTGTAGTCTTGTATTTATATATTAAACTGTCTTAACTTGGATGGCCCGAATCAGCTGATTCTTAGAGATGAAATTTTAACCTGCTACCTGGTGTTCTCTTACATCTCAAGATAGAGATTTAAACTACAAAAGTACTGTAAGAGGTAGCCAAACTAAGTATCCATCAAAACCTGGGAATTTGTCCCAATTAGTTGATTTTACAGGTGATTTTAACAGGAATATTTGTACTATTTTGAAACCAGAGAAATTGCACATGTGGGGCAGCCACATCCACCTTTTCACAGCACATGAAAAGTACCTTTCCCACAGATGGTTTAACAGTGATTTTGGATTTGCTTTTTCCAACGTAACGCGGCTGTGTCTCTTTGTCTAATTTGTCTTTATGTATTTATTTCTCAGACCCCTTTATCACACTGTGAAGTGTTTTGGCCTGTCTTTTTGGCAGCTGTTTATGACAATCTCTTGTTGAATTGGATACCACTTTTGTTCTTGTTCTTTTCAACACAGCACAGCCAGTCAGCCAGTCTTGCCAGCATGAGTTAACTGGAACTTGGGTACTTTTCCAGTTAAACAAAAAAACCTGTTCTTCCTGCAACCTGTATTTCAACAATGAGTAAAGAGAAGTTTGATAGTCAACATTAAATAAAAACACATGGTTTCCTGCAGCTGGAGTGTGTTAGACTTCCCACAGCCAAAGCTGCAAAGGGCAGCTTTTAGAAAGCTAGTGGTACTGCAGTTGCAAAACTCTCAGTTAAACCTGAGTTTATGGCTGCTCATCGCAAAACTACTGAATGAGAAAGAGCTTTTGCAGCTTCTTGGTTTTGAAATGCTGCTGGGAATCAGAGGAGCACAGTCCTGTTATTTTATAGGAGGCTGCAGTTTCTTTACTGAAGGTAGAAAACCACTCTGGACTTTTTTTAGCAACATAGCTCTTCCATCCGTCTGTCCTTGGATATCTTCCTTTCTGGAATTAGATAAGTTCTGTAATAGCGGAGTTATAGCTTGTAAAAATTATGCTAATCTTATTGTATTAACAGCTGCAAGTTTTGGTGTTCACTTCCTATGTTGTTCTTGCGGAAGATGCCATAATCTTAAATTCTCATCTAAAAATATTATGATCCTGTCACTTTTTTTTCTCTTGACTCACATTTCAAAGAGATCTACTTCTTATCATCCTGTCTGCCTTCCCATTACAATTTTACATTATGATATTGAGGCAGTCTTTGATTGTTTTGTAGTTTGCATAGGTCCTTGTGTAATATGTTCACTTGCTTGTCTAGTAGCATGTTCACTTGGTTGTCTGGAATGCTGTGTGTCAGTGAGACAACCTGCACAAGCCTAATCTCATCTGCCTCGGTTTTTTTTAATAGCTGGCATATTTTTCTGATGTGCTTATAAATTTTCTGAGTGTTTGGCTGAGCCCTTTCTGATAATTAATATATTATTCAACAGGGATTTTTATAAATGTATTTCCTCTTTCCCTTTTTTCTTTTTCTGAAGGATAATAATTGTATAGGGTACTGTCACTGTGTCTTCCCAGTTGCTCCCTAGCCCCTCCACTGACATGATTTTAACACAATGATAGAAAATTTGGTGTTTCTTACACTACCAATAGTTGGCATACGATAGTGAAAATTACTTTGCTGTCATTAACAATATACACTCTTTAAGCACTTGTGTGAAGTTTCAGCATCTCTGTGCAAGGATTTGTAGATCTTTTGAAAATCACAGTGTGCCTGTTATATTGGCAGAGGTGAGTTACGCTTTATTTTTTTCAGTTTTGCTGAAATGAAGAAAGCTAAAAACTGAGGAACAAGTGTGAGTGCCAGAATCTGTTTCACTGTTTTTATGGCAAACACCAAGCATTGTCTCCTCGTTGAACCTGTTACACTGACTTTTGGGGTTTGAAGACTGATAAGGTTTATTTCTGATCACACAGTCTGATGATTTTGAGACTTTTTTTTTTATCAGGAACATGATTAAAGTGAATTTACAAGTATTTCCATGAGTATTAAGAAAAAATTTATGAATTACATAAATAAGAAACAACATTGCAAGCTTCCAGGAAAATATTTTATTAATTTATTTTGTTTATTTTATTATTTTATTTTCCTTTGTTTTCATTTATTTTTTTGTTTTACGGTATTGCCTTGCAAAAGAAAGGGCAGGATTTCTGGTTACTGTGTTATGCTTGGGACTACTGATGGGAAATGGGGAACAGTTAGCAAAGTTCCTGTAAGGAGAGGAAGGAGAGGAAAGAGACTTAAACTTTCATTTTAGCTGCATTCTGCGTAGCCTGAAAGCCTCAGGGAAGCTTGCAAGTGTTACGGTAGGTAGGCTAAAATGTACTGATCCAGTCTGAAGATAACCAAAGCGCAGTTGAGGGTGGGGAGTCTTGAAACTGATTAAAAGTAATCACAGCCCTGTGGCCCGAGGCATGCAGAAAACAGAACCATTAATGCTGTCTGGGAATCCATATAATGTTCTACATAGCAATTGCCAGTAAAGAGAAGAATATATTTCTCTAGTCTTCTTCTTGAAGCCAGAGAATTTCTTATTTCTGCTGGTGTGGCGAATGAGGGTGTTACTCTGGATTGTCTCGAGTGTCAACCCTGATGCTGGTGGGGAAGTGAGGTCTCTGGTACACAGAGAGAGTTTTCTATATCCAATAGGTGCCTTGACTTTTCATGTTTCTTAATTTACAATCCAATGTATATCCATCTTAATTCATAATCCAATAGAAGCTATACTGAGAGATACCAACACCTTATTTTTTGTCCAATATATTGCAATATATAGAATAACAGTGGGAAGATATTGCTGAAAAATAATTGCAGTAAGATATTTCAATAATGGCTATACAGCACTTGCTGAGAATAGCTCATATGCTGTTGATTTCAGTAAGAATATTTACTGTAATAAACACAGTAGAGCTCTATTTTAAGTTTAATGTAAAGATCTGTAAAAAAAAAAAAGATTAATTACGTTATTCAGTTGCATCTCTTGAATTATCTTAACCATGTGTGGTTGTTCTTAAAATTAACCAATTTCGTGTTTTCTAAAGAGCATCTGGGGAATTGTTTAATATATACAACTGAAAGCAATGTAATTACAGAGAGGCAGAAGTAATATTATGTAGTTGCAGTTTAGAAACTGAGCCTTGAGTATCTTAATATATGCCTATATAAATTACTAGTATTAGTTTGCTTCAGCACTTATCTGAATGGGAAGTTTTTACTGTAGCACTTTCATCCCACCTGTTGGTAAACCTGTAAACAACCTCATTCACATTTCCTCTGTGATTTTTTTTTCCTTCTCATTTGCACCAGTTTCAGCTTCTTTTTAATATATTCGCTAATTTCATGCACGCATAAGAATAGACCAAATCACAAAGGAAGATGAGAGCATTTGGTATAGAATTTAAGAAACGTAATTATTAGAAAAAAAACAAGAAAGGTATTTCAGGAATTTTAAAAGTAAGCATGCTTATGTATGCATTTAAAATTATAACGCTCAGTCCTTGTGACAGATGATTCAGCACTAAAAGATGTATATGTGTACTCTTTATCTAGGTCTATGCATTGTGCTTGGTGCACAACATAATTCCATGTGTGCTGGGTAATGATGCAAGCATTTCCACTGGCTCTGACTTTCATAGATGCTGTAGGTAGCATTTACCCATTTATTTTTAAGGGTTAAAATTATAGAGAATGATATCTTTTCAAGATAGGAGACTACTGGTTTTAAAATAATGGTGATATTTATAGAAATCAGGGTGTATTCACACTTAGCAGTCATACAAGTGTCTCAAACGTACTTTTTTACATTATTTGGGATAGCTCAGATAAGGGGCTTCAAACTAGAGGATTTTTTTCTCACTTTATTAAAAATACTGAGTTTTCCTTAGTTTTTCAGTGGCATACATTTTATAGTGCTTCCTTATTAATGCCTTTGTTTTAAAAATGGGGCAGAGAGACTCCTGATCTCAGCAAATATCTTAGTGAGTATACTTTTGCTTTGGGGCAAGCGCAACTTAATATTCATAAATCTTGGAATGCAGAGGCGGAACGTGAAGAGAATCAATGTAGATTCTGAGGCATTAGGTATTGGGGCTAAATATTTGATGTGAACAACTTATCAGAGGATTGGCAGCATTATTAAGGTATCATGTAAGAGCCAAGCTATTTCTATGTTTCAAAAAAACATAGAAAGCTCCCTAGTACTAGTTGACATTTCAGTAAAATATGGCTAAGAAGAAAATACCTCACATAAAGAGATCTCAACAGACTAGCATAAAATAAAACTATAAAGTTGAAACCATTGCAACAAAATAAAAACAGGTCTTTGCAATGATGCTTGAAATCCGAAAACCAATTAAAGCTAGTTTTTAAAATTACAAGCAATAGTTCGTGGAATAGCAAATTGAGTGTTGCATGTGGAGGTTAAAAAAATCTTTATTTTTGATTGATGAAAAAGTCTCAGTAGATGCCCATTCCATGCACTTCTTGCTCCATAGCTATATTAACAGTCATTGTCTCAATTTGTACCATGGATAAAAACTGGCAGATCAATGGCAAAAGCCAGTTCCCGTGTCAACAGACCTTTGTAAAAAACCTTCTGCCAGCAGTTCTCTCTCTTCGATAATAAGGGGAGTCTGTGTTCAGCATTGTGGATGATAAGGTCATGGGATGGTATGGAAGTGGTGTGGGGCAGCCTGGACACAAGAGCCTGGTCTAGGGTTGTGCACAAGACACTTGATTATAAGGTTGCCTCAGCTGCTTCAGAACCACTGGGATTTTGCCTGGAAAAGGCCAACAAGTGCATTTCAGTGACTTTGGGCATGTAAGCTGTTTTTTAGTGCATGATGTGTGTCCCCTACGACATTTGATTCAGAGAAGATATGCATTGCTTCCAAGTCATTTAGGAGTCACCCGTCTTGCAAGGCTATATGCAGGCACAGCTATTCTTTGCACAGTTCATGCCTGGGAACTTCTGCATTTAATGACTTATGACAGCTAGGCATTTTTTTCGTTGGCATTTTAAAGAATTCTATTGAAGATGAACAAGAAGGAACAGAATCCATCTTAGCGGCGCTCATTTTGCAGGTCTAGATTCAATAAAAAGCATTAAAACTTTTTATTTTCTCCTTACTGAAATCAGCAGATCCTGCTCAGAATGCTCAAAAGGACTGGCTCTGTGGAATAAAACTGCTATTATTACTCAGACATGGTTACACTTCAGGGTAGGGGTAAAAAAAAACTTTTGAGAAGTGTAGGACTACTCTATTTTACCTGTGGCTCATTGATTTTAGCTAGTGTCAAGTCTGTCAAATTCCTATTTAGGGTCATCACTGGTGATCTTTTTCTAGAAATATCAGGCTTTAATTTCTTAATTTGTGCTGCGTCTCTCAGGTGCAACTTTCAAACCAAAATGTGAGAAAAAAATCTTTACATCAACATTGTGCTCTACTGATTTAAGAGTATGGACACAGAAACTGAAAGCGTTGGAGTTACGGTAGCAAAGTGCTGCCTCTCAGCTAAGCAGTGGTCATTGAGCGATAGGTATGATCTTTGTCCCACCCACCTCAGCTATAACTGAAAACTAGTTAGTATTAAATCTATTACTATAGATCATATACTATTTTGTAAGTGTTTAAGAGCAGGTATAACCTTTAAACACTGTCCCCACTTCCCCGAGAAGTAATTATAGCTGAAATCCTTTATGGATTTTGTTCCTGCCCCTTCATTAGAGGCCTCAATCTTTGAGTCCTCCACCAGCATTTATATACTACAGTAGCAATTGTCTTACACAGTCTGCATCACAGGCTTTCCCTTGTAGATTTATCCAAGGCTGTAAAGCTCTTCCATGCTGTCACAACAGCACTAAAAAAAAAAAAAAAAAGACTAGTCAGTGCACATTGAAATTTCCACAAGTGTATTTTAAAGAGAATAAAACATACTAAAGTTGTCCTCAGTCTATAATTTTTAAACTTCCCTAAAGCAAGTCTAATCACATGAGAGCACTCTGGGAGAAACAATTTGTTTCTTGGTAAGACAAATTATAGGTAATTTCTATAAATGTATTCCACATTCTCACTATGGGCAGAATCTCGCAAGAATTATAACATGAGATTTCACAAAAGTTAGTATAGTGTGAAGAAGAATTTAGAAAAAGTGTATGAGGAACATAGGTTAAAATTCTTGATATGTTCTGGATATATCCACTGCAACCAAATGAATGTATGTATGATAGAAGAATAGTAAACTTCTTCAGTACTCTGGTCAAGATAATAACCACAGGCTTTCTGCTTTTTTGCAAGTAATTGGAACAGTGCTTGAGTTGTTCGTTGATGAATACTTGTTAGAATAATAGCTGCTTACTGAATTTAACCTTTGAAAATATAACAGAATTAATAATTCAATAAACATGGTCACACCTCTCCAAACCAGTTAAACTTCTTTGACAAAAAATAGTAAACAAGTTTCAGTAGCTTCACTTTCATGTATACTGTCACAGGTTATAAATTCATATATTGTTACATTTTCAGCAATGTTTGGTAACAAAATTTCTTATTAAAATTCAGTCTTCTCAGCTTCAGAAATAGTTCAGGTATGCTCTGAAGAAGATGCAAGAGAGTCTGTTAGTGGTTCCATAAAGATGAGGACAGGGAGCACTGTGCAGTTCAAATAACAGATTAGCAAAATGGACAAATGAAAAATAAATTACTTAAAATATTATTATTATTGGTTCTTTTTAGAACCTTGAGCTACCTGCATATGTAAACACAATTTTACAAGGCAAAAAGAGTGACTTCTTGGTGTAGCAGAAAAGCTCATGTGGGTAACAATGATTGTCATGTTTATATAGATAGAAGTTAGCAGTAAATTTCCAGTGAAACATTTCTATTTGTTAATAAAACTTGTTTTTCTGATATTAAAAAGATGGTTTTCACTATGTGGGAGGTTATAAGATTTTTACTGTTCCTTCCATTTTTTTTGTTTTTCACCTGCATTGTTAACAAAATTCAATCATTAAATGGATCACCAGACTAATCAAAATGATGCAATGATAAGTAACAAAGTAGGGTAGTATCCATAGATGTCTGAGAAATTTGGTGTGCATCTTAATATTTTTTTTCTTTTATACATAACAAAATATATTTTTCTCCTAGAGGTTAGCAAGAAAAGCTACAAAATCAGTTCTACTTGCAAGATTGTAAGGTGTTCTAAATAGCTTACATAGCCCAAACATGACCTTTCGGACCATCAAATTTCCTGACAAAGATACTGGTTTTACAGTAGTTCAACCTGTCTTATAACTGCATACTTTGTAATGCGCACTTATCTCTTATGCAGTATTTTTTTCAATGTTAATTTGGAGCTGTGAAGATTTTAGGTGCTTGTTGCTTTTTTTTTTTTTTTTTTATTTTGAGTAACAGAGTTTTTGACCAATCTTTGTTATGTGCTCTACGAAAAACATTGTGACCTAGTAAATAAAAGATTTATATGCCTCATATTTCCTGTACATTCTTTTGTAGGTTGTTTAAACTTTTGGGTCGTGCTAGTACAGTCTGGTCTACCAGCAAAATTCAGAGCTTAGTTTGTAAAACCATGATCTGTGTGAGGGAACTTCTGTGGCATTTTAGCATCACTGAGGTGTTAAGTGTGCTTATGAAAACGCTAATCTTATTCTCTGCAAAAAGTATCAATCCCCAGGATGAAAATATTTATTTAGCAAATAGAAAAGTGTACAAGACTTTCAGAACAGGACTAGTGAGACAAGTACTGAGACAAGGAAAGCTTTTGATCTGGGGAGTGGAGGAGGAAATAAAGACCTGTCAGTCAACGCCGGACTGCCACCTGGTGCTCACAGGGGTAGGAGCTGCCTGCCTGGGCTTTTCTTATCCCTCATTTTCCAAATTAATTGAAGTCAGCATGAGAGCTTGCCCATTTACTTAATTGTTCATAACTTTAGGACTGTGTGATCTGAATTATTACATTTCTTAGCAGTGTAATAATGTAAAATGACAAACTTTGTTAAGATTAAATTTTATCTTTAAATTATTTAGAGGTATTAACTGTTGATTAAAAAAATCACCATAAAACATGTAATTGTGGTTTTATACAAGAAAATATGTACATTCTGACTGTGGCAACACTGTAGAAGCTAATTAACTGTTTCTGGACAATTCTGTTGAAGAAATATGTGCAGGCATGATTTTGCTTGACATTAGCTGTCTCAAATTGTTTTCTACAAAAAGGATAAACTAATAGACTAAATCCTGTATATATTTAAGATGTTTTTTTGTTTCTGTTGGAATCCCATGGGTCAGATGGATACGTCAAATCTTACTCTTTTCACAAAAGCTGGGGTTCATATTATTTAACTTCAGCCACTCTGGTAAGGCAGAAGGGACACTTCCATGGTCTTCAGATTCAGCTGGACACTTCCAGAGGGCAATACATCCTACCCAAGATTGGCCTCCTAAGACCAAATTCTCTTTTCCTAAGAGGAAAGATGAAATCAACTCTAGAAATGTCCATTTCTCCTCATTGATTATAGCCTGAGAAGTCAGATTGGACAAGTGGAGCAAATGAGAGGAATTTCACTTAAACTTTCTCATTTGGCAAATTCTACTTTTTTGACACAAAGAGCATATCTCAGCTTTGAGCTATGACTGGCTGATGCTGCATATTAACTTTCAATGGATTTCCCTCCATGCTGTGAAATAATCATTTAATAAAGCTTTCAGGGGCAGAGTGAACCTAAGTAATATAGATTTAATAGATCTGTTACCTGGGAATTTAAATCAAGGCTTAGGCCCAATGCCAGTATTAAGGTAAAGACCCCCATAGGCAGCCTTGTCCCCTGTGTAGGTCTTAGACAATCCAAACCTGTTTTGGTAGTATTCTTCTTAGTGGGAATGTTGACAGTAGTGCTCAGTGCAGACCTCTGCCAGAGACAAAAACCAACATCCCAGTTTGGAAGATAAATAAAATCTGCCAAATGATAATATTTTCCACTTCTGAAATCTATCTTGTATGACCTGGTCCTTGAAAGAACTTATGGAAACATACTCTATTAATTGCTTGCAGTATTTTTAAAAGAATATTTTTTTCAAGGACTGTAACCATTATATTATGTACAATTTGTATATATATATTTTAAAAATCTACATATTCACTGTCAGATGTGTACAAAATTAGTTCATAAGAGTTCACTCTACAAAAAAGAATTTGGCAATCCCATGCTGGAAGGAATGAATGAATATTAATTACATTCTCCCCTTCAAAACATGAGAGAGGCACAACAGGGTTCTGTCCTTCACCTTTAACTAATCTTCTAGCTCTGCTCCTGTTGTTGCTTAATAATTTTGAAAATTTTCATGTAAATTCAAGTAATATGTAGTATGCTTTAACCTAGTAAATACTGAAGTGCTTTTCTAAGCAAGTTATGACTTTGGTAGAGCTTTTAAACAAGGAACTACCTTTGCTATCTAAAAGGCCGGGAAACAGGTCACTCTGAGTTTTGGAGAATAGAATGTGAAAATAGATGTAGCACCACATGAGGAGTTGATACTTTGTACTTACCTAGTGCCAAGGCCTATGCTGGAGAGAAGGTTTACTTCACTTCTCCATTTTAAAACAAGAAAAATAGTTGTATCTTTGGGCTCCATGAGCATCAGCAGTTCCTCTGTGATGAGATTTTGTGCAGGGGCTGCAGAGGAGAAGAATGCATAAAAAAATTATTATATGCTTTCCAGCATTTCTGCAGTGTAAAGAGGCAGCCAAAAAGTTCATCTCAAGTTCTTGATGGAATAGGTTCCCCAATAGTGAGGCTTTGAATCAATGACTAGGTCCACCTCTGCTTAAAAACAATTTTGCACCTGTATTGCAAGGTGGTAATCATCTTTAAAGTCTTTATGTAATATTTAATTTAGTCATTATGATACATATGAAAGTACAAAACCAGAAAAAAGCACCATTGTTATTTTTAGCACCATATTTTTAAATATTTGTATAAAACATTTCTTGGTCATATGCATCTGTAATAACAATTGATTTGAGCAGCATGTAAACAATTAAAATTTCAGTACTGTGTCTAGAATGCCCAGTCTAACATAATTAACTAACACAATTAGTCTTTATTTCTTGTAGCAACACAAATCCAATAGGAGTGGTTAGAAAAGTGTAAACCTTGGAAGCAGTTTCCAATAGGAGAAATTTAAGATCTAATGATGGCATCTTGAAAGACTGTACAGTTAGAAGATTTGAGGTGTAGGACTGTCCTACTGTTGACAGTCCATCAATTACGAAATACTTGAGTGACACTTAAATCAATGACAGATAAATTTAAAAAATCCCCATGACCTTACTGAGCTTTCAAATCCTGGGTTTAAAAAAAAAAAAAAAAAAAAAGAGCTAATCTGAATCCTTGATTCCCCTTTTGGCAGCTTCTGCAAGTGAGCTGGAAAGTGTCTTGTTTAAAAGGAATAGCTCAACTGAAACAAATTTCTCTTGCTTTTTTCTCCAATTGAACTGCGCTGTGGAAGGACATGAAATGTAAATGCACTGCCTAAGAGGTTTACAGTAAAAGGTAAGATACAGTCTCAGGGTGACTATTAACATCTCCATAGTGTAGCAAATACTCAGAATGGTAAAAGGCTGTTGTTCAAGAAACAACAAGTAAAACAAAGCTTTAGTGTTTTTTAAAGATTCTCTGTAAAGATCTCTAAATTTTTCATGTGAGTTGTTGTCCTTGTAGCCTTGTCAAGGGCTATTATTAGAACTACATGAAGAAACTGCTAGTTATTCAGGGGTATGAAGTTATATAAAACAGAGGTATGCAAGAAGAGTGGGAAACATCCTCATATTCTATAGTGTAATATATAGAATATAAATAATATGTTCTGATCTTCAGAATGATGCTTCAATTTAGATGGAGAAATTTTCTTCAAACATTTATGCTAATTTGTGCCCATTTGTGGATCAAACTTTCAAGTGAATGAGTTTTATGTAGTCATGTTTGTATGAAACATTATATGTTTACAATTTTGCAAAGTAAGCATTCCACATAGGGGGTTGGGTAGGGGATTCCTCTAAAGCCCATGAAAGTTAATGGTAAAGTAATCCATATTGATTTTAGTAGATATTACGTGATGCCTTATGGGCAAATATAAATAATTTCCAGCTGAAGTTCAGAATACAGACATTTAGGTAACTCTTATTTCATTTGCCTTTATATACCTAGGCTCCTGGATTGGACTTTCGAAAATATTGCAGATGGGACATTCTGAGTACTTCATATTGTGGTAGGTAAAAGCAAAGCTATATTGTGTATCCTAGTTAATCTTTCAAGTGCTGACACCTTTGGGGTAAAGGATGAACTAGATGATCTCTCCAGATCTTTGCAGCCTTTTTCTATTCTTTTTTAATTGTATAGATGTAAGAGTAGGTGATTCATGGTATTGAAAGGTTTTAAAATATAATTTCTGACTTACACTTGTGAAGTTTGATTCATTCATCTCTTTTATGCATGTTTTGATGGGAAAATATGGCAAAATTCTTTCACTAAGGTAGCAATTTGAAGAAAATGCAAAGTTCAAAAGCGGGTTTCTGCAAGAAATTTGTATGCCTACACTGTAATGTGACTTAAAGAACAATTACAGGTGGAGTCCTTCTACTAGGAGAATTTTAGGGTCATAAAGTTGACTTTGTTGTCATTTACACTGAACTGAATTCATTGACTTCAAAGAAGTCAGTGTGAATTTAAAGTGTTTTATTTGAGATGTGAATACAGACCACAGGCTGAAATTTCTTGAAACTCACATGAGTTCAGTTAAATTAATTAGAAGTTTCAGGAATACATCAAAAAGTACATACATAATTTTGTTATTTATTTCATTGAGCTGAACATGGAAATTGAATCAAAAAAACCCTATTAGAATAAGATTGTTGTGTTGTTTTCTTTTACAAAACATAAGTTTAGCTCTGATAGCTGAAATTCTGTGGGAGCTGCATGGAAGTACAGACAATGGGACAGAAAATTTCCATTTCATCACTTTTCAGAAAATGGTGTGAAAGTCTCCTAAATGAGATCCAGCAATCACTCTGTGAAAAAGCATTGAGGTGTGGACAAAAGAGAGAGATAAAGCAACTTCCTAGCCCAAGGGAAGGCTTTCTTTTCTTCCTTTTATTTCCTTCCACTAGGACAGTGTGTGGCTGAAGACCAGAGTTGACATTGATCTCGCCTAGTATTGAAGAGCTATATCTGAATGAGCTACCCCAACATATCTGGGAGTTCATGGAGACAAATATGTGCTTTTGGGTGCAGTATATGCAACCTGTTTTAGAGGGTGGGACTGCTGCTCTCACTGAGAAGAGTGTCTTGGGTCAGAGGAGTGTGAGAAATTATGTTTCACAATTCATTTTTGTTTTCAGTGGCCAGCGGAGTTTGGACCTAAAAGTATTTCTTTATTCATGGAAGAGATCTGTCTTTTCTATTATAACCAGTGTTTGAACCACATGCCAGAAAGCTGGATGCTGCTACTCTGGTACTTTTAGAGGGGAAATTTGAAGAGCAGTAGGTCATCTTTCCTGTCTCTGTAGTGAGAAATGGGTAGTTGGATTGCCCAGATACATTACATCTTCTGGGGATTTTCTTTACCCAGATTAACTAAGAAAGGCTACTATTTTACATACAATATCTTGATCATCCAACCCCACACTCCTGGTGAAGGAGACTTGGAACACAGCTTTTGTCAGACATTATGACAGGATTTCCAAATGAAAATATTTCCATTTCTTACATTTTACTTCCTATTTGAAATTTTCCATGGGAGAAATTTTCTGACTAATTCTGACCACAAATACACATCAGTGATTTTGTTTCAGTATCCTGATACAGTATTGTATCCTAATCCCAAGGGTAGAAGTGGTGTGTGTTTTAATCTAGTCCAAAACAAATGATGAATGAAATTTCAAGCCTAATTCATACACTAAAAAATGCAAAATTCAGCCACATGAATGATTTTATTGTAAACATTGATTGGTTTGTGCAACTGTTTTGTTCAAGGAAAGCAACTCTTAAAATAAAACTTAATATACTTGAATTTCTTTTGATGGAAAAGGCAAGACATTGTTTAAATAACTGTTTCATGCTTGCTAGACCAAGTTTTGAATTTTCAATGGAAATCCAGGGTATTTTCATGAAAATTATTCTCCCAAGGGATGAGAAACACTTTCCACTTATATATAAATTTCTATTTTCTAAATAAAAAAAAAAAGCAGCCATTGTACAGTTTATAATAAGTGTGAAAAAGTTTTTTTCTTTTCTAACCCACTGCAGACTTCACTGCTTTAAAAGTAAGTAGTTTATTAGGCTAGGTTAATTTAGATTAATCAGACTATTTTACAGTTAAAGCTGTATAACACATCACAGATCTTAATTACCCTTCCTGGTTATCACAGAATTGTAGCCGATTTGCAGTTATTACCTCTCCCAGAAAGTCTGGTCTGCCTATCTTCTCATCTCAGAACAACAGAAGGCCGTGGATGCTACATACCTGCTCATGACTGGGTGATGCTCCTGGTTTGTGTTGCCTCCCTGCTACTGACTGCTGCCATTTACATTCTTCCTGGCACATCATTCAGGCCATGATTTGCCACAAAGATGTTGCAGACTGAAAGTTTTTAGAAGCCCTGTGCTATTCAAGTCAACAGGTCTCCTTCTTTAGGAGAAACACTGTAGTTTCTGTTCATGAATAAAGTGCTTACCCCACTTTGGCACTGAACAAGTAGGTGATGATAAAACCACAAATTTCACTGGGCTCAGAGAGGAAGGAAAGAGATGGAACTATGGTATAAAGAAAAGGACACACCAGAAAGATGTAAAAGACATACTCCATGAAAAATGGAGACCAATGAGAAGATAACCATGGGTTTCAATTTCTTTTAGATGTGGTTCAAGCAGATAATATAATATTGTGCAGTGTATGTTTTATTGTGCTAAACATGTATTTTAATATAGACAACACAAAAGTAAAAATGTATATCATTGCCTGACTTTGCTATGGTTTCTTTTTTTTTTTTGCTTTGGGGTGGCTGCAGTATTGCCCTCTTCCTTTAAAGGTAAGATGACTTATAAACACTAATGCACATATATTTTGAACAGAACTGAAGCACATCTCAAATTTGGTTATACATGAAATCTAAAAGCCCAACTAGTACTTTGACCATGAAGGCAGGGTTTGTGGGGAAATTTCTATTGTCAAAGAAGTGTGCAACCAAGCACAATTGTTCCAAAAAGCCTTCGAATAAAAATGCTATAGATAATGCTTTAAATTTTTAAATAGTTTGGGGTGTCTTTTCTGTGATAGATCTATTCTTTTTGATGTTAGTGGTAACATACATTCCATCAATCAGTCTCCCCAGTGACCTGCTGAAGTTTGGTAGTATATCTATTAAAATGTTGCTTAAGTTCATCCCCCTTGGTTTTTTCTACACCAGTTTCCCCTTCACAAATTATACTTTGTTGAGAGGCAAGGGAAAAAAAAAGCCCCACTGTGTGTGTGAGGAATATTTTCCACGGGTCTTGAAAACGCAATTAAGGAATGTTCCATTTATTCTTCCAAAGCCAATGTTTACCTTTTTGAATACTTTTGATTATTTTTCCCTCTTAACTCATAGTATTTTTCAAATTTTATTTATTGCTTTTAAAGCAATTCTGTGCCTGCTTGTGTTAGATATTTATCACTTGCAGTGAATGCTAGATTACTCATGAGATTGAGGCAAATCACTGGAAAACAGAGAGGAAAAATCAGAATCCTTGCAATATCTTTCACATTTTCACACTCTGCCATGTAGTGTTTTAAAGAATACTAATAAGAAAATACATCTATGAAACTATACTATTGTTTTAAATACTAATGTAATATGAAAAAATTTTCACTGAAATCAACCATATAGTCCTGAATAATTTTTTATAATTATCAAACAAAAAGTGAGCAAGTTTGTTACATTTTTATTGTACAGTTAATCGTGCTGTAGTAGACCAAAAAGGTCCAAATCTCTTAGAAAAAAATGTTTTAAGATTCAAAAGACATACAAATTATTTCATTTTACATTGTCTACTCTGATTACACATCCACATGCTCTCACTATGTAATATTCATTCAGATTTTTGCTTTCTGTACTCAGATCTATAAGAGGTGAGCATATTTATCATTGCAAAAGAAAAATCCCATTGCAGGTTAATCAACATTGGAAATATTTTAAAGATTTGTTGCATGAAAAATTAATTTCCACTGTAATTGATGCAATGAACATTTGCATTTTAAATTATATTTATATAGGTATGAACAACATCTAGAAAACATTTTCATGCAGCTGTATTGTACTATAAAATATTATAAAGCTTTAGCGACAATATATGGTAGATATTTTTTTAGGAATCATGATGATTAAAAAGAAATCTCAAACATAAAATGCATATGTAAGAAACCTTTAGTATTATAAGCATGGTAATAAGTCAACTCTGCAAATTCAAAGTCTCAAACAGTTCTATAACTCATCCTATTCAAACCTAATACAGCACAACACAATTTTTACAGTGCCCTTTGTGTTAGTATCCTCGAGCACTATAAAATGAATAAAGTTAAAATTAGTGATGTAGCACTCTATTTCCTAAAGGAGTTACTTTAGAAAAACTAAGTAAAATCAATGCCTTAAATGTTTGGATTTAAAACCCTGACAATTGTAGCTCTTTTTATTTCAAGTAGCAAAGTGTCCAAATCTCCTGAACAAAATGTCTGAAGGCTCTATAGGCTTAGGATATCAAAAAAGTATTTAAGAATTATAAACCCATCATCTATCAATCTCTGAGTGCATACTGACAGGCATGGAAAGTAAATGTAATGGCTAGGTATAGTTATACAGCAGCCGTTGCATGAAATAATAAGCTAGTAGTTTATTTACATTTCTATAGTGTGTTTCACCTGAAGATCTCAAAGTGGGCTCTCTGTTAATTTCAGAGAGCAATATAAGTCACTTACAAAATGCAACAGTAAACTGCAGTAGTGCGCTGAAAAAAAGGAGTTTTATTTGAGCAGCAGGAGTTGGAACCCTCCAATAGACCATGGGGTCAATTGCACATCAGGAGGCATCACTTGTGTAACAGGGCTGTTTGTAGGTGATTTTATGGAACATTATTCCAAAGTTGATTACTGCAGGTCCTGTATTTACATATACAGCCATCATTTGCAAGAAACAGAGTTTTGTGGGAAGTCAGCCAGTCACCGCAGGTGTAGCAGGAAGCACTATAGAGGAAATGGCTGTGTTCTCTCCTCTCTCTTGCAAAAGCATGTAAATGTGTAGCAGAATCTATAGATGAAAAATACCAGGAAATCCACATGGCACGAACTCTTGTTATTTCTGCTAACCAGCTTGATAATATCAAAAGAAACAAATAAACTTGTTTTCAAGCTCTGGATAAAATTGGAGAGTCACCTTTTGAATTACAGAAAAATAGTTATAATTCATTTTGTTAGTGTTAGGGGGTCATGAAACAGGAACATAAGAGTCGTATACATGTGACATGTACTTATGAACAGCTCATAGTCTCAGGGTGAGGAATCTGGTCATGAGTGAGTCCTGGAAGTGGAGTTATGGGTATTCTTTGTCTTGGTGATCACAGGCAAGGAAAGTGAAGATCTGTAGCAGGTGCCCCTTAGCACAACTCCTCCAGTCACCTATGTTGTAAGGCAACATGGGAGCAAGATACATGGTGTATAGTCACCTGCAACTTCAATTTGTAGCCATAGTCTGACTCATTTTTTTTAGCAGATTTTCAGTTTCCTTTCCCTTTTCTTCCCTATTGCTACAATTGACTCTATAACAAACTACTAACCTTATTCCTTGTCTAGCTATCTCTAATTTCCATTGTGCCCCAGTAAGCTAATCATTCACCACTAGGGCAGCCTGATCCAGCAGACCCGCTTTGAGCAGAAGGTCAAACTAGATGACTTCTGGAGATCCTTTCCAACCTCTGTGGTTTTGTCATTCTATGATTAATGGAGAGTTGGGTCACCTTTTCCTTTATATGATTTCTGCTTTAATTTAGTGTTGTAATTGAGGACAAGGTGCTGCTTAGTTATCGTTTTAAAGTCTTGCTATCATTGCCCTCCGTTTCTTTAAATAATCTGTTTCTGAACACAGTGAGTAAATGAATGCTATTTGTATAAGCTTGGAGTTTTATGAGTGCATCCATATCATTCACTTTAGTGATACCTGCACTGACTTTGTCCATGATAATATGAACTGTCAGAAAGATGTTTGTGCTGACTCTGCATCCAGCTGTGGCTATGAAGAATGCAGCTATTTTGAACAGCTCTGAAATGGTTCTGAAACCATTGAGACCAGGATTGGTTTGTATATCTCTATACTCTGTAAAACCTTTCTCTGTTTCCTCTGAGAGAAGAAAGAAGATGCTGCTTTCAGCGAGGAGCTTCCACTCCATGGTCTTGCTTTTTTTTATTTATTTGGTGATTTTTTTAGATTTTGTTTTAATGTCTTTTATGATCTGACAAAGGTGGCCTACTGGCATTGCAGGACAGATTTTGTATGGCAAGAAACACTGCATTACACAAATTACTAATGCTTACACAAAAAATCTGCATTGTGGAGTTGATCTTGAATAGATATTTCAGCTTTCATAAAAAGCTTTTCTTCATTTGTTGAGTGATGAAAGACCACTAAAGTCTCATCAGTCTGAAAAGAGAGATATGAAACCTTTTGCTGATGGATCATTGCCACAGAGCTGTCAGGAGGGCATAGGACGGGAAAGAAGCGAGATGAAGATTTTCCAGATGTAGAGAAAGGAGTTGTCTTTGCGTTAGAAAGAAATGGTGCATCAGAACATGTCAGCTGTCAGGAGGAGTGACAACATACATTAGAACTGGGAAAGCTACACATCCAGAAATTATAGTCTTCAGGTGTTTATTGTAACAAGAGACTACCAATGAACTCTTGGGTCGTTGAAGTTCATAGTAGTCTTGCTACTTGCTGCTGTGTGTCTCAGGATTTCCACACCTTTCTGTGGTACAAGGTGCTTGAAAGCTTGATTTCTTTTGTCGTATTGTGAATGTCCATAAGAGAAACAAATGAAATAACTAGCAGAAAAGCAGCTGCCTCCATGGAAAGCAGTGGATTTTAAACCACAGCATTTATTAGATGGTACAACCAGAGAGAAGTACTGGGAAATTACAAAATCTATTCCCTCCTACCTTCCTTGTGAAGTTGGGTTCTACAGGAGGGTGGCTTGGAAGGAAGGAGCAAATGTAGACAAAACTTTGTTACAAACGGAGTCTCTAATGAATATCTAGTTCCTTATTGCCAGCCTACCCTCTCCAATGGTGTTTTGGTGTTGTGGCATGGGCTTTTTTTGAAGTTTCTATATTAGGTTAAAGTAATACACAAGTTACCTTATAAGTTTCTGCTACGTCTAGCAGAAGAAAACATTAGCTTAACAAGAGAGTAAACATGGGCACTTTAAAACATTCATTCCAACTAGGGATTTCAAATCTTTTTTTAACTTTTCAGGCTTTTTCTTATTTTTTATATCCGTAGTGTGTCATCTTTTCAATGCAAACCCTCTGTTACCTGTTCCATATGATTAGTGTTTTAGATGATTTTCATTGTTGTACAGGTTTCAGCTCAGGAGAAGAGGCTATTTAAACTTCTCCATATAGACAATGATGCAGACTATTCAGGAAAAAAGGATTGAGGGACAGAAAAAGTTATGAATTTTTTCAGGCAAGTGAACTTTCAGAACTGATGTATTTGCTACCAGGAAGAATTTTCTGATATTGTCCTAAGGTCTTTTCTTCCTGATCCTTGTGTTTTCTTTGTTGATTATTACCAGTTTGCATAATTCACACCTTTTTCTGAACCATTCATAAAACAAGGTGTTCCCACCCTTGGAAGGGGTACCCATATACTGCCCCTTGTCCAGAATGTCCAGGTAATGCTGTCTGGAATTAAAGCTGCTAGTTAAGGGTAAAACTCAGTCATTACCCCTGTTGACTTTGATGGGATGCAAGGCAGGAATAATATTAAGGGTAGGCTTTATGTTTTCCAGAGTGGAGAAATCAAGGAAGAAAAATGAAGACAACAATTTCAAATTCTAAATGCCATTAAACAACTGTTTTCTAAGAAACAAGGACTGGACAACTGATTCTTTATTGAGCTTTTATATGTTTGCTAGGAATGAACAGATGGAGAAACACTGGTAGAAAACTACGAAGTAATTGACAGATGCTTTCTAAGTGATGATAATAGCTTCAGTAAGTTTAAGATTGTATATTGCTCAGAGATGTTTACTGAACTATCAGTAATATAGGCTATAGGAAAACAGAGATCAATGGCAACTAAATGAAAAGGAGTAGGAAATTTATTTTTTTTCACCAGTTCTTCTAAAATAAGTCTCTTTAAATTTGTGACACAGTCGGTCATGTGCATCATGTTATGGCAGGTTACATCACATGATTTTATGTAGCCTGCTGGTAACGTCACTTTGCATTATATATTTAAAGAAATATCACTTCTTTCCACGTAGTATAGAAGACAGTAATCGACTGACAAGTATTCTCCCGCTACCCATAAGAAGAAGCCAAGTATCAGATCTAATACTTTCCAAACCCAACAAATAATTTTCTGTAAATGCTTGTGCATGACAGAATGCTAGCGGATAGTGGGTATTTCACAGCTGGTGACTCTCTTATTGTTTAACTGTGATGTCTGCATCTTATCACTCTGTGCAAGTTATTTAGCAACTGCCATATTATTTATAGGTATGAATTGCACAAATTAATCTCATAAATAATTCATTTTTTGCTGTGAATTAACATTCTGTCACAGTTAAAAATCTATTTTTGTGAAGGAGTATCAATTGCTGTGGGCACATCATGCTTGATTTTTCAAGCCAGTGGATTTTGAAAAACATAAGTTTCAGTGAAAAAATGAGAAAGGTTTTTTTCTTGAACTTTATACACACACAGCAGAAGCTTTCAGGTTGTGAAAAGTACTGCCATGGTCTTTAATAAGAATTATGTCATGTTTGGGCATTTACAGGAAGAAGAAAAACATTGGGTCTCATCCTAACCGTATGGCAGTCTGTCATGACATGACACCAGTTTGTAAACAAAAAACTAACTTACATGAATAACGATCCATTTTTATAACTGAAACCAGGAAATAATAACATTTGTTTTCTTCCCACAGTAAGACATAAGAATGCCATTGTGGACCGAACAGGAAGACAGTCGCAAGTTTGTTTGCTAGTAGACTCCTAGGGAGCTGAACGCAAAAATCCAATAAATAATTAGCTCTCCTGTGACAGGCTTCTGAATTACTGTGATACATTAATTGGACAAAATTAGCATGAATTAAGGCAAATAAGTATAACATGTAATTTATTACTTACTAAGCACGGTGCTGCAGTGGAAGCCTCAGATTTCCCTTAAGATTGCTTTAACAGCTATAATGCATTCCTTAATTTACTCTGTGGAAAATCAATTTTTTCAGAGTTCATTAAGCACCAATATGTTACAATGCACGTCCCTAGAGTATAGAACCACAATACGTTATGCAAATTCATACCGGCATGTTACCAATATGTAAATAGCAATAATACTATTGTCAGCTTCCAATTGATAGCCATACTGAAAAAGATAATACTTAAAACTTCTTTAACTCTTTTGACTTGTTTCTGATATTAATCAGTCCTTCTTTAAAATGTCATTTCTTAGGAGAGCTGTTATTTTAAAAAATCTTTTTCTCTTTTTCCTTTGTGGTTCATTAATAAGACTGTTCTGAAGTCTCTGTTTGCAAAGAAGTGGCACATAAAGCTTTCTTACATGTTCATAAGATTCAGCCTTTTCACAATGAAAACTCAATATTTCCAGTAGATGCATAAATGGACAATGCAGTCTGATTGTTATGAATATACCATAAAGTAAATGAAAGGGAAGATACTCCCAAACTCAAAGCCCTGTGCATAAATTTATTTAAGACTTTTTCTTCTGTTTCTTAGCACAAACAAAACAGAACAAAACCCCGACACTCCCTCCCCCTCATTAAATAAATAAATAAATGATGCAGTGCATTCATTTCAGCGGTTGTGTTTTAATCCAGCAGGTAGCTAAACACTCTGCAGTCATCCTCTTGCTTCCTTCTCCCCAGAGTGAGCACAATGTCATATGGAATATCCCCTGGGTCAGTTGTCCTGGCTGTGTCCTTTCTTGATTTCTCATGCGCCCCCAGACTGCTTGCTGGTGGGGTTGGTTGAGGAGCAGAAGAGGCCTTAACCTATTGTGAGCACTGCTCTGCGACAACTAAAACACTGGTGTGTTATCAACATTATTCTCATCCTAAAGCCAAAACACAGCACTGCACCAGCTACTAGGAAGAAAATTATCTCTATTCCAGCCAAAACCAGGACACTAGCCAATCAAATGTGAGTCACAGGAACTAGCATTAAGGGAATGAAGTCCCAGACTGTTCGATATTCACCTAATCATATGACAGATTCCAAAGCTATCACAAGTAACTGCCTCTGGAGCTCTTTGGGGAGACAGATGTCACCAGGGGAAGGATGATTTGCACATCTTGCACTCTGCAGTTGTCAAACTGAGGGAGAGAGAAGGAGAGGAGGATTCTGCTAGCAAGGAAGCATCCTTTGTGGAAGCAGGAGGTGCCATGTCTCACTCCTGTCATTCTCCCTTTTATTAGATTTGCTCTGAATAAAACCCTTTCTGGCTAAAATACTCTCTGAAAAGCAGGGAATGGCATTGCCCTAAACTAAAAATGCCTGCACTTATGTCCACAATTTGGCCCTGATATGTAACTATCATTAGAGGCAGCAGGTCAGAAGAGTTGACTTGAAGAGTTTGGACCTGTGAGGGCAGGGTTTTTTTTGATCTTTATAAGTGGTTTATTGTTTGAGCTATGGTGAGACTGGCAGAAGAGCAAGGGATTTAGTCATTATCTTTTCAGCCCCAGATGTAATAGCAATTGATAAACCTATTTGGCCTTTAACTGTTGTAGAATTTAGCCCTCAGAATAGCATTTGTTTGAAGATTTGATGTTAGTTTTGTTTGAAATAAAACATTAAAGCTTAACTTTGTTAGAGCATCCTTGTGTATGTAAGCAGCAAATTCTGCGTAAAGTGAGGCATGTATGTAATTTTATTTACCACCTAGTTTATAGTGCTTCTTAGTATAAATACAGGAAGTACTGTGGTAGAGATAAGTAATATTGTATTGTAATATGCCCACTAGTGCCCAGCAGTAAGATATATTCAGGGCTTTACTCAGTCCAGCATTTCCTATCCATGGCTTGCAACTATAATCAAAATGGTGACTGATGGTCTCCAAGCTCCCTCCAGCTGAAGAGCACTATCAGTCTTCAGAAGACAGCTAAAGCAAAATTGATGCAATCTAATTTTTTTCAGTGTTTATGTACTCTGGAACTATTTTTACAATAAATATATATTTGAACCTGAGCATATGTTAGAGCTGAACTCAGCCTGCAAATTCCGAATCACTGCAGACTTAAACCTCACCCCTTGTCATCCTCAATCATTCAATGTGTTGCAGTGCCTGAACTTGATGCTGTAGCTGTGTGCTAGTGGAGACTGGATCTGAATCAGGAGCTTATGGACTCTGGCCCTCTAAGAACAGAAGGGATATCTAGTAATTTGAAAATATTTACCTTCTGTATATGCAAATGGTAACTTTAAATAGGGAGCAGGGAGCAAATATCTGGCTCCCTCTATGCAGGGGTTGTATATAACAGGCATTTTGAATTTATGTTTTCAAATTCCCTGTGATCATTTGCAATATTACCATACATATTCTGGTGAAAAATACTTCTCAAATAACTTTATGTGCCCACGTGAATGGGCATTTTTAAAATTAGGTTAGTGGATTTGTATTTTCTACAAGCCATTAAATACCATGCTTAAAACTGGTTCCTCAGAGACCCTAAATGAATCTGGAATAGGTAGGTAAGGTGAAAAAGCTGTGGAAATTCTATTATCCTTACTGCCCATGTAATCTGAGCAGCAGAGAGCACATGCAGAGAAATTTTGTGGTCCATATATGCCGCATGTATATATTGATTTCACTTCCTTTTAAAACGAGATGGTGTACAATATTGTAAGACTGAAAAAAGAAGGTTGTTGAAGTCAAATCTGTGATTAATAAAGAATACAAGAAACAGTGTTTTCTAATACAAAAAAATGTTAGGGTTTCTACTTGTTTGTCTGTTTTATAAAGAAGGACCTGCTAAATGCACAGGGCACATTTATTTGCAGATAGTGTGAGAAAGAGCAGCAGCTGCAGCTTTTGCTGGCTCTGGGTCAGACCAAGTTATAGTGACAGAAGTCAGAGAGCTGAAACCTCTGAGAGCATCTCTTGCCTTGCTGCTGTACTCCACCACTCGTTTAAAGTCTCCCAGAGGCCTTCTCTGACTAACGATTGTATGTTACGGAGTGCAGCGGTAATGTTTGTGACATCTTATTGGATTTGGAAGTTCGTTGTCTTAACACATTGCATAGGCGCCCCAATGGCTTAAAAATAATGTGTGTCAAGAATTATTACTGCGGTATTGACTATGAATCTGTGCAAAGTCTTCCACGTTTTACTTACAGCGCCACTATTCATGCTGGAAATCTTTCTGTCAAAACCAGCCCTCAGATGTCGCAGCATTTTCCTCTTCTGTTCATTCTTCTCCATTACCTCCACATTTTTGCCTGAAGTTGGGAGTGAAGGCATTTCTGTTACCTTCCCGTTGTTAATCAATTGCAAATTTTAATAAAAAAATAATGTACAGTGAGCATACTGCAATTTCATATAATTTTATATTGTTTAAAATCTTTTAGTTACAGAGCACTATGAACTTGTAGTGCAATCAAATTAGTTTTTTAGAGGAATTTTTCCAAAATTCTGGGAATTAACATGTCAAGTGTTGGTTTTTATCATCACTTATGACTGAAAATATAAAAAAAAGTCCGTTTGGCTTATTTCCTGATTGTATATCTTTTTTTCTGTCATCTTCCATCTTGCAGAATATTGAAAGATACAAGAATGGTCATAACTTGGTAAACGGAGGCTTCCAAGATGTTTCTGTCTTTATCCACTGCATGTTTCATAAATATTTTTTTTAAAATGCTATGAATGGCTAAGAAATGGACTCTGCCTATCCATCCACAGGTGCACTCTGCCTATCTCCATCTATCCACAGACCTCAAAGTTAGACTTTCAGGTCTGTGTTGTCTTTTGACTTCAAATTTTTACACTTTTGACACACGTTAAAAATTAATCTTTGACAAGATTTTTGCACAGTGGTCCAGCCTGGAAAGAAGACTAGAGAGCATCCTCTCACTAGCCTCCTTTACTCTCACAGTTAGCTCTAGTTTTACAGCAGGGATTCTTGTTGAGTCTGGCATTTTGGGGATCAAATCTCCTTAAGGTGGGGAGAATCTGTAACACAGGCATGTCTTCTCCAAGTGCTCTGGTCACGAGCATATTTCGCAAAAAGCTCATGCTTAATTATGCATCAGGCCCTAGGTGACAGCTCTGGGGCTGGAACACAAAGGCAGTACTGTACCTGAACTTTTAAGAGGGGTCAAGGTTCAGGCACAGCCCTACTCCTGTCCAGCTCTAGTCAGCCTTGGGCTTTTTTGAGCTCTCTTCAAAGCAGCTTCACTCTGTCTGTTGATTGTAGAGCATCCTGGTGCCAGGGAAACATATTCAGCATCTCATGACCGGGGTCAGGTGCCTGCTTTTTGTAACACTTTAAATGGTGTGGTCTTAGCCTAAAGTCTTTGCCATCTGAATGAATCCAGCTCTTACTGTAGTTACATGGCATCTGTGTCAAGAAACTACCAAACTACCAAAATACTTGCTTTTCACATGATACTTATTTGTTACTTCTCTTGTCAAACCTAGATATTTAATAACTGGCTACAGTGATAGGAAATTTGACAGAACTGTGCCAGGAATTTATTCAGTGTACGGTTTCATGTAGAAATCAAAAGAGTATGGGGTGAAACACCCCTATTGTCTGTAGAAGGTCTGATTGTTTGCTCCCTTTTGGAATTACAGGTCATTATTTTCCTGCTTTTAGCATTGAGAGAACAGTGACATGTACCAGAATTTATCCCTTAATTTTGAATCACATTCTCTCCAAATGTAACAATTCTCTTCTAGTGTTTGTTGTTACTAAAATTGCTAAAAACGAAATTATAAATCCACATATTAATCAGTACCTATGCTTTAAATATCATACACAGAATACTTTTGTCTTGGAAAAGCCCTACCATCTTTGCACGTAGAGTGAGATACCTATCAGAAATCTTTATGGGGAGAGGTAGCTGGCAGTTGTTTCTACACAAGTTTAACATTTGCACTTTGTGTGTTTGCATCTCTGCAAAAATTGGTACTCTTTTGATTCACATATGGTTTCTAAGTTTTAAGGAAGAAAACAAGATGCACAACTTTGCACAGTCAGATCCAAACATATATTTTAAATCTGTAGAACACACACATGTTTCTATTGTGTTGTTAAACTTTTAATTACTACAAGGACTTTGTTTCTGAACAAATTTCATTCTATCATTTGCTCCTGCCATCCTTGTTTGTAACCAATATTTGCTTTTGCTTGCCTACCCTGCCCAAAGGCTGTTAGGCAGATGGTGGCAAGCTCTAAGGAGGCAGAGAGAATGTTATCTGCTCAACCCTATCAATCCGTTTACTCTTTTGTCTTTCACATCTTGTTCAACTTGACTCCAGTCATTGCCTTTGAGTCCTTCTTTTTGTTGACTGCTCGTGCTCATGTTTCTTCTCTCAGATTGTAAACATTTCTGAGCAGAGATTGAAGGTTTTGGTGTTCTTCCCCTTTTAGGTACAACTCTAACATGGAACATATCTGTAAGGCTGCCAACAAGTTTTGTAAGTTCTGATTCTCAGCTGCTTTTGTACCTTTTTTAAAATGGGGCATTTCAGTTCCAGATAGAGTATAATTACAGATATCATTACAGTATCATTACAGTCACTTTAACTCTTCATAAAGAGCAAATCCCCTTCTTTGCCTTCTCTGCATGGTCTCCAATATCAAACGCTTCCTTTCTTGTATTTTTGTCCCAAAAAGGTCTTTAAGAATGAGACCTGTCTGGTTTCCATGTGAATTTCTGTTTTCAACATCCAGAGTTGGTTAATAATCTGGTCAAGTCTTTCTTTTGTGGCTACTGTTTACTTGTTCCCACATATTCTATATATTGATGGGAACCTCAATATGATTCAGGCTGTGCAGCATCTGATTGTAACGGATTGGTTTTCACTCCCAGAAAGCAGCACATCAAAGCAAACACAGATCAATAATACTTTCTCCTTCCTGTCTGTGGATAGTATTGCAAGTTTCTGCTCAACAGCCATGAGAAAATGCCTACAAAAATCCAAATAGAGGTCACTAAGCAGCAAATACAGACTCTAACAACTGGCACACTACCTGGCACATGAAGTGTCACTTTAACTGCAAGTTGTTGGCTCTTAGTAAAAGAAACTTGAATTTCACATCCTTAAGAGCTCCCCCCACCACCACCCCACCACCACCCCCCTTCTCATTTCTTCTGTTTTACTTGGGCTCCTTCATATGGTGCTATTCTCCCTTTTTATACTGTAGCTCTGGTAGTGAATGCTTCCAGTCCCAACTAGTCATCATACGATGCAAACATTAAATAAAAACTTTTTCAATTAAATTTTAGGTTGCTTGATCAGTCAGAAGCAGGAAATATTTAGGTGAAATTGAGTAGTGGGTATCTGGATGGCAATTACTGTCTACTTCCAATACCCTGAGGCAGGGACTCAAATATTTCACCTATGGAGGAGGGGGTCAGGTTTTTTTCATCCATTCTTTTCTTTTCCTTTTAATTCCCTAACTCCCATAATCTGGCAATGTATTATGCAGCACAGACCAGGAAGGTGGGCTGCGGTAAATGCTGCTTTATGGATCAAGCAGTAGGAAGTGCTATACTTTTTCCCCCAGAGAGTGAAAGCTTTACATCAATCAGCATACTGACAATGACTGCTTTTGAACTTACCTATAGTATAGCAGTGTAGAAAATCATTATCCAGCATTCAATTTTTTTAAAGAACACACATAACTTGAACACTGAAGCACCATAGAGCCATTTTGTTTGAGCACCTTTTTGATTGGCTGCCTCTCTTTGCTACAAGGAGGAGACAGGATATATTATTTGGCTTTTGAGTATGGTTCCCAAATAATCTCACATACTATAATGAAGTGCATGAAATTTTGTGCCATCAACATTTGTGTAAATTTAAATACAGCATAAAATGTTCCAGTCCTCCTTAAACACAAAACAGTGAAGTTGAGTACTCTCTACCAGGCAAACTCAAGCCGTAGTGCTGTGGTATTCAGATGCTAACCTTGTTTTGTTGTAGATGATGTGGTGGGATATGGTCTTGGGAATGATGCAAGGAAACAGATATGGGACCTAGTTCTTATTAATCAGGAGATTTTATACCAGATAGTTGCAGATCCAAGAATGTGCTCTCTCTGTGTCTGAACTCATTTCACTGTGGGATTGAGACTGTTACGAATAGAATCAACAGCCTAGAGAGCTATGTTTATCTTCAGTTCCTGTGAAATAGCTACTGCATGGACTAAAAACAATGGCAAGAATCCAAAGGCAATTACACAATGCTTTGATTAAGGAAAATCTGGCTTCAGTCTTCATAGAAAGTAAGCAGAATTTCATGATCTTTGAAAGACAGATTATTTCATTTAAAGTATACTATCTCTTGCAAGTCACCTGGATCTGTATTCTAGATAACAGGAGTGCTGGCAGCAATCACTTTTCATCCTCTTCTGGCTCCCAAATGAAAAGAAAAGCTCTTAATTTCATATCTTCTTTTCAGGCATAGTCACAGCATTTCCTCTTCTATTTTTGCTTGAAAGAATCTGTTAACATAGCTCTAATCTATACTATTGAATGTCTCTGTATTTCTCTACTTAATTCAGTACTCAGGTCCTTCAAGTTTGACTTTTCTTCTTGAACATATAGGTGGATTTAAATGTGAAGAGAGAAGAAAAGCTTAGATTTGGAAAATAAAAGACACACTGGAAGTGCATTTTCTTTATTAATTTAGTTTATTTGTGTGGTTGGAGTTAATTGCTTTTTGAAATTATCTAACTCTGATAGTCCAAGACTATGACTTTCTCTAGTCATAAAGTATTCTGTACTTTAAAGATGTCATTATTTCTGAGACAAATCTTCCAGTGGCAAATCTTCTAGTGGCAAACCTTCCAGTGGTTTGCATTGTTCTTTGAAGTTCACCTAGGCAAGTGTTCAGATCAAACTGCAAAGCCAACCTTATTATTGATACTTGCCCCACATTTATTTATTTAAAAATAAACTCCCATGATTGTTTATTGGTTCTTCTAGAAATAGGAAGGCCAAGGGAAAAAAGTTAAAAGGAAGTAAAGAAAGGGTGAAATATTACAGGTTCGTGAGTTGTGAACTGTTTGTGTCTTAGAAGGTGCTTTCTGGAAGTGTTTGCCTCGTGCTTCAATACTGTAGAAGTGATAGAAAGCAAGCTTTACAAGCTAAGATTTCCCCAATATAGATGAGGCACTTAGAAGAACCAGTTCCATGCAGTCCTGCAAAGCTGTACATCTCAGAGACCCTCCACTGACTGAGAGCACCTGGAAATGACTACCTTTGCAGTTGTCTGACAGCACTGTTCTGTATTCCAGCCAGAAGTGATCATCTCAGAGTCATGAAAGACATTGTCTATTCGACATCTCCTTTTGTCTCCTTTGAAGTCGGTGGTAGCATTGTCCACCTAAGGATTGAAAGATTTTCCATTCTCAAAGTTTGTGAGTGTTATGGAGTTTTAACTATCTTCATTACAATAAATAGAACATCTGATCAAATGTAAAGTGCTAGAAAATACCAGGTAAATTTTTTTTTACGTATGATAGAAGAATGTTGGTTGACATGTAAAAGTTAGGTCTTCTTTTGGTTTTTACCCCAGAGCTGAATGTGTGTACAGCTGTTATTAGCATGTATTCTCTGTCTTTACCTAGTGGAATGACAATGGGTTTGCTTAGTGCTTTTCACTTCGTATTCAGTGAAGCTGAGAAACTAAAATAGCAAAAATCTGTTAACAAATGCTTTTCTGTAAAATGAGAAACATGACTCTTCTCGCCCCATTTTGCTGGATAGAAATAATACCAACTTTTTATAAAGCATATGTGTTTTCTGTGTGTTGCTCTGTGGCTTAATATTGTTTGCCTTCATTTGAATGTGTGAGCACTGAAGGTACAGGAAATAGAAGAAAGGCTTTTCTCTCTCGGCCTTCTTTCTTTGTAGTATAGATAGCAGGGCATCTAATTGCTTCTTGAATGACCTCCAAGGTCTTTGTGGAATGAGGTTGCTGTCTTCTGTGTAGAGGAGAGCATCCACATTCTATTCTGCCATTGTAACCTAATTATAGGACGCATGTAATAATTTTGAGACAGTCAGTGAATTTGCCTCTTATGCAAGTCATCATGAGACTCTGGGAAATAGATGCACATGTTCATTTATTGTAAAATAGATTAATTATTTCACCTGATATCTGTACTTGTAAGTTGCCAGCTGCAGCTGAAGATGACAGAGAATGAGCCACGGATACTGAAGGCATTAGGATGTTATGTGAGTGGAAGCTGTGTAGAACAGTTAGAGTTAAGATCCATTTTATACTCGCCAGTTATTCTGTTCCTCTTTTCCGTGATATATAAAACTGTCCTTTAAAGATGCTTTTGGTCAGAAGTGACAACATACACACTACAGTATTTCTCTGTTGCTCCTCCCTGTAATTATAGTAGCTAAGATACATGTTGGTGTCATTACAACAGTTGCATTTCATTTCAGAAGTATGTATTCTGTCACTTATTATTTTCTCTAAAGAACACGATTCTCTCCACATTTTTATGAGCTATTAGTAATGCCATCCCACTCCACTGGCAGGAGCAAGGAGTGTGTCGCTGCTTTCAACAGGTGTAATTTTGCCTTCATGTAAAATGACCACAAGTTAAGGAGTAGCGCAGGATCTGCTCAAGAGCTTTTTTGTTTCTGACTATTTGTAGTGCTTGAAATTACTGAAGGCTGGGTTTCTTGCTAGTTTTTAGTGATCGTTCTATTTGCAAACTGTATAAGAGTTGTACATAGTTTATATATTATTTAGTCTGCAAAGAATATTAAATTTAAGTATTCCTTTAGTGCCTCTTTAAATGCAATTTGATTACTTTTTGAAATTCAAAGTAATTTTTAATAACTGTTAGTTTTCTTTTAGAGAGTTCTTACCAAAGAAACAGGAGTTCTTACAGCTATATGGATAATTAACTTGAAGCTTGTCTGTCTCTTGGGGGACATCAGATATGTAAATGAGGAACTTAAGTCTGAACAAGACATGGCAGGGAATCACTAAAAGTTTTATTACACTAAAGCACTGGTATTAAAATTCAAAATGTTATAATATATCATTATAAACCACTGCATTTTAAAGAGCAAATATGTGTCGGATTTTTTAAATTGTTATATAAAATCTTAAAAATAAATAGCTTTAATTTTTTGAAGAGATATGGTAAAGTTTTGAAACCATCAGTAGAAAGGTGCTTTCCAACACTAACTGTTCTATGATTCTATGATTCTAAGTATGGGAAAAATTATAGATGGCAATAATGCTCTACTTTCAGTGTCAAAACTTTAAAGAAATAAATATATACAACAAGCAATGTTTCCCTTCCACAGTTCCAGATCTGAAGACGATTGTACTTCAAGAGATCGCATAATACGTCATGCATACTGAGAGCTATCCCTGGTAAGCAAACTTACCATACTATCATATTGCTGAGAACAGAATAAAGTCTAATGTCAATCAAAAAAAGTTTTTTATGTCCTTTCAAATGTTGATTATTTATTGCAAAACCAATTCAACAGCCATCCAACCTAACCATAAGGAACTTCATGACTAAACTTTTGCAAAAAAAATGTTTATATAGATCCTGCTAATGTTCCTGTGTTGGCAGAATCAGTGTCAGAGGCTAAGCAGTAAGTCAATATAAAGTTCATCTGACTTTTGACTCTTGAAAAGTGGTCTCATTTTTGGAGTAAAGACAATGGCAGGCATGCAGAAATTCTGAGTATTATCACTACAGTATCCTTTTTAGAAACAGAGAGCATCCACTTTGAATTACTTGAGTGTAGTATCTCTTGTACATGCAATTCATACAAAAAAGCAAACTAAAACAAAGCATATTCCAGACCGTAAGTGGATCCGTGCATACCAATATGTTGTATTCTTGTTGCTGATCCGGTCTACCTATGCACTTGCAATGCAAGTGTGTAATTCAAGCATACAAATAGTATTATTTCTTTAATGAGGCTATGTATGTGTTTAAAATCCTGTGCTGCAACTCTTCATTGGACTAAGACCAATGCAGGATGAAAGCAAATGTTCTAGTAGCAAAGTCATTGCTCCCATCTACTGATCTACCACCACTGTTTAAATCAGCAGTGGATGTAAGTTTTAACAATAAATGAAATTAAAAAAATGCTTCCCATTTTACAGGTATTGTATTTGGCTTTATATCATCCTATTTTAGTGTCAGGTTTGATGTGCATTCAGATCAAAGTGACCACATCTGCATTCTGCAGGCATCATGTTATCCTAATTCAGCCTACCTCTACTTCAAATGCAGTTTAAATTTCCTTAAATATTGGTGAAACTTTTGCTTAATGTGATACATTTCACGTTTTTATGCAGCGGTACTTCATTTTTTTCCCCATTTGTTAGTATTTAATGCAAGTAATACAGCTTGATAAGATTACTTTTATGAACAAGAGGTCTGTTTTGCCCAGGAACTGTTTGTGTTCAGCTAAATTTAAATTCAGTGGGAAAAAAGAAAATGATGACATGTCTGACCATTATAGTTTGGACTAAGATTTGGATAAGGTTTGCAAATAAGTACATATTACTAATTTGAGGATGATATGGCAATTTATGACTAACTCTCTAACACTTTATTCTACTTTTTTTTTTCCGACACTTGAGGTCCATTTATCGTATTTATGCACATTGGGTTTAGGAATCCTTGAAGTGAAACATACGATAGTAGCTTATAAATTGTTTTCAGTATTGCAATTTCCAGGCATGCTCTGTGTAAAATGTGAACAAATTTCTTTACATGATGTGGGAATTTAGGCAGTGGAACTCAAGAATGAAAAATTATTTGTTGCATGATAATGTACATGGTAAAAATAGATTTGTATGTGGTTGAAATGTAAGATGCAAGAGTCATAAACCATATAATTCATTTAATTTTGTATTAAATTTTCATCAGCTTTCTCCAAATATGAAAAAGATAATGACAAATAAGATAGAAATGAGCTCAAGCAACTGATTTCTTTTTGATGCGTCTTGTTAGTAAAATTGTCAATGAAAATATTAATGAAAGTAAAATGTTAATTTTAGTGTTAATTTATTAATAATAAACTAAGAAAAAAATCAAGTGCAGGACCATATATTACTTTTTATGCTTTCTGCTGTTTTGTAAAATACATATACGATAAGTATTTTCAATCATGCAAGCTCTTCTAATGTAATGTGACTTAATTCTATGTTCTTTAAATTTGGCCTAATGCTTGTTATTTTTTTGTAAGAACAAACTACCTTTGATTTAATTTTTTCTGACACTGTGCCCATTGCACAGTAGGAAAAAAAGTGTAATTGTAGTTTTGTCCTTTGCAGTACAGGACAAATAAATGTCAAAATCAAATGGTGCTGTCCCTCAAGGGAAAATATACTTCAGTTATGACATATTCTTCCCCAGTTCCCATTGCTATTCCTGTGAACACCTAGGTGAAGCCGCCTCAGGACCTAATCAGATGTTGTTCATTTGCATATAATAAAAAATAGTGCAATGAGGTTTTAGCCCATTCTGAGGAAAAGTGCATAATGTCTCTTTAAAATGCTCTGGTGTAAAACTGGTGCAGCTCTGGCTCTGGATGAATGGTTTGAATGGCATAGACCTGGTGAGAAATGAACATCTGCTTATACTGTTGGTATCTTGCAGCTTAGCACTGCATTTAACAAATGTGTTGAGAGGTGGTGTGGTGCTATTTCTTGATATGTTTCTTGAAAAGGTGGGGATATCGATAAACTGCCAGACTGTCTCAGGAATGATAATAATAATCAAATATACAGAAGAATCATTAAGAAAGCTTGAAGACAAGACGGTTTCAGGGAAAAGACTCTCCTTGGGCATTATTAGCACTCTTAATTGCATTATTACTCAGAGGAAGTGAAATCCGTCACTGTTGGTTTATAAATATGGTGTGCTCCTTTGTGATATAAGATCCCGAACAGTTTGAGACTGTAAATTGTCCTCAGCTATTTTATATTCAAGGGACCTGAAAATCCCTAGAGTTGAGCTAAATCATTTTAGTTTATCCTAAAACCAGTGGTATGATGTACAGCCTGTTTCAATTTCAGTTCACACTTACTTTTTTAGGAAAGTAAATGATGAGAAAGTTCGTCAGGCAAATAAAAACATAGCTGGATAGATAGATAAACAGACAGACATATGTATAGACAGAAAGACAACTGCTTTCATGTTGTCAGAACAATGTTTAAATAGTTTTGTTATGAGAAGAGAGGCTGACAGAGAGGGAAATTAAAACATTTTGATATGGTGGAGATGCTGGTTTTCTTCTTTTTTAAATAATAAATTCTTTATTTCAAAAAATTTTGGTTTTGAATGGGATTTGGCTGTTGTCATGGGTTCAGCAGTAGCAGTCATTTTTTCTCCTTCTTGGTAGCTGGTGCAGCGCTGTGTTTTTTGATTTTGGGCCTGGGAGCAGTGCTGATAACCACCGTGTTTTCAGTTACTGCTTGGTAGTGTTTTGGTCTGGCCGAGGACTTTCTGAGTCTCATGCTCTCTCAGGGAGGAGGGAAATCCGGGAGGAAGCAGAGACAGGACACCTGACCCAAACTGACCAAAGAGGTTATTCCATACCACAGCACATCATGTCCAGGATGTGAAAACGGAGAGGAGAGACCCAGAAGGGTGTGGTGGTGCATTGGGGGGTTTGCTGCCAGGGGGGTGCACTGGCTGGGTCAGGCTTGATGAGCAGTTGTATTCTCTTTCCTTGTATTTCTCTTCTCATTATTATTACTGGTGGTAGCAGTAGTGATTTGTGTTATACCTTAGTTACTAAACTGTTCTTATCTCAACCTGTGGAAGTTGCATTCTTTTGATTCTCCTCCCCATTCCCCCAGGACTGGGGGAATAAAGAGGGGGAGTGAGTGAGAGAGAGACTGCGTGAGTTATTGAGGGGCTTAAACCATGACAGCTGTCTATAAAAATCAATACAAATTTAAATAAGATGTTTCAAATTCTTTCCAAATGTTACAACATATTATTTTTAATAATACTTAGTGAGAAAATTGAAAGCTTTTCCTTTTGACACAGTTTTAGTTTTTATTGAGTGGGTTTGTTTTGCTGAGGTTCTTTTTTTCCCAAAATGTCTCAAATGCCATAATTTTCCTGATATGTGATGTCTGTTTTCTGGCCAGCTCTGATTCAGAAATTAATTTGTTCTCAATATTTCATCTGCGTGTGTATTTTGCCTTTGAGAAAATTGTGTGTGAGTGGTATGAGTAAACAGAATCTGAGTAAATGTGCAGGAGAAGAGGTTAATTCTCCTCCTGCAACACAACATGCTATGTATGGTGAGACTTCTGGAGAGGTAGGGATAGGAGAATGCTATACTGAGATGAAGATCTGAGACTATAATCTTTCAGCTCTTTTGGGAATCTAATTGTACTCTCCCTTTCCAGACTTCTCTAATATAACCCACGTGCTGTCTTTGGGTGAGCAGATCATACGTCTCTACACAGGAAGCTGCTGAGGAAGTCCAAAAGGCAGCTAAATCTGACAGTCAAACGTACCTGTCAAGAATTTTGCACTGCATTTATATACCTACCTCCCATTCTTACCTCTCTGCTTTCAGACATTACCTATCTGTAATATAGATACAGAAACATATGAGCACTTGAATGCAATAATGTTTTACCATAGTTTCTCCTTCCTACCAGAGACTACTTTCAGGGCTAATTGAAAGGGAACTCTTGTCTCTCTCCCTTGCCCATCACTGTACTGACTTGCTCCCTAGATTGTGCATCCAGCAGCCAAGGAGGAAGGGAGAAAGTTGGGAGAAGAAAAGAGGTGGGAGAAGGTCCAGTATCAGCAACTCTAGTTGCTGCTCCCCAGAGGCTTCTATAGAAGTGCAAACACTAGCATAGTTGTAGTCATACATCAGCAGGCATCAGTGCAGGAAAGGAGTGAAAGAGGATGTTGAATCAAGTGTAAAAAATTGGTATGTTAAGTGAAAGAAGAGGGCATGCACTGAATAAACACGTGCTTTTTATTTTAGGACTACACAGCAAGTACTACAGCAAGTACTACACAGCAAGGACTACACTACTGCTGCAGCAAGGCAATGAACATCTTGGAGCAAATTCTCCTGGAAAGCATGCTGAGGCACATGAAAACCAACAAGGTGCTTGGTGACAGCCAGCATGGCTTCACTAAGGGGAAATCCTGCCACACCAATCTGGTGGCCTTCTATGATGGGGCTATGGAACTGATGGACAGGGGTAGAGCAGCTGATGTCATATACCTGGACTTGTGCAAAGTGTTTGACACTGTCCCATACAACATCCTTGCCTCTAAGCTGGAGAGACATCAATTTGATAGGTGGACCACTGGGTGGATAAAGAACGAGCTGGGTGGCCGCATGCACAGAGTTGTGGTCAATGGCTCAATGTCCAGCTGGAGAGCAGTAACGAATAGTGTCCCTCAGGAATCGGTGTTGGGATCGGTCTTGTTCAACATCTTTGTTGGTGACATGGACAGTGGGATTGAGTGCACCCTCAGCAATTTTGCCGATGACACCAAGCTGTGTGGTTTGGTTGATACGTTGGAGGTAAGGAATGCCATCCAGAAGGACCCTGACATGCTTGTGAGGTGGGCGGATGCCAACCTGATGAAGTTTAATCATGACAAGTGCAAGGTCCTACACCTGGGTGGGAGCAATCCCAGGCACAGCTCCAGGTTGGGCAGAGAAGAGATCGAGAGCAGCCCTGCGGAGAAGGACTTGGGGGTGTTGATCAATGAAAAACTGAGCATGAGCTGGCTTCAGTGTGCGCTTGCAGCCCAGAAAGCCAACTGTATCCTGGGCTGCATCAAAAGGAGTGTGACCAGCAGGTAGAGGGAGGTGATTCTGCCCCGCTACTCATGAGACCTCACTTGGAGTGTTGTGTGCAATTCTGGTGTCCTCAACATAAAAAGGACATGGAACTGTTGAAACAAGTCCAAAAGAGGGCCACGAGGATGATCAGGGGACTGGAGCACCTCCTGTATGAAGATAGGCTGAGAAAGCTGGGGCTGTTGAGCCTGGAGAAGAGAAGGCTGTGTGGGGATCTCATAACAGACTTCAATATCTGAAGGGGGCCTATAGGGATGCTGGGGAGGGACGCTTCATGACGGACTGTGGTGATAGGACAAGGGGTAGCGGGTTCAGACTTAAACAGGGAAAGTTTAGATTGGATATGAGGAAGAAATTCTTTACTCTAAGGGTGGTGAGGCACTGGAATGGGTTGCTCAGGGAAGTTGTGAATGCTCCATCGCTTGGCGGTGTTCAAGTCCAGGTTGGACAGAGCCTTGGGTGACATGGTTTAGTGTGAGGTGTCCCTGGGCATGGCAGGGGGGTTGGAACTAGATGATCTTAAGGTCCTTTCCAACCCTAACTCTTCTATGATTCTATGATCTTCATCCAATTGTACTCTTCAGTTTCACCCCAGGAAGATCTGAGAAAAGTGATTAGGCACCCTTCTTATGGTTCTTCCAGTAGTTTCACAGCTGGAAAGAGCAGATGACAAGAGCTGTCTGATAGCAACACAGCAGGGGTGCACACATCACAGGCAGCAGCCCTTACTTCTCACCCAGCTTTTGATTCAGTTATGCAAGTATTACGCAAAGATGTGCCTTCTCTGGTGTTTTAGTTGAGTTCAAGATCAAATTTACTGGTAATCCTCTCTTACTGAATTTTCATTCACTTTGTAGAGTCTTGGGGACCTCAGCCTCTGTTCCTTTGAGGAAACTGTTGCAACTGTTTTTCTCCACCTGCCAGTGGGCATTCTTACTCTGGAACCCCATTGCAATCAGTCAGAGTGAAAAAAAAATAAGCCATACAATTTGATGTTGAATCCTCAGCATCAGTGGTGCTAGTCCGCAAGCCCGCTCTTACTAAGCTGTGCAACTACTTTTACAGATGTGTCTGAAGTGATCTTTACAGTTTATTAGAAATTTTGGGGTAAGTTTAATCACTGCACACTTTCAAATGCCCATTTACTGAGAATATTTATCAGAAACAGCTGATTTCAACAAACACCATTAAAAACAAAAAAAAAGAATAGGTTAGATAATGTTCATAAAAGAAACTACAATTAAAATTAGATCTTTTGGAATAATGTGCTTACTAAATCCGTTTAACATTCTTATTTTGATATATAAATTGACAGCTTCAATTTCCCCTCATTGTAGTATTTTCTAATCCTGTCACTCTTTTAACTTTTGTTTATATGTATAATTCGTTTTTTATTTACTCCTTTTGCATTTCATAAACAGCATTGTTTCTGCAATGTTACTTTCTTCCATTTTTCCGGCCGGTATCTCTTCTGTTTCCCCTTATGAATTATGAGGGCATAATTCTTACTGTCTTCCTTGCCTGTTTGAATGTTCACCAAAATATATAATGTTAAGTTTTAAAGAGACATAATTAGGTTTTAACACCAACATCAATGCAGCTTAATAAGAGAAGTAGAGTTGTCTTCCTGAACCCAGTTTTTCACCTGTTTCTAGCCTTAGGCATTGCATCCGTTTGCAGCCTGTTAGCAATTGCAGGTTTTCTTCACAACTATGAAAATCATAGAATCATAGAAGAGTTAGGGTTGGAGAGGACCTTAAGATCATCTAGTTCCAACCCCCCTGCCATGCCCAGGGACACCTCACACTAAACCATGTCACCCAAGGCTCTGTCCAACCTGGACTTGAACACCGCCAAGCGATGGAGCACTCACAACTTCCCTGAGCAACCCATTCCAGTGCCTCACCACCCTTAGAGTAAAGAATTTCTTCCTCATATCCAATCTAAACTTTCCCTGTTTAAGTCTGAACCCGCTACCCCTTGTCCTATCACCACAGTCCGTCATGAAGAGTCCCTCCCCAGCATCCCTATAGGCCCCCTTCAGATATTGAAGTCTGTTATGAGATCCCCACACAGCCTTCTCTTCTCCAGGCTCAACAGCCCCAGCTTTCTCAGCCTATCTTCATACAGGAGGTGCTCCAGTCCCCTGATCATCCTCGTGGCCCTCTTTTGGACTTGTTTCAACAGTTCCATGTCCTTTTTATGTTGAGGACACCAGAATTGCACACAACACTCCAAGTGAGGTCTCATGAGTAGCGGGGCAGAATCACCTCCCTCTACCTGCTGGTCACACTCCTTTTGATGCAGCCCAGGATACAGTTGGCTTTCTGGGCTGCAAGCGCACACTGAAGCCAGCTCATGCTCAGTTTTTCATTGATCAACACCCCCAAGTCCTTCTCCGCAGGGCTGCTCTCGATCTCTTCTCTGCCCAACCTGGAGCTGTGCCTGGGATTGCTCCCACCCAGGTGTAGGACCTTGCACTTGTCATGATTAAACTTCATCAGGTTGGCATCAGCCTACCTCAGAAGTGTGTCAAGATGAACAATATTTTTCTTTTCATGAAGAATATTTTATATGAAATTTTAAAATATGCAAAATCTCAGTGTAACTTAAGGGTTATACAAGTATTTGAAGCAGGTCAATTTTGCCCATTACCTTAAAGCACAATTGTGTGTTTGACACCCCTGCACCACAAGCAGTGGTGTAAATCAGAAAATCTTCACACAGTTGAGTCATCACCTGTAATAGATATTAAATGAGAAATGTTAAATTTCATTATGTAGCTTTAAGATCACCATTATGAGTTGTGGAATGTATGGCAGGCATGGATAAACACCTTGCTCCTGAACAGGAGCATATTCTGAGTACGCATGCCCCACAACACAATCTAAAGAGTGATGAGAAATCATTCAAGGGCAGATAAAGAACAGAAATATAGTAGAATCAGGATTGCAGACAGAATATCTTACTTTTGTGTTGTTTTCTCCAACTTGGTACTACCACAAGTTTTCTGATATTCTTGTCGTTGATCTAGGTGAAGGAAGGTTACATTTGCTGTTGTTGCTGACAATACCTATATATACACCTAGCATGTAAGTTAAAGCATGACTGTGCTTGCTTGGAGGAAACACCATGCATTACCACAGTTATGGGTTTTCATCTAAGTCTCAGGCAAGTGAACCATAGATACAGCAGCTGAACCTTTCAACCATCCATGTTTCAGCTCCTGTATTATCACTGAGGGAAAGGTAGATACTGTTATGCCTGTTTTACAATACAGGCAGGACTATGAAAACAGATATGTCCCTCTGCCTCAGGTCTGATAGGCACAGCTGAACTGAGTACAGATCATCTTGGTTCATGGTAACAGCTCATGAAGAGGGCACAGGCTACTTTCCTGACTACCTACCCAGCTTGTGTAGACTGCTCGCTCATTGTAGAATACAAAGTCATGGATGTAGCTTAGAAAAGATCTAGTACTGAAGTAAATTTACTCAAATCCAAGACAAATTCAGTTCTGTGGAGCGACTTCTCTTTCCTGAAGGGTATTTATCTGCTACATAACTATTTATATTAATTCCATTTTCAATGAGAGGAACATTGGAGGGACAGATTTTCAGTTGTTGCAGATGGCCTTCTTCCTTTGGCCTCTGTGGGCCAGTAACAGTGAAAACTTGCTGAAAATCTGTCCCAGATTAATGAGTGCTTAGTCTTGGTTGTGGTGATGCCAACTCTCAAGTCTCCTGCATGGTAGGATTTATTTCAGAGCAGATCTTTGCACCTGTGTGGGCCAGGAGCCTTACATGCTCATTAGTTCCAGGGTGGGCAGGGCTGCCTCAGCTCTGGAGGAGGGTCAGGACTTTTCCCTGCAAGCTAAGTGCTCTTTTCTTGCAGTGAGTCATCATAGAGCATTTTGGTCACATCTGTTATGTTTTGGCAACAATTATCCTTGCTCTTACCTCTTCGTATTAAAGAGTCAAATAAAATCGTGCCTCTGTTTTACTCATAATATTTAGAAAATGTTTCCATAAGCAACAGTGGATTGGAGATTGGAAAAACAAGTGCATGTTGTCTGACTTTCTCTTTGTCATGTGCAGGCTCATTTCTCAAAGGCTTACTATAATGGTGAGGAGCTGACAAAGGTAAATTTATTGAAAGTTATAGGTGAAAATTTTAGGTCAGTTGTTTTCAAGAATAGAGACTACGTGGCCCTCTTCATCCTGGAAAATCCTTTTTTTTCTGAAAGCTTCCATTGTACGAGATGCAGTAGAGATTAAAAACACTAGCTGCTTTATTCAAAACATGTTTGTCTTAAATTACAGCTGGTTGCTTTGCAGCCAGACATCTGAAAGCCATGTGCTAAATAAACTGTACATTATGCAGAAAAGGGTGTTAAAAATCCCCTGAAGTTATAGAAATATGAGAGGCAATGAGGAAGAATATGATTTTGGCAGTTGTAGTCAATAAATGGAGGCTAAACTGAGATTTGCCTCTGTGGTTCTAGCAAGGAAGACATATGCCTTGAATGTGGTTCAAGTAAGTTGCAAATACAAGCTGCTTAAGGAGGTCATCGGTGATGGCAGACAGTTCTGCAGAACTAGACATAAGCTCCAGATAGGGAGTTAGAGTCTGCATACCGCATATGCACGTATATTCTGGTACATTTTAAAATTGTTTAACTATCAAACCTTAGTGTTTTCTCTGGTTACACCATAGAAATAGATTGGAAACAGCAAATGACAGTCACTGTATCCATTTTGCTCTAGTGAATTCTGTGAAAAGCAGTTTATAGGAACCTGCACAACTTTAGGGCAAGGTCGCTGCGGCTGGAACAATAAGCTGGCATGAGCAAATTAAGAATTTCCTTGCTGTTTAATATTTATATTAATTTAATTAATTTGCCTGATGTTTGCAGCTGTATTATTTATCCAAGAAAAAGCTCCACCATCAGCCTGAGTGAAATGATTTACAACAAAAAAATGCTGCAAGGTGGTGCATATGTTTAGAGAAACAGTGTGCCATGGCCACTTCTGCACAGAGTACTCTAAAATTTCTAAAAGGGGTCTTGGTTTTCAAGCGCTTTACTTGAACAAGAAGATTTAATTTATTTGTTATTTTATGAAGGATTTTTATGTGTAGAAAAAGTGTTACTTGTTTGCACATGCTGGTTATGCGGCATTCTTACATGATTTCATGCTTTGCTGATGGAAAATTAGACCCTTGTGTATTATAAAAGAATAGAAGATAGCTATAGAATCAGGATGCGATTGCCTCAGGACATTCTGTTGACAGCTAGAAATATATACAGACAAAGCAATGTCACTGGATGCTAATGTGAACTATACAAGTTGATGAGTACTGTAAATCGCTGTAAAAAGAGAAATCTATACCCTTTAATTTTGCAGGGTTTTGCCTTTAAAAACACCACTAATAACACTTCTGTAATTCTGTTACGTATAGTTGTTATGAAGATTTTATAATTATGGACATGCTAAAGCGCAGATAAATGTTTTTGCTAATACATATATTCAGAAACCAAAATAATCTTCCCCTGTTTACTGAACCTTTGCTTCATATTTAGGTGAAGCTTTTGTTAGTTTAAGGGGGGAATTTTTACTACAAAAGGAATACCAGGCCAAAACAGTATTAAAGTATAGAAATAGGTCTCAGTTTTTGTAACTAAAGCAAGATACGTCAAATTAGCCCTGACATTACAGGATCTTTCATAGCCTGTATATGTTTTCCATATCATTCCCTATAATCAGCCTAGATGTTTTAAATAGATCAGATCTCAGTAAAAAAGTAGGAATATGTTTCTGCTGAGTCTAATTCCATCATTACTGATAGATTGCAATACTATATCATTCCTGAGGTGTAACTATTTGTTTGCTTTATTGCTTCCATTTTCTGAAAGGCTCTCTTGACAACTCAGCTCAAGTAAAGCTGTTTTGATATTGTCTGCTTCAGTTCATCTTCCTTATTTGTTTAATCTTTAAAAATACAGCAGAAGACAACTGCAACAATAATACACTACCTACGTACAAATCTCTGTCTTCTTCATCTATATTAGCATGATAGCACTCTGGCCATCAAATATTTATTCTAATTACAATTCTGTTCCAATCTGAATATATTTTATATGCCAGCAACTCTGTCTATGAGAAGAAAATCATTTAGCTCTCAGACATATTGCTGTTGAGGCAGAGCGACTCTGGACCTGGGAGCAACAGGGGGCAACAGCAGTCTCATATCATACAGTTTTGATTCAAAATAGTGAAACAAATTTATCAGCTTATTATTTAATTGTTCATTAGTTCACAAATCCTATATCTGTATACTAGATAAGTATTTGCTCAATCTAGCTGGTTTATTCCAACTACTTTTATTCCTCATGTGGAGCAAGGTATCTCTTCTTACAGAAAGCATGACACCTGTAAATAACTTGCAGACCTGAAGTTGGCCCAGAATGTGTGAGAATGCCATGCCCCATATTTAGAGGATTCCTCTAAAGTCGGAAAGAGTTGAACTGATCAAATGGCTAGCAAATATATTGTCTCCTATTCTTATTAGGAAACAATTATGGGACTAAAATTTGGAATACATAAAATGTTATGTTTGTGGATAGAAGGAATTAAAGGCCAGTAAAAGTTCAATAAATCTATTTGGTTGATATGATTTAGAAAAGAGTAACAAAATAAGTCACTGGAATACAGTAAACAGGTTCTAGGAAGGCAAGTTTTACAAAGCAAAAGCACTTCACAAATCTGGTAGAATTACTTGAAGAAATTTCAGAAGGAGATAAATAAATTCATATTCTGAATTCTGTATTTTAAAAGACTTTTACAAACCTTCCTTGTGGTACGCTATTAAAGTCTCTAAACAGCTGTTGGATGACAGACAAGAATTGTTTTAGCAAAAATGTCTGCAAGACAAGGAAAAAGAACAGGAAGAAATAATTTTTTCCATAATAAAGGCTAGCAATGGCTTAATGGATTAATCTGTGGTCCTGTATTATGTAATATAATTGTCGATAAATTACATTTGAAAATATATTATAAATTAACAGAAAATTGCTATAGAATCAGGATTTGATTGCCTCAGGGGTAGTGTAAAGCAAGGAAGTGAACTTTGCAGAAAATTAGTAAAGCTTGTGAGAAATTTCAAGATGACCTCTTTAAAGTAGATAATAGGAAAGAGCATGGCAGGTAAAACTTTGTAAATATAATTACAGAAACTTTGAAAACTTTATGGACAGCTCAAGGAAGTTATCTGGTCAGTGTATGAGTTTTTGATAAAAATGAAAGAAAATCTTCACATATTAACAAGGTGGAGGAGGAAGAGAAAACTTTTAAGTGTCATAACATAAAATAAAGTTATGACTTCACCCAAAATAATGTGTAGGGTCATTGTTGACCTTTGATGTAACATGGTTTAGTTTGGGTGACATGGTTTAGTAGGAAGTGTCCCTGTCAATGACTTGGAGGTTGGAACTAGATGATCTTAAGGTCCTTTCCAACCCTAACTATTCTATGATTCTATGATATGGGAAAAGGCACAAACAAGAAGGGTATCTTAAAACTGCACTACGAATTTAGTCTTATTTACTTCAGAGAAAAGGAAATAAAAAATAGAATCGGGTAAACCAACAAGGGTAAATGGGAATGGTCTATTCTTGTCTCACATAGCAGAAGCATAGTCAAAACTGAAGGGCAGTGAATTCAAATCCAGCAAAGAGATACGTCTTAACACACAGATTGAGTTGATGAACTGATTTTCCCCCTTCCTGTCAGGGAAACCGTAGTTTTAACACGATTCCGCTAGGGGATTAAAAGTTATCTGTATAAAGGATATCGTCTGGATTAATTTAGACCAGTTAATCCTGGGAAAAAAAAAAAAAAAAGAAAAAACCCAAACAAACCCAAAACCACACTAAGCAGGAAAAAAAAAAAATCTTGGAAAGGATATAAACCCTTCAAATGCAGACTTTCTACCGATCTTTATTAGGAATACAGACACTATTTTCCTCAGGATAGATTATTTGCTTTCTGACTAAACTGGAGTTTCTTGCTCTACTTTCTGAGGAAGCATGTAGTGTTGGCTAGTGTCAGGTAGTAATTGGCCCAGTAAACGAAGGCGATTGCTCAGCAAACTATTATCTAGTAAGACATTTCCTGTGTCCCTGCTAAATTCTTTCTAACTGACAAACCTTCCCTAGACTCCTTGGAGTAAGGCTGTCCTGGCTAACCGTTACTAGCCACTTTCAAGCCTACTTACCCCTGCTGTTCTGGGCTCCAACTGCAGAGGAGGAGAGAAAATCTGGGCAAGCGTAGTCATGGTTACCAGTCCAAGGAATGAACAGATTTTAAATATGCTAATACCCACTGATGTTTTTATGCAGAAAGTACTGGAAATCTTTCAGGCAAATGCATCCTAATGCCCAGTTTTTCCAAGCTAGGAGTCACCTATCAACTGAGAGTTACTCAGATGTACCTCCACGTACCTCACATTTTCCTTATGCCATGTAGTACCAGTATTTTCATCCTTCTGTGGAAAATCTTTATTGCAGATCAGGACTTGAACAAATTGAATATGTAGAAGCGCATTAATAAATAAAATCCACTGGTACTGCTATTTTATGTAGTACTTCATTAACACAAACCATATTTCTTCCCAAATTCCCACTTCCTGATTTTCCTCCTCCATTCCATTCTTTCTATCCTGTAATTCATCAACAAGCGCTTCATGATACTGCCATGAATAATTAACTGTGCTGTGGAACCAAAATATTTTATACCATACACAATAGCTTTATATTAAAAGAATGATAAACCAGAAGTAAAATATTCTTAAATTAGACAGTGACAGAATTAGCGTTGACTCCTCAAACATAAGCATCATATCATCTTTTCTATAGGTACAAATACCCCTAAAAAAACCCCAAACCCTAAACATTATTGCTCCAAATTAATCTGGTTCAGGTTGGTATTCCATGTATATTCAGGCTCTCAATTAATGAAAGATTCATCTAAAATGTGGAGTATGAGTCCAGGAACAAAATTTTATTTTCTGAATACATATATTGGCATAAGTCTGTACCTGTATATTAGTACCTCTAGGGTTATAAAATACCAAGAACCCTTTTAAGAACTATCAGATAGCAATTTTACTAAAAGCAATTTTTCATATAAAAGCTTTCAGAACAAAGCAGCTAAAGCGTATTTCTCCATTGCTGTTTAATGCCTGCTATTTTCATCTAATTGTTAAGAAGTAACCAGAGCTCTCACTTTCAACCCATCTCTTCCAGGTAAGGAATTAATTTCCTAATTTATTTGTGAATCCTTTCAAATAACAAATTTATTATATAAAAATGTGCCATATGAAGAAATGATAAAATTGGTCAAACAATTACATGGTTTAATATTCTTTTGTTATTTCTTACTTGTTATTTCTCAATTACTGTGTTATAATTATAAAATTAGATTGCAGTTAAAACAATTGTTATCTGAAAGGTCAGATTCTTTGTTTGCTATAAATCTATAGACTTCTAAGAAAATGCATTAGAAATATATCTTTTGATATAATTTCCTTTTTAGGGGAATAATTTTAATATAATCTATGTTAGATATGCATTTATATATAAAATATTTTTACATATTATAATAATTTTAAAATAAGGTTATTAAGAATTTGAAAGATAAAGTGGCGATATTTTATAGAAAAATAATCAAATAAATATATAAAAATCATGTACCTCTATATTATTGAAATGTAAAGACAAAAGGGTAAAGTTCAAATTGTTGTTGGAAGAAGCAAAATTTTATGCATCTTCATGTAGTGAGAGCACTGTGTCAAACCAAATATTGGAAGATAGAAGGCTAGTGCAATTTTTCCTTTTCATCCAGGATAGTGACAACATTCCTAACCCTGCCTCTTAAATGTCAAAGATACAGTGACAAGAACCTATTTAAATTAAACAGTTGAATTTGTGACTTGCTCATGTTAGGTGAAAAGTGTTACCTACATTCATAAATGGCCCAGGGCCAAATTCAGCCCATACATATGCCCCTTTCCAGACCATTGAGTGCCTCTGAAATCAGAACATGGCCATCACACTTGATAAATTGTAAATGGATGTAAACCTTCATATCCTGTGTGCAGTTATGCATTCTTAAAGCACAAAATGAGCCAAGTACTGGACAGAGCATACACCCCTGGAGCCACTAAGAAGACATATGGCATAATCCAGGGCAGGTGTTTGTAAATCCAAAAGATCACATTAGACCCCTTAGGCTACAATCTGAATGACAGCAGTGGGATTTTGTAGTTTATCTAGGACCTTAAATTAAGTTGTCACCCTTAATTTGTGGGAGAACATCTACCAGGGGCAAAAGCAAGTTAGAAACTTTTTCTTGTTTTGCAGTGTGAATTCCATTCCAGTTACTTAAGCCTACTTTTCACTTGAAATGTGTGTTTAATTTATTTTATTTAACTTCTAGTGAAGCAACTTATTTTGTTGTCTTCTTTTTTGTTCGTTTGTTTTCTGGTTTTTTTTTTGAGAAAAGAGATAGATGTCCAGTGAGCAGTCAATGGCTATGGGGCTGCCTGGGACATGCATACGTTCTCTCTCAGCTGGATCATTCAAACACATGATGAATTACAAAACCCCCCTTTGATTGATGAGTTCCGATCAGATTTGGCAGACACATATTCTAAAGGAGTAGATTAACGCATATAAACCATCAAGTTTAGCAGAAAGTACTGCTCAACATTGTAAACTGCCAACTTTATCATCTTTAAGTAAAAAATACAGTTTTTCTTCCCAACAAAGACTTTATAAAAGCAATAAGGTAACTGCATGAAGTGTGCTTATCATGATATAATCACACCCCAGGGGGAATGAGAGTGCTCGGCTGCACCTCATGCTTTGTAATGACCCAGGGGTGTGATTATCTTATGATAACCACACTCCCTGTCATGCCTTATTGCTTATATATTCCACATGTCATAATGAATCCTGAAGCACTTTCTAGGTCTCGTAGCAAAGGCAATGACTTTGAAGTATAGGAAGTAGTCAGATTTTCTAGGTACATACAGATTAATATTGTATACATTAGGAGGAATTATGAATGACTACTTAACTGTACTAGCCAGACCATAGTTTTTTAACTGTTTCTGTAGGTTTTATGTGATATTTTACAAGAATGTGCTTAAATTGTTCTCAGGAAGTGTAGCACAACTGCGAAACCTTGACCACCTTACTTCAGGACTGTGGAGAAGATAGCAGCTTTGAAACAGCCACTTCGCACTTTTCTGCTCGGTTGGTCCTATAAAATCATACAGAGCTATAATAATCTTGATTTACCACAGAAATCTTTGTATGTTTGCATGCTTTAACTGAATATTAAAGTAACTCTTTGTAAAAAAAAGAAAATCAACATCTTGATATGCCCAATTATGTCAGAGGATGGAAAAGGAACTTAAGACCTGTATTTACACTATTGACTAAATATCAAATCAATCTCTCTTTTACTGAAGCCACATGAAGGAATTGTGGGTTATTTGGAAGCATTTATTTTAAAAATTCTGCACTTTAACAGTAAAAATAGTAATAAATCCTAATTAAAATGAATGGGGTTAATAACAGGTCCATAAGGACCTGGGAGATCAAGAGGCTTCTGAATTCACAATTAAGGGCTGATATAAAAGACAACAGGATAATAAACTAAGCAATTATCTTTGATATACCTTATGGTATAATAGCACCACAGGGTGAATCTGCACCCCAGGGAATGGGATTCTCGGTAACTTTGCAACCTTGTTAATCTGATGTATGCAGCAGTCAACATTTAAATACTACTCCACTTGTCAGGAAAATCTACAGTACTGTTTTCTGCCTGTCATCATAAAATGGTTGATAAAGATGATGGCCTACCATTATGACCACTGATGGGTTGATTCATTGTAAGCCTCAGCTCTGAGATCAACTAAGTTAACTGCAGGTCACTGCAAAGAATTTTGTGTGTCTAAAATAAAGCTTATTTAGCTCTATAGTGCACAAGTGGAGTACTACTGATTACCATAAAGGTCAGACGTGCACATTTTAACTGGTGGTAATGAGTAGTTTTAAAGATGTTTGAGTCTTTTCTTAATCTTGCCGTGTCACAAGGCTTCTATTGTTATGCACCAAAGAATGTGCCTTTAATTGTTCCATTTGCCCTATTGTATCTTGATCATAGAGTGGGTTGTGTGATGTTAGTGGTGATAAACGCCTACCACATGTCCTAATAATTACTAGCCTTCAGTAAATTGCATTGTGAAGTAACACAGAAGTCTGGTAACACAAAAGGCTCCAAAAAGTTGAAAGCAGTTTTTAAATAGTTTCATGTGCTGTACCAAATTGCACTAACTGTGAGCTGTCTGAAAGCAGTTTAAAAAATAAATAACTTTCAATTCTGATTAATAAAATTTATTTGACATTAAAACATTTAAAAAAAAATCTTTCAATATTGTCCAAATAACTTAGAGTAGGCAGATTTGGAAAGATTCAGGCAGATTTGAAAAGAAATGTTGAAAAGACAGTGGAAGCTTCGTATCAATGAATTAATGTTTGTGGCAAATTATCATTAGAATTAAGGATAGGAATTTGGACTTTCATGAAGAATGCAGTTTCCAAGCAATGAAATGCTAACCAAACATGTTTTGTAAAGTATGTGTTATCTTACAGTTTCACATGTAACAGTTCTGAGCAAGTGGCTCCTCTACTACTGCATAAGAGTGAGCAGTGTTAAAAAGTGGTGAGGTCAAATAATTAAGAATGGTGATAACCACATATATTAAAACAGTTATGTAAAATACTATTACCATATGTGTATTTAGAAGCAAATGAAATCTACTAGTTTTCAAAGTCTGAGTTTTTCCAAATCAATACCACTGAGAACTTTTAACAAAAAAAATATCATGCAGTGATTTCCATCAAATATTGATAATTTAAAATGTTGTGGGTTGGACCTTTTCCTCTACATGTTCATAGAGTGGATTCGAAGGTTTGAAGATTCGTTTTCTGAAACTGGAAAACTTGATTATGAGGGTGGAAGTACTGGAACATTCATCGGTTTACTGCCAGTAGTAATGTTTAGGAAAACTAATAGTCTTAAAGAATCTGATATTATAAAATGCTGAGTAACTTTAATGAGGTAACAAAGTTCCTGAATTATCAGCATGAAATCAGTACTCTTCAGAAATTTTTGCTTTTCCTAAGCTTACCGAAAATTCGGATTCCTGCATTTTTGAAGAGGCATGTCTACCTAGGAACAGTGAGTCATCAGGTATTTTCCAGGGTGAATGAGTATGTTCATCAGTGAGTATAGTTAATTAGTGAGAAAGGTGGAAGAGAGTAGATTTGCTTGTCTCATCCATAAAACAATGCAGCAATATCCACTGTTAAAAGTACCTTTCTGGCATACTAGCAAGCATTTAGTGGTCCTAAGCTCTCTGTGGTTATTGAAGGACAGAAGTTACATTAGGAGGGTCTCAATAGGCACTCAGCAGTAAAAACTGCTCTCACACTTTTGCTTTTTTTTTTGTTCTCAGGTTTTGGGCCTTTACCCAATGACTGACTTAATCTCCACATTTGATTGAACAATTCTTCAAAAGGCAATACTTTGGGAAAAGAAAAAAAAAAAACATTTTGTGCAAAATAATGTGAAATTCTTTCTGAGAGGTTTCAAAGTGTTGATCATTATTTCTTGCTTTTATAAACAAAGACCAATTTCTTACCTATATAAACGCATATTTTTTTTATAAGTATACCCACGGGTCAAATTTTAAAATCAAGCACAATGTCCAGTCTGCTTATCCAAGATTTAACTTGACTGTAACTAACCAGCAGAGATGTTGTTTCCAAAAGGTCACTTAACTTTTTTTATTTTTCTTTTTTAAATGCGATTTTTTGTTGTATTTCTCATTCTAGGGCAGAGTTCCCCAGGTTGGTGGCATTAAATGTCAGACAAACAAAGGGCTTCCATACCAACAGTGTTTTAGGGCCAAATGACACAGATTAACTGGCAGATACATTGTGTTTGTTGCGATCTAAAAATTCTTTATCTACAAAAAATTAAAATCTGCTGGCTTCCTAAAAAAAAAAAGAAAGAAAAAAAAAGAAAACAGTCTTTTAAGGCTATGGGTCTTTAATGTAATTATTTATAATCTGATAATCTGAAAAAATACATTCCCAGTTCTCCTTTGCTCCTTATCAGATGAAAACCAAACAATGCCATCAGTGGCTCTACAGAGGTGAGAAATTTTACAAGCTAATGTGTTTGATCAGAGTGTGGTGTGCTGCAGTGTCATTTCTGAGTTGTTCAGTTTCAAATACCAATGAAGGACTCCCTTACAAAGTAGAAAGCTCCCTTGTCTTTGCATATTTTATTTTAAAAAGGTTCCAAAATATTGATGTTGCCAACATGGGGGTCATCTAAATTTTTTGTTATCATTATTCTCAGCATTTTCTATTTCTTTCTTTCTTTTATTTTTTTTTTTCCCCAGAAAGGAGTCTTATATTTGCCAAATTTAAGTTTTCTTTAACTCCTTGTAAGTTTTTTGTAGCATTCCAGTCAAACAATGGGCAAAAATGCAAACCTAAGTAGAACAAACTTTTCTGAATTCTTTCACAAGCAAAAATTCTCTTAGATGAAACCATCTGGGTTCATATACATTTACCTGATATATAAATGTCCTGAAACCAAATAAGAAAAAAGGAAAAATGAGTTGACTTCCTTTCTGTTGGATTGCGTTTTTTATGCATATCAAAGTCAAATGAATAGCAAAGTGGGAAGAATTCACTTATGGTTAGAAATGCAGTGATACTCATAACTACATAATTGTGTAGATCTGTCCTTATTTATGTGAACTTCTTGTAAGATTTACTTCAGGGTATAACTTGTGAAGTGTTAATGATCTTACACTTGCAGTCCTGACTGTCATATCAAATTATAGTACTGTTGGGTTTATTTTTCAAGTAGTTGCAACATGGATTAAACTCCTGTTAGATCTACTATTAAGGAATTCATTAAATGGGTTAGAATCACCACTGATTATTGAAATTAGTAATCTCTGATCAGTTGCTGATGTATATGATGCTGATGCCAATATGTAATTAAGTGTTTTTTAACAGTGGTATGGATATTTTTTTCTTATTAAGTTATACTGGAATTCAAGGAATCTTGAAATTAGCCTTAATTTAACAAAAGAAAAGTGTATACTGAAATCTATAGTAAATTTAACATACTATCAGCTATTTATCTTCCTCAGGAATGAACCATTATGTTAATTATTCAGATCATTTTGCTTGTAAAATAATCTAGAGTTTCATTTGCCCTAAATAGAAGTGTGTGGCAGTGCAAACAATGTCAGAATTTTAATCAGGATTATTAAAGTTTATGATTCTCATTCTTTCCTCATAGAATATTTCTATTCAGTGACTATGGTATAGTTGTTCCCAATCCACTCAAGTGAGGGAAACATCAACCTTTTTTATGACAAACTTATTACTACAGTTGGAAAATTATTAACTGGGTTATTTATGATTTTTACATTTAGCATTGAGCAGAAAAGTTTCTTCTGAAAGCATGTTCTTCAGGAAGGAATGACAAGCTTACCAAGTGAAACCTTTTTTAGTACTTTTTGTCAAGGGAGTGGGTGGATTCACAATTTTACTACAAGCATTCCTTCTGCAGAAATTATTGAGAGCATGATGAGGGCATGAGGCTAAGATATTGGCAGAAGTATTTGTTTTTCTATAGCTTTATGGAATCCTTTACCTTTTTTTTTTTTTTTCAAAGAGCAGGTGTCACTCTCTACAAGTGCTCCCAAACCAGCACTCTCTTTCCAAGGGGTCTGCTGGAGGATGAAGGCAGCAGAACAGCCTTCCTCTCTTGCATCCTCGCCTTTTCGCATTTTTCAGATGTCGGTCTGGAAAAGTCCCTGTGGGATATAGCATTGCTAGAAAAAACCTTTACTGCATTGTAACATCTTTGAGAAAAGGAAACAGCTTCTAATTTGTAAGTAGAAATTATTTGCTTGATTACCAATAAAAGTTTAGCTTTCTAATACAGAAAGTCATATTTATTTAAGGAAAATCACCCTAAAGAATGGCCTCAGATCTCTCATGAAGTTTCATTTTGCTTGTTTCTTCAGTGCTTGGGATGTTCTTTGCTGTCCACCTCAGCTTTTTCACTCCTCCAAATGGTTTTACAGCTTCTCCTTTCAAAACCAGAGCAGTTTAGTGAACGAATGTCATGAATCTCTTATTGTACCGTGTTTCTTACACTTCTGCATGGAAACAGAACAACAGCTTAAGTCTGCATAATTGTTATCTCAGCTGAACAAGATCTTTTAGAGATGATTGCATGAAGATGAAGAGGTTGCTACTGATTTTTGAGTAAGATAGATTCATAGCTTTGAGGCTACTCTTCAAAGCCTCCTCTTTTACTGCTTTACTTGATATTAAGAGCTATTTGAAGGCCTGAAGGTCAAGGCATAATGGAGGTTGGTGACAGATATACAGAGGCATTTTAATGATTTTTAGATATTGTAATGAAAATTTATCTCTACTTTTATATGTCATTATTTACTGTTGGGCCATACTCAGCAGCTCAGGATGTATGGACATCCTATTTGCTAGGAAGGACAAAAGAACAGATAAGAAAGATTTATTCTTCTTTACCTCAAGTAGTAGTATCTATATGCTCCCGTAGCCAACTGACTTGGAATTTATTCCCATCAAGGACTCATGTGTGTATATATGTACATACCGATTGGCAGCTGACCTTTGGATAAGAACTTCTGTGAAACTTAGATGCCAGTGAGCAGGGAGTTTCTGGCTCTCTGTGTGTGCACTTACATAGCCCCAGGTGACTGAGCGTCCACAGAGAAGGCAAGTGATTATTGATGATAGGAAAATCTTTCTTAGTTTAATAGCGTGTATTAATTGCCATTTTAATTTCCATTCAAACAGAAATGAAAATGTCGTATATCTGCTTTTGTATGTGCAGGTTTTCTAACCTTATAACGTATGCCCATCACATAGCTGATAACCAAATGCCTCTGTTCATGCTGCTCAGATGGCTTTTCAGGGCACATTTAAAAAGTGAAATTACTAATGAATTTATGTGTAAGAGGTGTCCAGCCCCTTTTCTGTCACAACATAGGTAGGAGGTACCATAAAACTGAACTTTTACTAGAGATAGCAGAAAATCTGTCCCATGAGGTTGGCATCCTGTTGAATATGTAAGATCTATTTAGGTGTTTGATGATGCAGTTACAGAAATTTAATTTAATAGAAATATGTGTCTACAGATGAGTCACCCTAAAGTACAAAGCCTTACTTATTTTGCTGATTTCTGGAGATACCTAGAAGAGAGAGAAATATGTAGTTACAGACTAATAGATATTGTGATTTTGAGGTGCAGCTGTCTGCAGTCCTTTGGGCTGAGCTAACCCATAGCACAGATGACAAGCTCAAAAACCTCTGCCTTGCATAAAGGGTGTGCAAGGTATCCAGGAAGCCATGGGTGGAGTAGGTGACTATTGGGTCTTCAACTCTAACCCACGCACCTTGTATAAAGACAATGCAATTATTATTGTAATTCCTATAGGAACCCTGGAATAAGAGTTTTTCTTTTGTGTTTGTGCAGAAGTGTATTTCCAGCATCCTTCTGCTTCCATGAGCACTGGACACAGGTAATGCTTGCTCTCTTGCAACACCTTGCAGAATCTGCCAAGTTTCATTGGACAGTGTTTTTAGTTCTTTTGGGGTCTTTTATGGTACGGTGACAATTACTACTGGTTCAGAGTGAATGTTGAATGTATTCTTTGCTGTTCACTTATTATAATTCATTATTTTAATATATTTTGTTAAATGTGGTGAGGTCTAAGTCTCCGGTGTTAAAAATATTTTACTGCTCTTTACACTTGTGGCATATCTAGCAAGGTAAGAATGCTTTACAGGCACTGACAAGTTGTACTGTGTCTGTGGAGAAATGATTTAGATAAAGAAAACATACTTTCAATATACCATAATAAACAAAGATTTTTGCTGTGAGTTAATAGAATTAATATTTAATAAAAATTCTGTCTTATTTTGTTTATGCATGTTCTGTGTCTTTCTGTCAGTTTGTCCATTGCTTAGTGCTATTGTTAGTCAAAGATCATAAAAGTGATTTTTTTCTTAGAAACCCTGCAATTGATCAAAGTGCACATCTTTTACAAACCTCTCAAAATTCATAATACTAGTGGAAAGATGTGGTGCACGGGTTTTTTTTAAAGCCAATTTTAATTTTAATGTTTTACCAGTCCTTTTGTGGCAGTGTACAAAATGATACAGGATGTCTGACATCAAAATCAGCAATACGGATTGCCTTTAAAAATAAAGAATATGTTGCCTCTGTCTGGGAGCTAGTTATGTCTCACATATAACAGAAGACACCTTTTGTTCTTTAGTTAATTAGCTCATTATACTGTAGGTACATAATTCTTTCTAAAGAAGCAAACTCATTTGAAGAGGAATCACAAAAAAGTTATGGATGATAAATTCAGGCAGTCCAAAAAATGTTAAAGATGTTGACTTTCTATGAAAAATGCATGTGGTAGCATGAAAGAATTTAAGCTTGTGGAACCAATGCTTCTGGACTGTTTTAATTCCTATCAGCAGAAAGACTTTCTATTGTTTGTAAATAAAAAGGAAATATTTCACTGTGGCACTTCCATCTGTTACCTTAACAATAAGTGAAGTCATGCAGTTAATCACAGCATTTTCTAAAAAAGGATTTAAACTCAAAGCTCTGCTCTTATATCCCCATGCAGTTATAAAACACTTACCCACCAAGAACAACTGATTCTGGCTGTTAGTGTTGTGTTTTAATTCCAGTATGGGCTAGTTCAGAACTCAAAGACATGGGTTTCCTACTGAGTGCTGAGATCTGCTGCCAGGAATGGCTGCTGTCCAAGGAAATGTGCTACCTTTTCAAGATAAATGCTCTCTGGTGAAAGAGCGGCTTGACTGAAGAATCTGTTTGCTTGCAACATATTTAGCAAAATGTAATCTTCCAAGTATTTAATTTAAGCATGCTATCAAACATCAAAATAATGGGGAAAGAAAAACCTTGAAGCTAGCTTGATGGCTCAGACCTCTAATCCTTTCTAGCGCTCGTGGTTTGCTCTTCTGAGGGCTGTGATTCACATCAGCATGCGGCTCTCAGAGCTGGGAATCAGGCTAACAGGGCCAGCACTGCGAGGCAAATTTCATCTTAGCCTGCTAAATAAAAGCTGCTTTTACAAATTTCAACTTAGATTTTGTTGTTGTTGTTTTGTTTTGTTTTGTTTTTACTTAAAGATATTGATTTTCCTGATAGAAGGAATTCTGAGGTAGCAATGGCATATATTGGGACTCTAAGGACACTGTATTTATCTATGCAGCTCACCATAGACTAGACAATAGGCTATTTTGGAAACCTAATCACTATGGGGATTCTTTGCTGGTGGATTTACTAAGTCACCTGGTCTAAGCATCCCTAGTGGTGATGTAGAGTCAGTAAAATGTTACATTCATTATAAAGAATTCCTGAGGAAATCTGAAAAAACTGTTCAAAGGCAAACAGCAGTATAAAGAATGTCACTGACACTTCATACTGCTTCACAGAGTGGGAGCTGCTGCAGTGAAAACATTGCCTAGAAGAAGTCTACCTGGAATTGAGTGAGGGAAATGGTTTCCTTTAAAAAAAAAAGAAAAAGTTACATGCAAACTATGTAACCTACCTTATGACCAACAAACACTGATTTGGGAAAGATGCATTTTAAACTAAGCATATGATTTATTACTCTGCAACTACGTCATGTTTGAACCCCCCACTTTTCAAAATCAATATGGTATATCTGAAGCAAGGGCAAATATTTTAGCAAATGAAAGAGATGTGAAGGCTTTTTTACTCTCACTCCTGAGATTCCCTCATGTTCCAACCCTAAAAAGGAAGCACCCTCTGCTGGCTCCTGCAGTATATGACTTTATGCCTTCAAATTGTAGTACCTCAAGGTGCTGATTAAATTGTTCTGACTTAGGTTCCTGCTGTTCACTCCTGATCTGCGGGGATTAGTTTGCTGCTCTGTGCAGTACCCATACCAGCTAATTGCACAGAAACTGCTTCTCTTTCTTATGCTTTAAGGTAATGATGCCGCTGCTAAGCCAGAGCCGAAAAGTTCATGAATTATCTTTAAATTAGTTGTGGGATTCCATGCAAGCATATGAAGCAACTTAGATCCCTTGCTGACGGTTTTTTTGTTGATTTGTAAAACATGTTACTTGAGCAGAAATATGGGAGTGTTTTGGAAACTTCTTTAAACATTAAGATACAACAAATGAGGAAGCAAAAAATACAGTTTGAACAGATCAGAGTCCAAATGGATCATTTCACTGGTTTCTGAGAGTGAACAAGTTAATTTTTACATTCCGCAGTTCACATGCACTGGCTTTTCTGCTGTTACTGAAAGAAAAACATAACTGCTCCATATGTTTCTACCAGGTTTTGCTATCAGCATATTATTCTTTTCACACTTTCTTCCCTGATTTTTTAAAATAAAAAAAAAATAAATACAGATCAAGTGATTTTCATATGTATTCCGTATGAACTGCTGCATCAGATTGTACCACTCATATCAAAGGAGACCAAGGGAATGTGCTGGAACGTATTGTAGGAACAAGAATATTTCAGTATAAAAAGTGAAATGGACAAGACAGAATAATACAAAGGCTGCTCTCTTCCTTTCTAGTTTTACTGGCAATGACCTTCTCTTGGCTTATCCTTCTCAAATAGAGCTGAATTATATAACACTGCATGGTGGCATATATTTTCAAATTGTGTCCTAAATAAGGAATAAAAGGGCTTGATCCAGGACAGCACTGGACCACATGCCTAAGAACTGAATGTGAAAGCATGCCTATGTGCTCTGATGGGTTGAGCATCTTAAGCTCAAGCAGGTTTCCAAAGAGATTTCATCTGTTCTAGATAGTTCTGCTGAATATTGTAAAGTACATTTTTAAATAATGGTAGCAGGACTTTCTGAGTTCCCCCTGTCACCGAGAGAATCTATCAAAAAGATTTGCTATGGCAGACAGGAAGTCTGAGCTTGGTTTTGCCTTTTTTAGAGATTAATTCGGAGTACAAAGTGAATGAGGGAGCTCTCCCAGGCTATCAGCACTATGGCAGCCAAAGGAGTACTGTTGCAGTCACTGTCTTGGCTGAGAAGCAACCTGGGGTGCAACAGAGTCTCCTTGTCCACAGCCCCAGATTCCCATGGTGGAAATCACTGCCAGGTGGAAGATGAAACCGTCAGCATCTGCGTCTCATCCTGCACTGTGGTCAGAGCTCCCAGCTGGACCACAAGATTGAACATATTGGCATGCACCCCTTTTTTCCCCCATGTGGAGTACTCAGTGCCTAAACTCCATCCATAGAGCACCAGAAGATGAAACGCAGCTAAGTGAAAAGTGGGTTATAATGTTTAACATCAATTTAAATAGTTACCTTAATAATGAGAAATGATGTTCAGTTCTGAAATACTACCTCTCTTAAAATAATGGAAGTTATACCTAGATAAAAAAGTGGAATATGCTTAAACATATTTAATACAGTAGCTATGAATGTAAGGGAAGGAAAACTCAGGAAGTTTATGTTGTAAGAGAAAGGCACATTGAAATTCACAATTCCAGGTAATACTGGAATAGAGCTCGATCTGAAAAGATGGAATGTATATCTTAATGCAAGATTTGATAATGCATAGTTGGCATAAACACTAAAAGCCCAAATTTAATGTACAGAAGTCACCAGTTTGACATACACCCGAATGGAAAAATATTGCAGTATTTTAATTTTGTGTTAAGCTTTTTCTTAAATGCATCATTCCAAGACAAGCTTTACAATTTTGGCGTTAGAATTTTCGGAATCACTGTCCTTTGACTACATGATGAATTTACATCCCTAAAATATTATAAAGGAAGTAAGCAGTTTACTTATATGAAGATAAGCTTAGGAAGAGCAGAATTCAGAAGGAAAAGAGAAATATTTTTAGACAAGACAATGATTAAGAGAGAGAGAGAGACAAGGACTGCAGAGAAGAGGATCCTTTCTTCAAACACAACAGAAATGACTTAGTTGCACACACATTTAGGAATTACAGATGTTTGTTTACTGAAGGACACTTAAATCTCTTTTCTTGCTCCTGGAATCCACTTCACTTTACAAGGTCCTCTACTACGACTCCAGGAGACTGTGCATACACCTCAGTTTGCAGCATCTGATGCTGGAGAGTTATTTTTTTTTAATTAGATCTCATGGCTTGGCACTTCTCTGAGATGATCTGACTAGTGTGTCTAACCAGGGAAGTTTGTGTGATTAGCCTAGCACCCTGACTTCTGTGTGTCAGTAACATTGCCTCCCTTTTTAGTTTTCCATTATAGTTAAGACCTATTTAAGTCATCTAGGCCACTCTCTAGGAATAGGTCTTTCTGAGTCATTTGGGAATGCTGTGTAAACATGTTAAATCTGGGAATCAAAACCCATGCACATTTAGAGGTAATTATTTTATTTTTTTAGTATATTTCTCCTGTCTCATGGCAATGGATGGATGTTACTGCAGGTTGTGTGTAGACCTGCTTGTATTGTATTTACAATGGAGGCTTAGGGAGATGTTGGCTGTTCAACTGCTTTTGACATGAGGTGGGTGGTTACCCTGTGACGTTTTTCGTAATGAAGCACAAGTAGGCACTCAGAGAATACTGAAGTTCTTCATGCAGAAATATTTCTTTATCTTTCATGAAAGTGTGATTTGTGCTTCTCTTCATTATGTGGTGGAGGTGGGAGAAAAATCAAGAAGGAAGTCATATGGAGTGAATGTTGGAGTAGCCATATGGATGGTACCGTGGCAACAGCTCTTTCTGCAACATAGTCAAGACCAAGGGAGGAAGGATTCCCAAGAAACAGTGGGGCACCTCATTTTTGCACATAGAATGTGGGCCATAACAAGTAATGTATGTGAAGACTAACAGAGCTTGGGGAAATGCTCTCTGGTGATGCTCAGCCTGGGACATTGCTTTGTGGAGCCATGCAAAAGCAGAACTTGTTGCCCTGTACCTTGTGCATTACACAACAGATCTGGTGTCCAGGGCTTTGCAGTACTTCTAAAAACAACCATTATTCTCCTGCCACAGCTGGTGCAGATGAGGCAGGGAATTTAGTAGTTTACTGCGATTCAAACAGTGTAATATTTTAAGAGCAAGAAATAAAACTCCTAAGTCCCAGTTTTCATTCTTTTATTCATCCCACTAGACTTTGCTGTATTATAGCACCACATAAAGTGAAAACTATTTTTTTTTCTACAGTGGCATTGTTTAACAGTAACTAAGATGATTTTTTCTACAAATGAATCTTTCTTTAAAGTGCTACTATAGACTGAACAAGTAAGATTGCAAGTTTTTTTATTAATTTATACTATTGTGTAAACACTAATTTGTCTTTGAAATACTGACGTACTACATTCCTCTTATTACTGTAATATTAAGTTTTTGTAGAGTTCACCCTACAACTTACATGTTTTATCCTGTCACTGGTGTGGAGGTATTGTGAACTCCACAAGTGCTTATCTTGAAACCTAAACAGTAAATGCCACTGCAGCTTCTTTGTCTGTTGTACAAAGGAAATAAACATCCTTATGTTACCTTTGTTACTGTACAGAAAAAGTTGAAAGTGCAGTGCAAGGAAAATGCAATGTGTCTGTTCTCTTGGGTTCACATCTTGATAAGCATGCTTACACCTGGTTTACATGGTTCTAGTAACTTTCCAATAAAATAAGGTTGTTCTTTTTCTCGACTAAACTCCTAAGCCAGTGTTAATATGAAGCCTTAGTCAGTGCTCAGCTAACAAGGCGAACAGCTCTGTCTGAATGTGCTAGACTTTAAAAAGCAAATTTTATTTTATTTTATTTTATTTATTTTACTTTTTCAGATTACCCTTCTCACAGAAAGCTATCAATTCCTGCAGATACCATGATTTGATAGCATTGCAACCACAGTATGGCCTTTTCCTAGATCAAGCAAGTAAAGATTTCATTTTAGCAGGGTGGATTTCAAGACATTTTATTCTCCAGCTGCACTTTCTGATGCCAAAGAATGTCCCAATGCCCTCTGCAAATTTGACAAGTGGAAGCCACCAGAAAGAATGAAATTGCATTTTAAAGAGCTTAAAATCTTCATAGGAGGACATTGGTAACACTACTTCTACACCTTAAGATCTGAAATCATGTTTTGACGGAATATAAACTTATGGAAATCATTTGTAGAAACGTAAGTGTGTAGTCTTACTTAAAAAGAGGAGCAGTGCTTTGCAAAATCCCTCAAGAGAGCCTGTGCTTCTTCATAGTAATGAAGAAATGTCAGTGGAAGTTGATGGTGCGTGTGTGCATGTGTATGAATGTTGCAGGGAAGGGGAGAAAGGAAGGAGGCAGCCTCCAGAATTTTTACATTTCAAATGTCTTTTGGAAATCACTTGTGTACTCTAACACATGGTCCCAAACTCTTTCTGTGCTATTAAAAACAGTCTGCATACAAATCAGTCTACTGTAAAAAATTGCTTTGACAATAGCAGTTTTAAGCGGTTGATGGCTTCAAGTATGAAGTATCTCCCTTGGCTCTTGATCCAGTGTGAAAGGGAGGATGTTTATCTGTTATACATGCATTTGTGTGATGGTAAAACAGAGCATATTCTTCTCTGATATTTCTCCTCTGGTTTAGCTTCTATGTCTTGGACTTTCTAGCGATGATAGAAGTATTGTTTGGTTTATACAGTATCACTATCTGTTAGAAATTTAAATAAACTTGTATAATATCTCCTCTGAAAACCATGAAAGTTAATCAAAGCATTTTAAAACTTCAATGGCTTTGGATTTCACTCATATTCCCTTCCCCAGTTTACTCACTAGTACCTTTCTCCCCCTAAATGTAATCATGACCATCACATTGAACAGGTAATTTGTCCTTCTAAAAGCCCTTTTCAGGTCCTTGATGTCCCAGCTGGTAAAGCTAAGGCAAAAAATGTCTGCTAAGCAGCTCTGCTATGGTCATAACCAGAAGCAGCCCTGTGTCTGGACCTTGGCCCTTCTGTTTGTCTGTCCTTTGACAATAAACTGGAGCTGCCTTCTCATATTTAGGGTACCTCCACAAACATAACTGCAAATAATGGCATTGCATGGAAGTATACCAATATTTAATATCTAGTGGACAGAGTCCTACAGTTTATGTACACTAAGCTACATTTTCTACAAAGTAACTAAACGGTTTGGAGCCACAAATACATGCATTAAAAAAAATAAAATATTATTTTAAAGAAAGAGAGCATTGAACATGACATACAAACTACACTGAGAAACTTGGCTTTTGTTATATACAAAAAATCCATGAGAATAACTGTAAGCAATTAGAATTTAATTTTGGGGAGTGAATGCTCTAAACCCCCAAAATATTGGGCTGATTTTGCAGAACTTTATTCTGCTTTTTCTTGCTGTTCCACAGAGCGCTGGTTGCCTCACGTTGTGAAACATGCTACCACACCATGTTGTTTTACCAGGCACTGACCAGTTACTTGCATCAGACAGATGCTGAGAGCCACATATGTGTGATGCTGGCTAAAACTGCAGCATAATGTGCCTGCTGCCCTGCTCTGCCTCCCTTACTATTCTTTAGGCGCCTGTTCTCCAAAGGAAAGTTGAATGCATCGTTAGGGATCTTGCTGTTTTAGCTTTTAGAAAATTAACTGAAACTTAAAGAGCTGAGTGCCTGTACTACTTTATGACCCTTAAACTCCTCATATTGCCTTTTGCACAGCATATTCCAAACTAAAAAATTTTGTATAGGATTTGCACCAGGGACGTTTAATGCATCATTTTACCCTTCGTTATTACACCATGGCAGCCAAGCATGTCAAGTGTTATAATAGCAGGGCTGGTAAAAAGGGGAGCTATAAAGTTAAAAGTAGTACTATATTAGTAGCCATCGTCAAAGGGTTTTAGGAGGATGGAGTGAATTACTATTTTAAGTTATTAATCTTGTGCTGTGATTACTCACATAGCTTCTGGTACACTGAAATTATTAATTTTATACAAGAAATAGCATCTTTCATTCTGAAATTTATTAGTGCTCATCCTATTTTCTCATTTAAAGATGGCTTAACTTAAGGCGACATGAAAAGATCTCTGGATGTAGAAAGAACTTTGTAGTGTGCTGCAACATGATTGTTCAGACTTCAAAGCAACCCTTAGAAAAACTGTAAATAAGGACTAAGGCATAAAAATATACCAGCACCTGGGAATACTCAGCACATTGCACACCAGAACACAATCCAAGCCCTGGCAAAGTGCCAGCTGCCAGGGATAAATCTGGAAGGGTTTAATATATGCTGAAGAACCGATCCACTTGGAAACAAAGTAGGTTTGTGTACTTATCTCCTTGTCACATACTGTAGTCATTTTGCTACTTTGAATATAAAATAGGTCTTGTCATCATGTAATAGACCACAACCTAGCACTCCAGGTGTGCAGAGCTAAAACTCAGAGTTTATAGGTAATACTCACACCAATCAGGAAAGAGTTTTTCTTGTGTTGGTAATTTTTAATGGGCAGCTGGATTCAGACCTAAGAATGTACTTTAGAGTAGTTATAGAAAGTGGAGATACTGTACTGGAGGCTGAGAGAGGTAATAGGGTGAACGTTAATAAGTCTGAGTCATAAAATAGCATAACAAAAGTCCTGGATGAGTCATTTGTAGAAGTTGCCATAGTTATACAACAAAACATGAGCTTTCTGTTTATATATGAACAAATTAGCTGTTTCCTGCTAACTGTAACAATAGTGAGTTTTATGGGTTGGCTTAAAATAGTTTTTATCCGTTAAATCTTATGTAAAGTATTGGCAGATAAGCTGCTGCTATTTGAAATTGAAACTACTGTCTCATGTCAGAAAACAGACCATGTGTACATTTTAGAATATGAAGCAAGAAAAAAATCTAGAGACATTTCAGCATCATAGCTGAGCAGCAAAACTTTGGGATAGAAAAGCTTTTCCAGACAAAGGGATCTGTAAAAAGTAATTATGAAATATAAAATGAAATGTTAGATTTCTGCTAGGCTTGCTCAATATCCCAGTTTCTTTTTCCTTTCAGTATATATTTCTCTATTGTTGCAGGTTTCACCAGGGAAAAGCCAGCTTCAAATTTATCCGTAAGCTAAAACCCATAAAATGCTTGACAAAATATTAGGTATTTTGAAAACTGGGTTAAATACAAACTCTCTTGTTACTGGTATATATTCTCTATGCATTGCACATGCAATACTCTTCAGATACAACAAGAAGACAGCATTACCTATATATATTTATCTTTTAAAGCTCAGAGCATTTTTGAAGATCTTCACAGGCAATGCTTACGCATAGCTGCAGACTTCTGCATATTTTAACTCGGAACTGGTTTTTTTACCTCTTAAAAAGCCCCCGTTACACCTCTACTTTTTCTCTTTTCTTTCTCCTCTCTTCCTCCCTTCACACACACACCCATTTCACTGTTTTATTTTTGTCCCTGTGTATGTAGCTAGTTAATAACAGTGCAAATACAACGGTCAGTAAAATCCTTGCACTTCTGCAAACTATGCTAATAACAGAGACTTGTGCTAATGGAAAAGCACCAGTGGTATTTGTATATGATTGCTATCTTATCAAGTCTTTCACAAGAGAACATAGCTCATTTATTACAGACATCTCTTTGAACCATACTGATTTTTGCTTGTTAACCCTTTCTGTCCAGAGAGGTATTCAGGCATGTCAAGGGATAACCTCCCAGTATGTGCTTCTCTGGCAGGCTAATAATTTCCTATGCTGAATGGCAGCTTCTTTCTGAGTGATCAGCAGATAGATTGATTAACACCTATTGAACAATGCATTAAAACCGGCATAGACCTGACAATTCATTCATGGGTAAGATCTAACTTTTGAAAATCAGGGAGTCCTCTTCAGCATATACATTGGGCATAGTAACCAGTTTGGAGGGCAGTGTGTAGTATAACATAGTGTAATGGTCAGAAATAAACCTTAATTTTTGTCTGCAATGCAAATTTGTGTGTACAGGATATGTTATAAACTTTATTTTTCTCTAAACTTGCTCCAGAATGTAACACTGCGGTTGCATGTTCATATTTATTGCGTATTCCTACATCTGCCTCCTGACTGGGATACGGATGAATACTGTAAGCTTTTTATAATTTCTGTTTACTATATTTCCAATATTCTAAATATCTTCTGATATGTAATTTTTGGGAAGGATAGATACTGTACAGCAATATCGCCTTGCCATGAAGCAGTGAGACAAAGCAAAAATACTAAAAGGAATGATACCGGTTGTTCAGAACTTTTATTTTATTTGATGACAAAATATTTGACACAAAATGAAACCTCAGGGCACTGAATGCACATGATTTAGGTTGTTTTCACTCTAAAGTTTTAAGCTTTAAGGAGGGGACAAAATTTAAAAAATATTAAAATATTTTGCCATGACCTGTTTTAAATAACTGGTCACAAAGCTGATAAGATTTACACCTTAAAAAGGATTTTTTAAAAAATAATAAGCATAAAGCTGAAAGATATGCTTTTCTCAGTGCAGGGTAAATTAAAAAGAAATCAAAATACATATATACAAACACATACACGCTCCAGTTTGGGAGGTTTTTTTGCATTGAGCAGGACCAAGTTAATTGTTTTAGGTTTGATGTCAAGGCATGAAAGCAATTTATTGTTTGAACATTATTCTTATTCAATTCATTACTATTCTACTTACAGTGGAAATGCATGCTTTAATCCATATTATTAGGGCTAAGGAGTCAGAACACCTAGCCAAACATTTAGCATCTTATCTCTTTACATAGTATATGTATGATAGCTTGGTATGGTGGATGGAGCAAAAATCATAGAAAACATATTGCTTCCTTGATGTAAAGAACAAGCAGTGAAAAGGCATGGACACATCAAGTTGCTCCAGTCTGCCAGCCTGTAGTGCCTCAATCTTAACTGCAGAAGATGTCTCAGATGGTGTAAAGTATTTCACTTTTTCTGACTGCTAAAATTATCCCAGGAACAATAAGAAAGCCAAAAATGTGCTGGTAAGGATTATTAGGCATTTTTTTGAGAATACCTCATTGCATAAAAACCACCAAAATATCTGTTCCCTGCTACCTTCAGTTGGGTGAATATGCCAGACCATAGGTCTCATTGCCAAATCCCTTAACCCCCCTCATACAGCTTGTATATTTTTTACCATGCTTTATTGTAAAGCTCTCATAATTAATGCGGTTGTGTATGGCATCACTCTGCTTCCTAGTCATTTAATTACATTAACATAGCAAATACTCTGAGGCATTTGGAGTTAGTATCCTCTCTTCTTTCTCAGAAAATAACATAAATGAGCTTACAGCTCCTTGCCAGCATTAGAAAAATGATGCTTTTCTGGAACCATCTATGCTCCAAAGAGGGATTTGTGCTGCTCACCACATCTGTGTTGGCCTCAGTTAGTTTCCAAAAGGATGCACAGTTTGGCAAGAAAATCTTTTTTACTCAGTGAAACCTTCCCTCAGCATGATAGGTGCAGGCAAATTCATAAAATTTTCCACTCTTGTGGTGGAATAACAGATGTGCAGCAGCCTCCTTCAGATGTGGAACAATTAGAGACATGAGTGGGCTTACAGTTTCTGTCCCCGTAGCTTCTACTGTAAAGATATCCTCATATTGCCTTTCCCTTCAAAGGATATTAAAGGACTTTGGCTCATTCCCCAGCTCGTTCCCCAGATCTGTCAAACTTCTGCCTTACCTTTAGACACATGCTTGCTATCTCATATACTATATGTACGGCATTATTGGCACGGCAATGTAAAATTCCCACTCCTAAGACAAACAGTCTTGACCTGTCCTGACTCACTGATTCCACGTGAGAAAACAGGGGGAAACTGCACTCCCAGCTGTGGAAATATAGTGCCAATATTAAAAAAATGAAGTCATACATACACTTAAGAGCTGTGGGTTGCCATACATCCGCACCTTTGATTCTTCAGGCAAGCAAAAGTGGGGTGGGTTGTAAGTGAGCAAAGATTCCTTGGTAAACAATAGATCCATTGAGCAGTGAAGTTTGAGGTTATTTAGCTATGCATGGATCTCAGTGGTACTGGCTGGATTCAGGAAGAAATTCAGAAGTGGGCAAAAAGAGAGATGCAGCTGTGGGAGCCTTGGGTTCAATTTCTTGCTCTGCCTAAGGGTATCCGAAATCGTAGCTCGCATGTCCCAGGAGAACACCTTAACTGCTAGTCAGGCTTAAAGAGTCATTCGTTCCCCCTTGCTCAATTAATATTTAAATACGCTATGGCAAGTGCTACTGCTCCCACAGGAGGGATTTCGGGAGCTCCACACTTGAACACCTAATAGCATGGTGGTTAGGATGCTCCCTGGAGTGGCACAAGACCCCGGTCCAAACCCACTCTCTGTCTGATTCAGGGAGTTGCTGGAACCAACACCTCTCTGGGGAGAGCTGATCCAGTTTGCCTGGGGTACCTAAATATTCATGGGCAAAGCAAGGAAATAAGGGCTTTCCAGCCTTGCAGATGAGAAACACAGCAGAAGCAGATTGCTGGGATCTGACCACTGCTGCAGTGAGTACCAAGCAGATCAACACCTGGGGGCTGGCTTGGCCCCAGCCCTTCAGCTTCCCCCAGAGCTTCACTAGGGCATGCTGGTCAGTACACTGTCCTGGCAGGTGAGAGCTTGAGATTGCATCTCTTGGTCAGAAGAGAGGTCTTGCACAGCTTGGGTGAATTTCCCACCAATAGGGCTATTAATTCAAGTAGCTGCTCTTTGGAGCATTTGTGAATTTATCCCTTTCTTTGCTTTGGATTTTGTGGATGCACCCAAACTACCGCATTTTGAATGGTATCATTTGTACTGATTGAAATGAGATTGTACTATTTTCTTTCTTCTGCAAAGAATATTCTTGCACATTCTTTTAACCTGAAAAAGTTATTTTTGTTTAGGTCTTGAATAATGGTAATTTACAAAACACCTGTTTGGGTTTAGGCAGTACTGCAGTGAGTGCAAGCTTTTAAAATCATTGATCCTTATGTGAATGCTGATTTTACAGTGGTACTTATCATAAGGATGAAATTTGTGCCCATATGGTGAACCAAACAGAATCGCAACAGAAGGGACTGTTGATAGTGGTAGGTCTATGTGTTGTTGACAGGTATGTTAATGAAGTGAAACAAGCTTCACCAGTTCTCTTTCTTCTTCACTCTGTCTCACCCTCTAAGAAATGTCATGCCAGAAAGAGCAGTGTTGTGGCACAGACATAGATTAAATGGGTGACTTACCTCTCATTTCATTTTGTAGACAATGTTTTTGTGCTTCCAAATAGGAAGGCCAGGCCCAAGGTTAGGAAGATATAGCCTACAATAAGTTCTCCTAGATATGCATCAAAATTCCCAGACGAGTCTCACTTCTTCTGACAAGCTGTGTAACTATACATTTTGAAACTTAAGTATTGTTTACAGCATATTTTACATGTGCCAATGCACAAAATTTAATGAAGGAAAAATGTTTCCAGTTTCTATAAAACTGAAATCCAGAGACACAATTGTACCATTGTTATCGCATGTTTTTCTTGAGATGACAGTCAGAAGATGATGCTCATAATAAGGCTGATAGATCTGGGCCAGAATCACATTATTTATGAATAATATGTGTAGTCTCTAAACTGTTACCTAGGTCATGCTGTAGCATTGATTTTTAAGCAGAAGTTCTATGGAAATCAATGTGCTTCTGTGTTTAAAAATGGATGGAATATAAGAAAAGCTAAGTGCATGTCTTGCACTGTATAACATTCCTCATTTTCTGGTGTAAGTTGTATCCTTAAATCCTCTCTTTGTTCAAATTTAGAAGGCCATGAAGTCCTCGTTTTCTCTCCTCAATTTTTAGTTCATTCAGTGTAGTAGGAATAAATAGCTTTGTTCAGTATCTGAAAGTAGAATGCTTTTCATTTTTTTTCTGCCATTTACTGTACCTCTACACTTATTGCACATTCACAGTTGCATGACAGTTCCTACCAACATAATGAGACCCATGGCTGGACTGAGACATTATTAGAGATCTCTCTGAACTGGTCAGACAGAATATTATTATAAAATAAGAAAAAGTGTGCCATTTTTTAACATGGTCAGTAAATAAAAGACAGTGCTCTCTGAATGCCTGCTGATGTGAAAGACTAGAAATATTCGATTCCATTGTGATTTATAATCGGCAAATATGTATGAATAATACAGATGATTTGAACTCCCTAAGCAGTTCAAGTGCTTTCAAACACACTGTCTCTCACCTGATGACCTGTAGTTTAAAGGTGAACTGCAAAGGATTTACAAAGAAAAATTAGACTTGTGCCTTCTTTAGCTTCGTTCTGTTGTATAAAACAAGTACAGTAGTTTGTATTTCAGGTGGCTCTAGTGCCTTTTTTTTTTTGTCTAGAGAGGTAAATATAATTGGGGTCTACTTTAACTTTGTTGGAAATTTTCAGAGCTCGTAGGGGTGTTTACCAACTGAGAATTGGAGTTTTTTTGTTCACTATGTTGAAGTAATAAAACATTATTAATATATAATTAAATAATATGTAATTAAACATTGCTAAAATAAAAAAAAATGAATGTTACCATAGGCAGCCAAAAAATTTAAAATTTGGGCTGTTCACACATTCTTAATTATGAATTATCTCTGAATAATCACAGGTAGCAGACTACTTTTGCTGTGCATTTGTACAAGGTCATGCACATGAAGTGGACTAAAGTTCTCATGCACCATCACTATCAAACTAATAATAGTAACAATAAAATCTAGAAAGAGGAGGAAAAATTCTCAAGAATGAATGATCCTTTGAGATGAAAGATTGCTCCACCCTCAAATAATAATTGGTAATATCAAAAGCTCAGAAAGGAAGAGAAATATCTGCTAATATTGCAGAGATGGGTGGCTACAAGGAGAACTGGGGGCTGCATGGCATCTCCTTTTTCTCATAGGAAGAGGAATGATGGTCTTAATTGCCTGCAAATGAGTCTCTGATTGTTTGGATATAATGGTGCTGTGATTATTTTGGTATTAAATGATAAGGAAACAGTAACTGTTTACTCAGTGCCTCTAAACCTCTGTTTTTCATTCATGGCTTTAGTCTTACAGCAAAAATGGTGGCAAACTAAACCTGCCAAATACAGCTGCTATTAAACAGAACCAAAAATTTAGCTTAAAGGTAATGAACATGTATTTGTAAATGCAGAGTGTTAGTCTTCCCTAAAGATTAGATTCACCTTCCCATGTCTTTCTGTAGTTTATCAGTAGTTAACAATAATTAGTCCTTTTTCTTAAAACATATGAAACAGAATTGACAACGATTTCACTGATTCTTTGCTTGGCATTTTAGTCAGTTTTCTCGTAGGCATTAAAGTCAGGACTGTTAAATGCTGACATGGTATCATGGGATTCATGATCAGAATTTTTGCTGCAGTGTAGCTCCTCATCCAGAACTGACATTACAACCCACTCAGTAGTGTCAGGATCAGCTGTGGTACCATTATCTGTAACAGCAATGGCAGTGACTTCTGTACATAAAATTTTTCCCATTTACTTCTACAGATGTTTCTGATTCCTGATGCTTGTGTTCATTCTTTGTAATCACTTACCCAAGTCAACTGGAAATATTCAATTCAAACAGGAAAGATGTTTTTGTATTATGTTGTAGAGCCTGGGCTTCAAAGCCTTTGATACCTCAGGCTGCTCAAGTGGCCTTGGACATGTCATTTAATTCCTTTCTGTCCTACTTCTAATAAAATTCCCCACAAATTAGTGTAGAGGACAAGTTCTAAACTGATTGTAAACTGCTCAGACACTATCTTAAAAGAGGCAACTTTTTTTTAAGAAATCCTATCACTGTGGCCACTTTACTAATGAATTACAGAGCTACAGTAATGACAGTGCTGGTATGTTGCTGTAACTCAGTGTCTGCCTAATGGTGACTACATCATTTGTATGTATTTTCATTATGAGAAAGGCCTAGTGGTGATGGTCTCAACAGGCTAAAATACATTAGGCCATTAGCGCATGGCTGCTCTCAGGACCAATTTTCTCTCTTATTTTGCTCACTTTTTTTTTTTTCAAAATGGTGGGAAAGTATCCATTTGGACACATTCTCAACACAAGAGGGATGCTAACTTACTCTTGAAAGTGGTTCAGTGTGTTGAAACACAAAAATATTCAAACTGTAACATACTTGATGTTTTTGGGATTCACCAGCAGATGTTGACAGATGGCACATGTGGACATAACACTTCTTTTACAGAAATGTTTCCCTTTGTTTTTCCAGTCTTTGAGAAAGGAAGTGTGTTATTAAGACAACTGGTGCTGTTGTTTTCTGTGTTTCATATGTGGATTCCTTGAGGAGCATATGTATTTCATATTTCATCACTCTGAGGTTTATGGTGAACATCTTGCTGTGTGATATGCATGTTCCTCCATGCCAAACACTCTGTCCTGAGAAGCCTTTATGCAAACAAGGAGATGTCCCCAGCTGTCTGTAACCTTCTTTTCAGTTGATAGAACAAGTTATGCTTTCCATGCAGCTGTCTTAATTTCCCGTGTGTTTGCTATAGAGTATCTGAAATGTCTGGATTTTACATGTGGCAGCCAACATGTTGTGAACATTCCTTGTATTGTGGAAAAAAAGCAGAGATTTCCAGGTTGAGTGTGGGTGAAATGCGCTATGAGAAGAGATCCAGCATCCTGGACTGTATTCAATTCCACTGTTCAAAATAGCGAATTCTGAGGAAAAGGCCACTGGTGTAATTGTAGCCTTTACGTTTCTCAGAGCAGTCAGAAGGTCCTTGGCAGGACGACTTTTCTTTCTCATTGTCAATAACAAATATTAAGGTAAGCAGGGCACTAACTCTCCAAAGGATTGGTAAAGATGAGGAGGAAAATTGTTTTCTGTCATTTTCGACTGTGTTTCCAGTCCTTTGGTCTAGTCCTGTTTTTTTTTTTTTTTGACATAATGCCTGTCATATGATTTGATATTTTCTGGTTGTTCAGATTAGCTCTATATTCATCTGCTCCAATATTTGATTGCAGAACTCTAGTTGATATGTAAAGGAATGAAAATGTCAGATTTAGTCATACTATGGATTCTGTTTTCAGTCACTACACAAGGTGTTATCTTCGTTGTTTAAAGTGAGTCCTGAAAAAAATATATTGTAAGCAGAAGTGTCTTTCCAAATGATCTTGCATTACTGATACTGCTAATGAATTCCAAGGCTAGGGTACAAAGAGTGTTCACTGGTACTTGGCAGGATGCTCATTTACAATAATGAGATAACTTTACTGCTCTAGTACAAGTCATATGTTACATGGTGATTTTTCCAGTAACTTCTTATTTACATACAAAGTTGGGGTTTTTTGTTGTTTGGTTTGGTTTTCGTTGGTTTTTGTTGTTTTGTTTTTTTTTTTTTTATTCCAGGAACAGTGTACTTCTTTCCTTTTCCTGCTTATCAACAGAATACATAACAGATGATAAAAACAGAAATAGACTTCAAGTTCTAAGGAATGATGTATCATTAACAAATGGGATGATACAATCTTTGCCCGATGATATATGTTTATCATTTATGATGAAAATATACAAATTTTTCTTTGAGTTCTTGTTATTTCTATTAGGTATTTATTGTATGTATTTGTATTTTTTTGTAACCAGGTAAGAGCTTTATTTCATTTGAATTCAGATGAACAAACCAATTCTTTTTGATGAACCTTTGGGCCTTTTATATTCAGGAGTATCCACATTCCAGAAGTTTATAATAACTGGTGGTTGTAGTGTCTAATGATAAATTGTTGGTTCCATTTCATAATAAATGGCAGGAATAACCAATAATAGTTATACTTTTAAATGCTTTAACTTCTTTGTAAACATTGCAGTTAATGAAAAGACTAAATATAATTCGGCTATTTTGATAGAAGTCTACAGATCGCTATGGCAAACCTCTCTACTGTTGCACTCCTTGGCTTCCTTATAAATTCAAATGGCCCAGAAGGGAAATGGTGGTGATGGATGAATCAAGGTAGGTTTTATGTGAAGACTTATTACTTAGTAACGCTTGGTAACAAACATAGATGTAGAAAATTTGTATGCAGTAAGAGAAAGTAATTCTCCTGGGATTTTGAACTTAGTGTTGAAGTTTGCTAGTAAACACAAGTCAAAATAACTGAAGTAGGAGAAGTATGTTTTTCATGAGTTTTTAGATTACATATCACCACAAAAAAAGATCAAGAAGAAAAATTTTGACAGATGGTGGCAAGTTTCATACACATTTTTCAGTGTTGGTTTAAAATTAATTTCTTCTCTTCCTTTCTTTCTTCTTTGTATCCAGAGATCCTAGGCTTTACTTTTGTAAGGTAGTGACTGTTCAAGTCATCAGTTTCTGGGTTGCTCTTCCTGAAAGATTTTTGCTTTAAAAACCCACAGACAACAGTGCAGGATATCCTTCATTTCTTTATCTTAAAGTAAACTTTAAACAAAAGTATGTCTGCTTCATGTAAATATTCCATAGGAAAACCTCAGAAAGGTCATAGTTCCCTATTATAGTAAATTTTAAAATATTTTTTTTTAAAATTTTAATTTTATGGCTTTTTTTCTTTTTCATTTATATAAAATATATAATTTCCAGAAGAACAGCAGGTAAGATTTCTTACAATCTTAGCAGATATATTTGAGCAAATAAGAAGTGCATTTTTGCTACCACTATCCACCCTGGTTAATTACTTGCTTATTTTTTTCAGATGAATGGTTGGTTAAGACATCAACAGATTTTTTTGGAAGTGGAGATGGCTGCCATTCCTTAAAACATAATAAGAGGAATATTCTGTATTTCTTATGGAATTTGAATTGGGTCTTATCTATTTTATGTATAAATAATGTCTATGTTTATGTATTTATTTTTGTCTGGTCTTGAGAGTTTTCACTAGTTGGAACAATGACCTTGATTTTCTTAGTCAGAAATTGTCTGGTTGTGACTTTTGGTGAGTGAATTATATTGTGAACTCTTCTTGGCTAGAGAAGTTGGCTGTCAGAGTGCTCTGAAAACTATGGCTATAGGTCTTCTGCCACCACTCCTTGACAGGGATTGAAAGGTTTTCTTTAAAAGGAAAGGTTTTCTTTAAAAGGTTCCTTGGGTTCACTAATTTTGGTAAGCTCTGGTTTTGCTTTCAGTGTGGAAATGAAGAGATTTTCTGTAGAAACAACCTATCAAAGTTAAATAAACTCCATGAGAACTCTAAATTTCATTTGACTCAACAGCAAAATCATTAACGCGATACAGTTTCACAAAACTTTTTTTCAAAGTAATAAACTGATAGGCATATTTGGCTTTCTTCCCTTAGCTTTACTGAAAAAAAAGCAACCTACTTTAAGGGGGACTTGAAAAGTAGCTTTCTTCCAAAGGTTTCTGCTTCACCTTCAATCTATGAAAAAGATTAAATCTGTCGTTTGCTACCATTTCGTTCTTCTCCGATACTGTTATAGGACAGCTAACTGGTATTGAGGCTTTTCAGGCTGTGCTATAACAAGCCACAAAAGGCTTACGACTATTACAAATAATTTGTTCCTTACTGGATGGAAAGCAGGTTTTGAAATGGACTTAAATGTAGTTTCTGTCATCACCCATGCACTTGCATATATGTTTCTATCGTCAGCCTAACATGCTTCTATCCGTTGCTTGGTGTTATATAATAGGGAGGTGATCCTGCCCCTCTACTCTGCTCTTGTGAGACCTCACTTGGAGTATTGTGAGCAGTTCTAGTGTCCTCAACATAAAAAGAATTGGAACTGTTGGAACAAGTCCAGAGGAGGGCTACGAGGATGATCAGGGGACTGGAGCACCTCCCGTATGAAGATAGGATGAGAAAGTTGGGGCTGTTGAGCCTGGAGAAGAGAAGGCTGCGTGGAGATCTCCTAGCAGCCTCCCAGTATCTGAAGGGGGCCTATAGGGATGCTGGGGAGGGACTCTTCATGAGGGACTGTGGTGATAGGACAAGGGGTAACGGGTTCAAACTTAAACAGGGGAAGTTTAGATTAGATATGACGAAGAAATTTTTTCCTGTAAGGGTGGTGAGGCCCTGGTATGGGTTGCCCAGGGAAGTTGTGAATACTCCATCGCGAGCAGTGTTCAAGTCCAGGTTGGAGAGAGCCTTGGGTGGCATGGTTTCCCCTTAGTGGAGCCATGCTGGCTGTCACCAAGCACCTTGTTTTTCATGTGCCTCAGCATGCCTTCCAGGAAAATCTGCTCCAAGATTTTGCCAAGCACAGAAGTGGGACTGTCTGGTCTGTAATTCACTGGATCATCCATTTTCTCCTTCTTGAAAATGGAGGTTATATTTCCCTTTTTCCTGTCGTCAGGAGCTTCACCTGACTGCTATGATTATAAATCTACATTATAGCCAGGAATGTACACAGTTAAATGAGATTAATTTAACATCTTTTTCTGGATTGAGGAGGTATTGCCAGAAATTATTGTGACTCCTGTAACACCTGCTTGTTAAAGTGCTCAGTGTGTCTAGACTATGTCAATGACAAGGTTTGGGTCCATACTGGGTTTTTCGTACCAGAGAGCTCTAAAGCTTGAGCAACAGTATTCTGTCTGAACAGCCTAGTAGGGCATCAAAATTGTACTTCCCTGACAAGGTGGACAGAATCATAGAATGGTTTGGGTTCAAAGGGACCTTCAAATGTCATGTAGTCCAACTGCACTGCAATGAGCGGGGACATCTTGAACTAGATCAGGTTGCCCAGAACCACGTCCAACCTGTGGACAGAGCTTTTCCAGAAGCGGCTGGCACAAGCAGAGCAGCATGGGAGGATGTGAATGTGTGGAAGAGCACAGTGGAAAGGGGCCTTTGGTGTGTAGTTGATGTTGCTCTTCCTCATTTCTTCTCTGCATATCTGCACAAAAGGAAGCTGGGGTTATTTTAAACATCTTGTAATATTAACTGTTCATCTTGTATTGGATCTTCTGATTCAGAGTCCTTTTCCCTTGCTATGATTATAGGATTGGTGCCTGACTCATCGAAACAGAGGGGGAAGATGGGTAGAGAACTGCTTGAGCAGAAAAATCTATGTCGGATGTATTTTGATGCATGTTCTTAGTTTTAAAATAAGATAATCTAAGAAAATATCCAAATCTTTTCCTCAAAAAATATCTTGATGTTAAATTCTTGCGCTACTTATGAAATAAATAGAATGCATACATGACAGAAGCCCTGTGTTGGTGATGCCTTCAGCTTTCAGGAAAATGGCTACACATATGTGTATGTGTGTATGTATATTTATATGTATATATACATATAAAAAACACATGATATATAAAATATATATATGCACAGGCACATACATTTTTACCTATGTACAGTCACATTAGTGCTGCATGGTAGTAATTAGCTTCATAACTCTGAGGTTTGATTTGCTATTAATGTGCAATGATACAATCAAACTTTTGAATAAATTATAGACAAAATCTTTCTGTTGTCTAACATTTGACCTAGAATTTCTGTAACCTGCTGTTTATTAAGACATACAGTACAATTAGGAGCTCTGAACACTTACAAGGATCTGTTGCCTGGGGAAGTATGTACACAGCATCTCCATTAAGCAATTTACGTATTGTTAGCATCAGTTTTAGCTTCCATTTTGTCACTTTCATTTCCTGTTCTAAGTGCATACTGTACGTCCCTCTGTGTGTTACATGATAGTGGATAAAGAAAAATTGCCAGTAGAAGCATAGTTTATTTGAAACTATATTTTGTCACCAGCGATTTCCCTTCCCCTATTGTATAACTGCATTCCTTCTGGCCATGGACAAGGGTCAGATGTTCAGAGTAATTTTATTAGATCTATCAACTGCCTTTGATACCTCACAAATGAGAGATTGGTGACCCGCCCGCCTTTGGTGCTTTGTGCTTTCTCTTGTGGATAGTTTAGTTTAATGTTTAGTTGCTTACTTCTTCTGTGTATTGCGGATTCTGATGTTAAGATAACTGGGTGTATAAAGCTCATTGAAGGCAAAATATTTTTATTTGGGCAGCACACCATTTCTGTGTACAGAAATTTGTCTCTGTTGTGTAAAGTATGGTTAAATCAGAATTGTACAATGCAAAACTGATGATAGAAGAGGCTCTTTGAATTTTTTTTCTTTGATAACAGAATGTCTCATTTGAGTTCCTCTGACAGGAAAGCCAAATATGAAGGTCACTTCTGTAGCAACTTCATAGATGCTTAACTCTTATGCCAGTACTGCAATCTAGTTATCTTACGGTCGTATTTGGTGTCATGGTTAGCCTTTTCCTTGTTTCCATCAGAGATTTTTGTAGAAGTTTGGGAGCAGCTGTTATCCTGCTTTTTAATTTTATTTGTAGATCGCTTTTCTTCTGCTGTGGTTTACTAATCGAGCAGTTCATAACTGTCAACTGTTAGAGAAATTTCTTTGCATTAAGGCTCAACTGTGCAGCAATGATTTCTCTCCATCTGCTGTATTTCTCATTTCTAATTAAATCTGAGCACAGGCTTAAATACATCCTGAAATACCTCATATTGAATACAATTCATGTTAAGAGTACAATATTAAATTAATGTTGACAGATCTGAAGGAGCCACAACTACAAGTCAGGGGATTTATTGTGTTTTAAGTAAACCAACATAGTCTGTAAACCAGACTGTCTCAGCCCTCTTATCACCAGATTTCCTAGTCTGTGTTGCTTAGTACAACTGTTCTTCATAGTGCATTCTATAATTTCAGCTCTGGTGCCAAATTTGTGTACATCAAGATCATATTATGCCTATAAGGTTTAGGAAGATTCTGATTTATTTGGGTATTTGATCCTATAATAAGAGACAATGTATTTCAGTGCTTTGTCATCTGGATTTGGTGTGTCCTAAGATTTTGAATGCACTAGAATTATTTCAGGTGTTATCCAGTTACTTCTGGGGCTAACATGGTTCACTGCCAGCCCATGTGCTTGGATTTATCTTACATGGAAACCCCAGAGTTGAGAAGGGGACAGATAGAAAGGAAGGTATGTTCACCTGCTTGCATCCCAGTCCAAAATGTACTTAGGACAGAGCTAGGATGAATGCATGAGACCTGAGGGCTCTGTGATACAAGTGCAAGAATCTTTAAAGGGACTTCGAAGTATCCTTACCCCTGTATGAAACACATAAAAACATGCTCTGAACCTGTTTGTGTGCACATGTAAGCACCTAACTGCATTCTCCACTTGTAACACAGCAAGCCTTCCCTAAATATAAAATATATATTTAAATCAAGAAACATATTAATATTGAACTTTTATGAAATAATATTGAAATTAGTATTAATATTAAAACTGCTAAAGTAGGCACAAAAAAATTTAGTCAGGAGTGAGTTAATGATCTGGTCTGCTGGTGTTTTAACCTTACAGTTATGGAACAACTGCAGAGATTGGAAAGTTAAGCACATTGGCTCTGCTAGATCCATATACTAAAGAAGTGGAAAAACAATAGTAGGGGAAAAACATGTTTGGGGTTTCTTTTCTTTTAAATTAATTTCAAGACTCTTAAAAGAATAAAAAAACCTGGAGGCCCTATAATACTAAAATCTTCAGTCTGCTAAAATTGGCAGTTACAACTCAGCATGTGCTGACAGAGCTGACACACCCGAGGCATTAGATTATCTCACAACAATCACACGCCCTGTTGTGTTTTGGTTTGTGCTTAATGCAGTCACTTGGTGACATTTAAACAGGGACTAATTATAAACATTTTTCATACACAACTGCTCCAAAAATCTAATTCCTATGCATATTCATGCTGTATCTGGTTTACATACAGAGTCATCACTGGAGTCATTGTTATTAAAAACTATGGCACAATTATACTGATTAGGGATCCATTAAATGCACATCCATTATACAGTAGTTTTTGATCCTTCATAAACATTTATTCTTCTACATTTGTATTTATTTTTCAGCATGTTATTAGAATAAACTGATACAAAATAGAGATTTGTGAAGAGGAGTTTTAGAATAGGAATAGAAATTTTAGAATAGGAATTTATTTTGTTATGTTCCCTAGGTACAATATGTTTTAATTGCTGCTTCTCTCTGGTTTTCAGACTCATAAAAAAAAAGCCAGAAAACTCAGCTATTAAAGTTTGAATAAGAAGAGCACTGTAGTTTTTCTAAGCTAGAGCATGCCATGCATTAATTTTTTCTTTTTTTACCTTTGAGCAAAGGTAAAAAATCATCACTGCATAATGAATAAAAAACTATTTTTTTTTAGCAACAGAATTCTTTGCAATTGATGCCAAAAGGAAAATCAGCCAAATCATTGTCTTTCACCTTAAAACTTATACAAATTTTGAAATCCTGAGGCCCAGATGCATAGTTTAATAACACGACGCTGCAACCTTAACAAGGACTACGTTTATCTTTAAGCCCACATGATAGTGAAGCTTAATATGAAAAACTTTTGTCTAGCACAAGTGATTTGAAGATGTTTTGCTCCATGCATGTGAACTCAGCAGGTGATTCTTGCCTATCTTTGATGTCAAACAGCACAAAACTTCAGTGAGTAGTAGCTTCAGAAATGCAATAGACATAGCTGAGTCTTCATATGAAGCTCATGCTTGAACTACATCAGAAGAACTGACATCTATTATGGTGAGCAAAGACAAGTGTTTGAAAAGAGATTCAAACAGAAGTGTCAGAATTTACAGTGCATAGTTTTATATAAGTTGATTTTAACCCAGCATATCTCTATGAACTCTGCAGGATAGAAAAGAAATTTCAAAAGGCAGAGAAATTGTTGTCATCTAAGGGCATGGAATGTTTTAATAGCTTAAGGAAGAACATTTCTGAAAGGTTATATGGTGATCCATTTACTTTGACTGAGTAATAAGGCTCGTCATTGTCACAGTGAAGTTTTTAACCCTTAGAACAATGGAAATGTTCCAAATGCATTGCTAGAATTAAAAAGCTGAGAGTAATTGGCTGTTGCAAAAAAGTCTTTCTGAAATATTTAGTCGCTTCAACTACACATTTTATATTAAGAGATATGAATAAGTAAAATACATTTTCCAGTCACCTTATGTCTGACCTACAGTTTCCTGCCTCAGTCTAGACTGAGACATATCTTATGATAAAGACTTGCACTTACAAATTCTCATTTTTAAGGGGAGAGCATGTAGACAAGAATTCCATTAAGCACCATTAAATTTATTTATTGTTTTCTTCTATTTGTTTATTTTCTTTCCTCATCCTGAATTTATACGTCCCTGTGTGCATTACACGGCACTGGACAAAAAAGAAACAATGAAACCAAAACCAACCCTTTGAAGGAGCACAGTTTGTTTGAAACTGTGTCCTACAGGCTTACTTACAGCAGTGCTCTGAAACTATCTCCAAGAAGTCCAGTGTCACAAACCAACTTAATTTTCTTCTTTATAATGTTGCTTTTGTTACAAACTGAGGGTTAAAAAAGGGGGAAGAATTATAAAAAAGTAAAAAGGCAGAACTCCTTAGCTGAAACACACAAAGCTAGAAAGTAATGAATTTTCTAGGTGGCAACAAATATGTACGAATGTGATGTTGTTCTTAGGTTTTCTTAATTTGTAAGTAAAACCCATGGGGAAATAGTTGCTTAATTATTATACTCTAAAGTTTAATGACCTATTTTTTATGAATTTCCCTACTTTTATTAGGCATATAAAATCTAGCTTTTAGGAACAAATAAATAAATAAAAAAGAACGATTAAATTGAACTTTGCCTTCTCTTTAGATGGTAGGTCTCTACAGACTTATTTGTTTAAGACACTGAACTATACTGTACTCAGATGCCTAACTCTTCTTCATTCTGTGAAAGAGCTAACAATTTAATTATATTATAGATAGGCTAGTCCACACTACAATCCTTAAGCCTTTTAAGAAACTCCGAGGGCACGGTCCAACATCCACAGCATATACAGAAAATATCATTCTGTCCCTTTTATCTGGAAAGCCATTTAAAGGTATCTCACACTGTACTGAAAGGTAGTTGGAGCTTGTCGTGGTTTAAGCTGTAAATCAAGCAGCCCATTCATTAACTTCTCCCTCTTTCTTCCCCCCAACTCTGATGGGAGGGGGAGGGAGAATGGGGAGAAGAATCAAAAGAATGCAATTCCCACGGGCCGAGACAAGAACAGTCCAGCAACCAAGGCGCAACACAAACCACTGCTGCCACCACCACCACCACCACCACTGATCAGGGAAAATACAAGGGAAGAGGACACAACCACTCACCACCCGACCGAGCCGAGAGAAAGAGACTTCCGGGTTCCTGCCCTCAGTTTTCACATCCTGGGCATGACGTGCTGTGGTATGGAATACCCCCTTGGCCAGTCCTGGGCCAGGTGTCCCTGTCTCCGCTTCCTCCCGGCTTCCCCTCCTCCTTGGCAGAGCATGAGACTCAGAAAGCCCTTGGCCAGACTAAAACACTACCAAGCAGTAACTGAAAACACTGGTGTTATCAGCGCTGCTCCCAGGCCCAAAATCAAAAACACAGTGCTGCACCAGCTACCAAGAAGGAGAAAAATGACTGCTACTGCTGAACCCATGACAGAGCTCCTGCCTGGCCAGCACAATTTAAGATGAAGAGCTGTAAAAGTGTTCATTCTTTACCATAACATGTATTTTCTTTTTTGACTTTTGCTTAAATGTATATGTAACATAATGTATAACAAATAGTGGTGAAACTCTTCTATAACTAAATGAACTAGCTTTTCATCTAGCATTTGAAATTATGTGTGTTCATTCAAATCCTTACTTTGTTTCAGAATAAGCTATTAAATATAAATTTGGATAAAAATACAAATCTGTACTGAGACATTATTATCTTTCCCATTTTCATATGTCACTAAATAATCCTCACAATGTTTTTTTAATTATTTTAACGTACTGAAGACTGCACAAAATACAGTAAGGTATTTTGAAATAGTTTAAGCTTGTTGTTCTATAGCCACATAATGTTGTGGGGTTTTTTTCAAGATTCCTCCTAACCTGAGACATGAAAAAGGACAGCAGCTTCAAACTACGAGATTTTCGAAAAGTGAGCCTGACCTCAGAACAGGTTGTTTAATAGGGACTTAAGATGTATCCTGGGCTGCATCAAAAGCAGCATGACCAGCAGGTCGAAAAACGTGATCCTGCCCCTCTACTCTGCTCTAGTGAGACCTCACTTGGAGTATTGTGCGCAGTTCTGGTGTCCTCCATATAAAAAGGACATGGAACTGTTGGAACAAGTACAGAGGAGGGCCACAAGGATGATCAGGGGACTGGAGTACCTCCCATATGAAGATAGACTGAGAAAGTTGGGGCTGTTCAGCCTGGAGAAGAGAAGGCTGTGTGGTTGTCTCCTAGCAGCCTTCCAGTATCTGAAGGGGGGCTATAGGGATGCTGAGGATGGACTATTCGTTAGGGACTGTAGTGATAGGACAAGTGGTAACGGGTTCAAACTTATACAGGGGAAGTTTATATTGGATATGAGGAAGAAATTCTTTACTGTAAGGGTGGTGAGGCCCTGGAATGGGTTGCCCAATGAAGTTGTGAATGTTCCATTGCTGACAGTGTTCAAGGCCAGGTTGGAGAGCCTTGGGTGGCATGGTCTTGTGGGATGTGTCTCTGCCCATGGCAGGGAGAGTGGAACTAGATGATCTTAAAGCCCTTTCCAACCTAACTATTCTATGATTCTATGATTCTATAAAGCCCATCACAGAATTCCTTCTCTCTCTCCAAAAAAAGCAAAACAAACAAAAACCAACCAACCAACCCTCAACTACATAGAGATATTTCGCAAAGTAACACCAAAAAAGACAAAAATACTGTAGATATCAAATCCAGCTCATGTACTATGTTCAGGCTCAGTTCTGACTTCAGTCATGCAGCCTTGAGAAGTAAAAAATTATTTCTACTCTTACGTAGTAATAAGAGTCTCTTTAGGCTAGGAAGACTTCTTGTTTCTATTTCTTATTAGGAAAACACAGACAGTGAAGTGTCATCACTTTTTTTTTTTTTTTTTGTCTTTGGGTTATTTTTGCCTAAAATAGACAATTTCTTTCTGGCAAATGCTTTTTTCCTGAGAAATGTGAGGTTGGCTGATATGAAGTTACATCATAGAATCATAGAATTTTAGAATCATAGAATGATTGGTGTTGGAATGGACCTTAAAGATCTTCTAGTTCCAAGCCATCTGCCATAGGCAGGAATCACCCTCCGTTAGACCAGGTTGCTTAAAGCCCCATCCAACCTGGCCTTGAACACTTGCAGGGATTGGGACACCCACTTGTCTGTGCAGCCTCCAGTTGTTCCAGTGTCTCATCACCCTCATAGTGAAGAACTTTTTCCTAATGTGTAATCAAAATCTCCCCTCTGTCAGCTTAAAGCCATTTCCCGTTGTCCTACCATTACATGCCCCTGTAAAAGTCCCCCTTGAGATTTATTATAGGCCCTCGTTTAGATCAGCTTAAAAATTTTGCTTCAGTATTCTGCTTTGGACTATATTCACAAAACTTCTGTAAGAGGATTTCCCCATTCATATTCAAGCACCCAGCTTTACAGATTCTGAGTAGGTCCAAGAACATCTGGGATTTGATCCCTCCTTTTCCCAAGCTGGGAGATGTTTCCCGTTTCTGAGGAAGTGTTCCTAACTACCAACCTGTAAAATTCCCTTGGAAAGTCTGATCTTTGCCTTTCTTGTTACAAATACTTTACACTACAGGGAAGAGTTATGAGATTTATTTAGCTCATGAACATATCCATAAATACTGCACTTAAAGAAAGAGGGATTGCTCTGGCACTGACTCTGCGCTGTTTGCCTTTGTGCATATCTGGAATAGAGGCTGAATATAATGTACTGGTTTATTTTTTTTCCTTATAAACCAGAGAGGCACAGTAGAACAGTTTAGTGTGGTATAGTTGACAGCCTTACTGATTTAGCTAAAGAGATGCACTTTATTTATAGCAGGATTTATTTGACAAATTGTTAGGCTTCCTAAACTTCAATAGAATAGATAATCACCAAGCCTGTCCCTGTGGCCATCATGTCTGTGCCTTCTGGAAATGGCCTCTTTTCTGGAAACCCTGTAATAAAATTCCCAAGGGATAAAGTCCCCCACTTGGACTTGAAATATTGTCTATACTGGTTTTCTAGATTTTTCTAGAATTATGAAGGTATTATCTGACCTACTTATTGCTGTCTTGCAGATCCCTGGATGACCAAATATCTTGCAAGGGGACATTCTACTTCTGTTTAGGAAGTACATTACTAGACAGTACATCATTAACTGAATCCAGGTCAGTGTCCTGGATTCAGGCAAACAAAGAAATTCGAAACCCTCCAATTACAGAAACTTCAAGAGTAAAAACTATGTATTTTAAAATGGAGTGTTCACATTTCACTATTGGGCTTTTTCTTTTTAAGTAGACCACATCTTCAAGTTTTATTAAAAATGGTAACATGCTTTAAATGTCTATTAATGTATGCCTAATTGTAATGGAAGTCCTATAAAAATCCTTCTGACAGCCACATGAATAGCAAAACAATTATACTCAGTATAATTGCAATGAATACTAAGTGAATTAATAATGAAGTGAATCTTAGAAACAAAATTGCAAACAAGGATGTTCAGCTTAATCTACACTGGGCCAAATTGTTAAAAAAATCTGGAACAGTTCTTCATAAAACCACTGGGTAATTTTGCTTTAAAATTATGATAAAAGCTGGGTCACAATACTTTCAATCATTTATGAAAGTACTTTAATATGAAAGTCCAATGCAAACTTCCATTTCTAGAGTGAATGAAGTTAAAAAAACTGCACATGGTGATGAATGTAGAAGATTTGTTTTGTCTACTGGAATATCCATTAACAGTTCTCTCCAAGAGCTTCTAGAGCAGAGAAACATCAGCAAACAATTTATTGAAGAAAACCACAGATTTATAAATAAGTAAAAGAAGGGGGGAGGGGGCTGATCTTTGGTTGCTTGTTTGCTTTTTTTTTTTAATGGAATTCAGCCTTCTAACTGCAGAGATCCTTACTACAGATGTCTGCATGTTCAAGAATAGTTTATATTCCCTCCATAATCAGTGGAAAGAAATAGCAGTTCTAGAGTACGACTAATCTTCTCTCCAGATAAACGTGAAATATAAGTCAAATGAATCACTTTCCAGAAAGTCCATTTCTTTCCATGATTTTACAAGGAGTCTAGTTGCTTCACTCATTTGGAGAGCTCTCACAGTGAGTGAAATGAATCTCACTCTCTATGCAAAGTTTGCATGACTGAATTATGGCATGATTTAGGCATACTCCTGCTACTTCTGACCTCTGAAGAATTTCTAGGAGAGCAGCGAGTCCTTCTGGACTTTGGCTGAGGATTGAATGGGAAAGCCAGGGGAAAGGAAGCTGTTCACTGGAGGATCTCATCCATGTAAGGATACATCCTTCAGGAGAGAATTTCTGTGAGCCTTGAGGCAGGGGACACTTGGTTCATGGTTTTACTAAAATCAAACCATTTGAACCAACCATACATGAAGTGTAATGGAAGAATAGTTCTCATTTTAGTCTGCGCATTTCAGCCTGGTTCGGTATGTTTTCTGTTAGACATCAATTTTGTTTAAACATGGTTGAGTTATTTGCATAGGAACAACTACTGAAACATCAAGATATTAATCTGCTGTCATTATGCACCCCAAAACAATAAGGTAGGAACATCTCTTTTAAGAATAGCCATCTGAAAGTTAGGCATCTAGTCTGCTAAGCTTTTAATGCCTAGAGGCATACTCACCTACCATAAAATAGATTTTTTGGCAGGTGGAATGATTTGTTTTCCAAATGTGCCCATCTCTCACTTGAAGAAAAGTTGGTTGGAGTTTCATATCAATATATAATACAGTATTACATGAATAACTGTGAGCTGCATTTAAATGAGAGGAATGAATCTTTCAAGGACCTTAATGAAAGTGAAAGTTGCAAAGGGAATTTTTTCTGGGTGCTTACTATGGTCTTCAGAGTTCTCTCCCTGATTCTGAATACTTACCTGACAGTAGTTTACAAAAGGTGTATTTTGGATGGGGGCATGAAGGACTCCATTAAATCTGTTGTTACTGTATTTTTTATTGTTATTAAGAAAGATTAATTATTAATGGTGACATCGTTATATATAATTGTTATATTTTATTAGTAAGAAAAAAAAGTTCATAGCAATATAGTAATGACACCAGTAGCTGGCAGTTGTGAAGTATAAGCAGGTGTTAAAGACATCAGTCATTTTTTTTAGAGAATCTGTACGTATTGGGCATGATCAAATATATGTAAAAGAAATCAAACTTTCTTGACAAAAGGAAACTGAAGGAATCAACCAAACAAGAGACAAAAAAATGACCTTGATTATGTCTTTATCCAAGTTACTGACTTTTTGTCTATGCCTTGGCAGTAATTTGGGGGCTTGGGGTTATTTATAAAATCAGAAATATACTAAATATAATGAAAAATAAAATGGGAAGCTGCTTTGTATGCACAAATGCTAATTTTCACACTGAATCAAGGATTTCAGTTTCTATTTAATATTGAAATAACTGTGTACTTCTACTAAGAGCATGACCATAATATTTATTAGTAAAACACAATGCTTGTTTCAGTAATGAGTATTAACATGTATCCAAAACCAATATGTTTTCTTTTTAGTAGTTCCACAGCATTACAGCAGAACTTTCAAATTATCTTTTATTTGTAATAGAATAGCTATTCCATCGCTGAAACACTCCATACCAAATGTTTGACTAAAGCCAATTTTCACCAGTAAGGTTTAAACAGCTGAAAATTGAAGTTTATTATAGAAGTTTTGCTACCTACTTAGTGACAGAATCATGAGCAACCTATTATAATTTAACATGTAGAATGAACCTACATGCATCTGTGGCAAATACAGACTTTGCTGCCTCAAGGGTTTGGCATTTTTAGATAAAAAAGAATCAATGTCATTATACAGTGTCTCTCTAGAGCATCGTAATTATTCTGCATGCATACAATATTTATTTAAAACTTAAAATTAAACTTCAAGAGGTGGTCATTTGAAAGCTGGCAGTCAGTGAACGGATCCTGTCTTCATAAAAAAGAGAATATTTCTTCTAAAAGTTAAGAAGTAGATCAAAACCGTCTTTCCAGTAACTGACACTTTAGTCATACAGATGCTTTTTATGTGTCAGATTTATTAATAAAGAAGGTCCATGGGAACGAACAGAAGAAAATCTTCAGGATGTGACTGTCAGTTTTTGATATGTCAGGTATAATTTTGTAACTGTGATTTTTGGATAGCAGTACACACACAGAATTGTACTGATGTTTGTATACTTCTTTGTACTTTTCATTTGTGATGACTGAGAAAGAAGATGAGGTGGAGATGTTTTGATACAGGATTGAAACTTGAAACTGCAGTCCTTCAATTTCAACAGCATTCCTTTTTCATCTTCCTTTTCATGTTGCCTTTTTAACTTTTGCCACTGATGTAAAGAAAAAAGAAAATTTGAAAAGATGCCAGGTGTTGGTTCTCATGTAGGTGAAAGATCACAGAAATGGAGAGTAAAATATAGTTTTATTTTGTCACCATGACAGAATTATGAGACAGATCAAATAGTTGTCAACAACAAATGTTTGTCCTCCTAAAACCAACATAGAATAATTTTGACTGTGACATCTCTTCCAATTTATCACAGAAAATATGCACATTATTATAATTAGCAGAAGAAGAATATGCTACTACCGCTGTTCTGCAAATAATAGCATCTTCTTTGGCTACGCTTTGGATAAATTGGTGGTATTTTTAGCTTATCAAAGTGCATACAGCAAAGAACTGCAAAAGAATGACAGGATGCATCAGCTGAAGAAAAGGAATTGAATGGAGATGTGGTCTTTTTTTCTTTTTTTTAATGTTATTCACCTTATACAGCATGTTATGTTAGAAAAAGGCAGAAGCAAAGAGTCTTTATTTTCAACAAATTTCTGTGAGCTATGAGTTCAACCTGTTTCTATTGGAAAAGTGATTATAAACAATCCCATTACTCATGGATTTATTAATTCACTTAGAGGATGCTATTTCAGTATCTAACAGCAGTACTGAGGCTTCTGAAGCTAGGCATCTGCTTAAGGGTTTTATTCTTTAAAGTCATAAACAGAGTCGAGGGCCAGCACTGTAGGAAGTCTAATGACCTGAAGCTTGCTGCTTGGTCTGTAAGCAAGAACAGCATGAGAATGAGAAAGGTTCTTCTCATTACCCAACAGATTGTCAGAATTAATGTTTGGATGCAGTGAAACTGGTCGTTGTGGTCCATCCAAACTGCTACTTCTGCTCATATTCCTTATAACCTAATTTTTAATTTTCTCATGCACCTTGCACATAAATTATCTCTTGTTTAGCTTATAAGAATTTTTTTTTTGTAAAAGGTGATAAATGTATTTTAAGGTTTGAGTTCTCAATTTTCTTGGTTCTTAAAGCTCTTCCTGCTTAACCCTTAAACTCTTCCCAGTTCTCCATATGGTGCTGCTTCAAACACATCTACTTTTGTAAACATCAGTCAGAGCCTGGCTGCCCTGTCTACTTAAGGAAAGTCAAAGTTCATTCCTTCATTTGTTCCTTCCTTCCTTTCTTGTGAGACACAGCAATCTATTAATCCACTTCAGTCTCCTGACATATGAGGTATTCTGTTCCTTTCATCTGCATCTATAAGCTAAACAAAGATAAACAAACAGAATGTCTCGGAAATTTCTTAAAATTGCACTGGGCTACTGGCATGTCTCCTCAGAATCTTGTGATTTTATAGGTCTTGAATGCACAAAATACTGAGAATTAAGATTGGATACAGACAGCTATTTTTCTGTACAAAAATTGAGGTGATGCTTACAGTCTGATCAGTCACAGCGACTAAGGGGAGCATCGTGAGCTCCCACACAGCCTACAGAACTGATATAATGGATATTAAATTATTGTATTGAGCAGCACTTCGAAATTTGCAGCACTTATCTTTTAAAGAGAAGCCTCTCAGCCTTTACATGTGTGCAGGCTGTCACTGTAGGCTCAGCCTTCTCTGCTCCTGTTTGGAGCTATGGGGAGAGCTTGCCATTCACTGGGGAAATCCTCTGGGCTGGCTGCTCTTTTCCATACCTCCCCGAAGGACACAAGACCAGTCGAAGCTGCTCTATGTTCCATGTTCTTCCCCTGATAAGAGCTCTTATTCATTATTGAATGCCTGCTAGCACATTTTCCCATTTTTAGGAGCCTAAATGCCTTTTCCAGTTTAGCCCTGAGTCCATTTTAAGATTATTTACAGTCCCTGGCACTGGTGTAGATGAGTGAGTAAAGAAGTGCCCGATTAGTGTTGTCACACGTAAAATGAGTCTTTTGGCTCTGGGGGAAGAAACGTCCCATCAGTTCTGGCTCTCTGCTTGCTCCTTCTTCCTTCAGCTACTTTAAAAATTTCCTGGCTATCCATCCCATCCTGAGATGGGCTTCTCAGCCTGATGAGGAAGGAAGAAAGGCTCTAGATATGCTTGTCCTTGTGCTTGGTGTGAAGACACACAGTCACCTGCCAAAAGAAACAGGGGTTGTAGTACCCTCCTGTATTAATTCACTGATAGCAATTAGTACCCTCTTCTGCTCCTCAGTGTACAAAGGGTGATTACAGGAACTGCACAATACATCACCCAAAAGCACCTGCTCACGTGAAGAAACATTTAGAAGGTAAGAAGTCAATATAGCTGAAGGAGAAGGAAAACTTCATGGATCTAGTTCCTACTGACTCATAGAGCATGGTAGGTGCCCAGCTGAAGTTTATATCTCTGAACACTTCCCATTCAAATAAATATCAATGAAGATGAGAAATAAAAAAACCAAACCATAAGCCAAAGTAGCAGCAAAGATAGATTGGAACAATTTTCAATCTGTTTTAGGTGTTTCAGGAAGTATGAATTTCTTATCTGGAAGAAAATTGTGACCTACTTGACTAAAACAGAATTGTTTGCTCTAATTGCAAGATCATCTTTAGAATATATGGGTCTATGTGTGATGTGTGATGTGTAGTGTGTGGGGGTGTGTGGGGGTGTGTGGGGGTGTGTGGGGGTGTGTGGGGGTGTGTGGGGGTGTGGGGGGGTGTGGGGGGGTGTGGGGGTGGGGGTGTGGGGGTGTGTGTAACTGCAGCCTTCCTGGCAATTGCCTTGCTGACATCCCTGCCCGTCAGCAGCTGCGCATACCAGCCAGGCCTCTTTTGTACCAATCTGGTGGTGAGTGGTGCATAAACATTTTAATTAATGTTGAACTTCTTAAAGTTGAAGTGAAAACAATTACAGCTCAATTTTACTGTACCTCCTCACTTTCATCACTTATATTCTCTCTTCCTCCTCCCTCTCCATTAGAGGGCTTCATTTCACAGACTGTGAATTATAATCTAATTATTATATTTTAAAAAGGCAGACAAGGCATTGTTTCTTCATCCTTCAGTTAAAAAGCTCTGAAATAATAAAGGAAAAGCTCTTTCCTTATTGAGTGCCAGGAGCATAGAGTCACTCCCGCCACAGACATCTCATTCTTCCCCATCTGTGACTTTTTTTTTTTTTACAGGAGGAATTGCATCTTTCCCTTAACAACTGTTTGCACACTAGACTCAAAAAAGTTCACAGCACACATCACATGTACGTTGGATATGTAAGTGAAGTGATCTGTAGCACAGCTAATTAGACCTAAATTCTTGATTTACTATTTATAAAACAAAATTGATTATTACTTCATCAACAACATTTAAAGCATCATTAAGAGAGGTCTGCTCCAGCAGCCTCAGGTTAAATTTTTTAACAAGCACTTTAGTTGCTAATCTGTGTTATTGCCAACATATGTAAACTTCCTAATGCTAATTGCATTCAGCTGTGAATCAAACAATGTCTAATTCTCTTCAGGATTAATTATGCACATGTGCTGCCTGCATTCCTAAACATGGTTCTCATAAATAATAAGAGATATATCTAGGCAGATGGGATTTTTCCAACTAAATGATCTGTTTATCATGAATAAAACAATTGACATATACTAGACTTCTAATGCAAAGTCACCACAACACTCCCATGGTTTTTAATCATAAATAATTGCTGCAGCAGTTGTTTGTGTGAACATGTTTTTGCACAGCCAAGCACTAAAAGGCATGTCCTTCAGTGAGCACCATTACCTTTGTGTGCACCTTTTTTCTTCTTTCTTTTTTATCTTTTCTGATTTGAAGGTGCATAATAGAGTGGTTTATATCGTGTGTTTGATGAACGAACTGACAGTCTCCACTAAATGCACAGGTTTTGTAAGCCCTGGAGAAATCTGGTTTAAGTACAGTGCGTGAAAAACTGCTAAAGTGTTTTGTCTTCTGCTTGTTTCAGGAAGAAACTGAGTTTCTGGCACCCAAAGCCAACCTTGGCAGCATTTTTCTTCAGAATTGTTTTTATTAGTCTGAAAGGGTTAATAATTAACTGAACTGGTAAAATTAACCTGAAAAATAACTTCTAATGCTGAGTACATGGCAAGTAGAAAGAAATTTTTTAAACGACAGCAACAGGAGAAGTTTGCCCCTAGAAAGGAGAGATAAACAGAGGTTTTATATCTTTCCTTTTAATGAAGATATCTTCTTTCAAATAAAAGTTCAAATCCAGCCTTAGTGAGCAGCTCTATAGCATGTTCCTTTATATACAACACAAATGTCTTGGTTTCTACTGGAAAAAACTTGCATGGAATATACATAAGAATAGCAAGAACTTGTTACTAGCAGAGGCTTATAAAATTATACTGTTCAATCATATATTATCGCACCCATTATTTTCAGAGTTACTGTGGAATGTTTTAATTTGCCCTGACTGCCTAGGTCAGTTTGAATTTTGGACTGAGTCAGTATCTTCTTTTTTTTTTTTTTTTTCCTAAAACAAAAATGTGAATAGCATTTGAGAAAGGTAATAGACTAGTAGCTTCAGTGTTTGAAATCTTTCAGCTCCAGGAGAGGTAGAACATACTTAACCCCTGGCAATACGCCCTTAAACTTATTTTCCAGGTGCCAGTTGTTGATGTGAGAAAGTGGTTGAGCACCTGTGCCTCATTCAGTCCCTCATTTCTCTGTTGAGTCAAGCAAGAGAGGGTATCAATTGGTATAATGGTTTTTATAATAAGAACATCTGTCCACCAGTCACTATACCAAGACCATCAGCTAATTTCATAAAACCATCAAAAACTCAGTTGGTTATCAGTGATGACCTTTGCTGAATTTCAGCTAGCGACATAGAGATGAAAAGCTCTGCTTTCTATTACTTATCAGGGAGTCAGTCTGCCTTTTGCTCAGTTTGGGCAAGATAAAACTTGATGAAGCTATGGCTTATCTGTGTTAAAGCAAAATTCTAATGTGACAAAAAGATTGATAATCTGGAAAACACATTTTAAATAGCTTGAACAGCTTTATTACAGAGACATTTTCTGTTCTTCCAAATCAGATAATTCATGATAACAGCATGTAGCTGAAAGAATAAAAACAACTAAGAGCTGAGAGAACTGAAGCATCCAACTGATTCTCAGCAGTAGAGATGGCGAAAAATACATTTAACAGTGTAAGGTGCTATACTAGAGTGTGAGAGACAACAGCACATGAGTAGGACTCTGCCACTGAGTGAGAGTATACTTTCCAGGATAGTTTTTTCTTCATTGATCTTTTTTTTATACAAAGTCTAGGAGCATTTAAGCTGGTTGAAAGCAGCTCAGATTTTCTTTTACAGAACAAGAATGCCTTTCAAGAGCTGAAAGAAGTCCCAAGCTTGTGTTTAAATGTGATGAGAACTTTCAAATAAAGGTGGGTTTCATTTTCATTTCTGAAATGTTGCAGAAGAACAGAATGAACTACTTCACCATTGAAGGAGCCAGACAGGACATCTGGAAGGTATTGGACCTTTGGAGACACAGCTGTTTGACCTAGTCACCACTAGGCTGCTTTGAAGCCTGCTGTTGCCTCCCAGGCAGACTGGCTACAGCCTCTGGTCTTATGTTGGGTGGGGAAATTTGGCCCGGGACAGCATGAGTAACACCCTTTTACTGAGCAAAAGTGACATACAGAGAAGAGATAGAGTGTTGGGGGGGGGGGGGGGGGGGGAAGTATCACCTTGTTTGTCAGTAAACACCAGGACCTACCTATCTTTCCAACTCAGTTCCACCATGAAGGCCTAATGTTAACTGTTAGCAAAAAATATACTTCCTGACAAGCAGTACAAAATGAATTAAACAGAAACATCAACAAAGCAGTCCACTAGCATTGCTCCTAGCGTCACTTGTCTGCAAAATGAAACAATTTAGTTAAAACTTCTGTAACCTGGAGTGTAATTGCTTATGGATTTTAAAAGAGGATTGTTCTCATCATGCAGTCACCCTGGAGAATGCAAACTGGACTCCTTTAGGATGATACTAAACTGGAATATATTCTCCAAAATCTCACTCAAAGTACACTGATTGCAAACAGGCACTAAGCCCATGGACTATACAAGGACCAGTTTAAACTAACCTCCCATAGAAATATGTACAGCATGACGCTGGATCCTATATATCCACTGTTTTGGTTTGCAAATCTACTGCAAGGCCACACTGCTAGCCCATACACAACCCTGAAGGCCATAATGTACACTCATCAAATGCTTGACTGAAATTCTGTGCGTAAGGGGAAGAAAAGCAGTTCATAGGCATTGTGATTCCACCCTGTGCAGGTAAATGTAGATGTCTTAGAGATAATTCAACAGGTTCTTTTGAAAATACGTTTGCCTGAAAGAGACATTAGATGATTTCATTGTTATTTTAGCACACAAGCATAAAATTTTCACATGAACACTAATGAAAAAGAAATATCCCTTATAAAAATTAAACTCAGGAAGGCACACCCTTAGACTATAGTTATGCTGCTAAACAGAACAGGACAAGGTAGACAGCACAGGCTCTGGATGGCTGGACATGGATCCTGTTAGACCACCAATGGTTGTTAAACCAAGCTTACTGCAGCTGCTTGGTATGAGGCTTCACCATGTGCTTGGCAGTGTTGGTGAAATGGTACCAGGACAGGCTCAATCCACTCTCCATATTCCACTTCTGCTGCAGCTGGATTTGTGCCTCCCAACACTCCTACACACCTTTGTGTTGTGCTCCACAGCATGGGAATGATGGGCTGCATCACACCTCACAAAAAATTTTGGATGATCCAAGCTGGAAAACAGACAAAATATATCAATTCCATTTTAAGACCATAAAAAACAATACATGCAACCTGGTGGAGGTACAAGCCATTTTCACCTTCACTATGATTCCACTTGCTATTTTCCTTGCCATGATTTCCTTCAATCCAGACATCCTCTGCATTAACAAGTGCAGAGCCATAAGTAAACCCAAGATAAGAAAAGGGGAGAATTTCAAGTCTTGTGTGTTTTACATAATAGTTTCCTAGAAAGTAGTAGCTGTAGTGGTTCTATTCCATTGTTATTGTTGTCAGTTATGAATATGTTATCTTCTAGTATTTTTTATTTCCTCACCAATGATTAGAAGACATGGTATTTAAAGAGGACACTCTATACTGAATGGGAGGGACTTGAATTCATTTAAAGGGAATATTTTCTGAGCAAATAAGAAGGGAAGAACATCTGTTTCTGTATTTCATTTTGCCTCCTCGCATTACAAAACATGTTTTGAAATCTTAGTGGGGTGCTGAAAGCTGGAGAATTTTCATCAAGACACTTATTTTGTGCAGTGTTGGTGTTTCTTAGTTATGTGCATAAGATCATAGAATAGTTAGGGATGGAAAGGGCTTTAAGATCATCAGGTTCCAACACCTCTGACATGGGCAGGGACACCTCACACTAAAAATGTCACCCAAGGCTCTCTCCAACCCTGCCTTGAACACCGCCAGCAATGGAGCATTCACAACTTCCCTGGGCAACCCATTCCAGTGCCTCACCACCCTTACAGGAAAGAATTTCTTCCTCATATCCAATCTAAATTTCCCCTGTTTAAGTTTGAACCCGCTACCCCTTGTCCTATCACTACAGTCCCTAATGAAGGGTCCATCCCCAGCATCCCTGTAGGCCCCTTCAGATACTGGAAGGCTGCTAAGAGGTCTCCATGCAGCCTTCTCTTCTCCAGGATGAACAGCCCCAGCTTTCTTAGCTTATCTTCATACAGGAGGTGCTCCAGTCCCCTGATCATCCTCGTGGCCCTCCTTTGGACTAGTTCCAACAGTTCCATGTCCTTTTTATGTTGAGGACACCAGAACTGCACACAATACTCCAAGTGAGGTCTCAGGAGAGCAGAGGGACAGGATCACCTCCTTCGACTTGCTGGTCACACTCCTTTTGATGCAGCCCAGGATACAGTTGGCTGTCTGGGCTGCAAGCACACACTGAAGCTGGCTCATGTTCACTTTTTCATTGACAAACACCCCCAAGTCCTTCTCCGCAGGGCTGCTCTGAATCTCTTCTCTGCCCAACCTGGAGCTGTGTCTGGCATTGCTCCCACCCAGGTGTAGGACCTTGCACTTGAAGATAAAAAGTCATAATATGCTTCTCTGTTAAAACTTTGACCTTCGGTAATTTTGTTAGTGACACCAATATTTTGTTTTCCTTGCTGGCAAAACAAGTGAAAGTCCTTTGCACATGGCCTTACTCCTTACTTTAAAACCAAAACCAGATTCTTCAGCTATTTTTGCATAAAAGCAGAATACCATCATAGGCTTTTTCCGTAGTTTCTTCTTATGTTACTATAACATCCAAGGCCTTTTCCATAACTTCCTCTATGATAGTATAATTTTTTAAAATCAAATAAAATTAAAAATAGAAAGTTGTTATAAGCTAATTTTCTATGTTCCCTGTATTCATTAACAATTTGCTGTTTTCAGTTTAGGAGAAATTTTCTCATGCTTCAACATGCAAGACATTTACTGTCAAGCACCTATTTTTACGCAGCATTATGTTTTGCCGACAGGGTGTATCAGGGTATATTTTGTGGGTATAACTTCTGATCCCAAGCTCAAAGTTTGGGATTTTTATGTGCAGATATCTCACAACTCTTGCAGAACTTGAATATAGCAGTACTTCCATGCTTTAGCCATTTAAAGACCAAACGAAATCTTGGGTTAGAATCTGATTTTACGCAAGAGATCGGCAGCTTTTGAGAAGGAGTATAACATAGCTGCCATCAGTCACACTCTGGGCTGCTCTGCAGACATGCTGAAGCACACTACATTTGTAAATCCTCAGTGACATTCTCTCAATTGCTCTGTGAAACTGTTTGGATGATACACCTAAACTGATTAGGTCACCATTATGGACATTAACATATTCGAGTGTTTGAAAAGGGCAATAGCAGGGCCCCTTTGGGTGCTAATGACAAAAAGCATGTTATAAATGATAACATTGCTTGTAATTATTTTTTTTTTCAGTTGAACTCTTTCTAACAATTAATTTCCCATTTACTAAAGCTTACTCTTCTTTTATGAGTTGTGTTTAGTAGTTTACTGATCAGCCAAAAAGACGCAAATACATATTTAATTTCAAGGGTAGAGAGAGGGTGATGAATGGATTATTATGGCTGTATTATCACTTGCAAGGATGGAAATGCTGTATCTTTCTGTACCCACTTCCACTTTATCTCACTGAAGTTGCATTTAACAATCTGATTTTTTTTAATGAAAAGATAATATATCAATATGCAAATAATTTTATATATTTTGTGGTTTTACTTCTATGTAATTTAACACCATCTCTGGTTACCATAAAATTTAGTAAAAAATAGTGGTTTTTTCTGCTGGGTACTGTGGCAAATCCTTCTGTCATTTTAATGTCTGCTAAAGTAAATTTGTATCAGCAATTTTGGGGGAAAGTATAGAAAATGGCTGCTGTATTGAGAATAAGGAGGGTTTCGGTCACCCAGTTACTATGTGTAAGGAGATGTCACTAGTAGAGTCACTAGCAGTAGTAAAACTATGGTCTGTCTGGAACTATTAGTATTTTGTTTGCCCCTCATCAGAACCTGGTTGTTATTGGAAAAACTGATGTTCCAGCTGGCAGGCTGAGTTGATTGAATAACGCACATGCATGAGATTCCTAGAGAGGGCTTTGGCTGGGTTACATGTTTGCTGAGCTCATGGAATATGGTATGTTCTGTTCTGCCGAAACGACTTCTGCAACTGATACTAAGTGGTAGAGAAATACTAGAGAAGAGGTGGAAAAAGGACTAAAGAGAGAAGCTGAATGGAAAAAGAAAATAGACATGAAGGAGATAAGAAAAAATTCCAAGGCTATTTTAAAAAAACTGATTGAAGGGTTTCAGGAGGAAATCAATAGCTGAATGGCAGTAGCTACGTATTTTTGCAGGCAGATACCCAAATACTGGTTTGTGTTTATGATCAGTGTCCACTAAATGCATTGATCCATTAATGATCTGTATTACCTTTACATTTCTATCGTTATAAGTATAATTTAATTGTCATATTCATTGAATCATATTGCTAGTATGCAATTTACAACACAGATGTTATGTAGCAAATAGTCTTCTTCAGTAGCTGACAGCCTAATTACTATAACTAGGGCATGGGTGGACAGGGCTGCTAAACTGGGCCGGAAATGGGATGGGAGTGCAAGTTGGAGCCTGTGATTAAGAATGATCAGTGTCAGGAGTGAGAAGGGAGAAATGCCTTATGTAGAAGTCAGGAGGGAAGATGGAATATAAAACATCTGTGCACCCCAAGCCTAAGAGGTCAGGCAGAAGCCTAACACATATTCAAACAAATTCAGGTTGCCAGGAATTTTAAATCTAAGGTGAGGGGACAGGAGCAGGCATTGTAGGCTAGGGGGTCAGATACTTGGGCAGGTATGATGGAAAATACTACCAAGAACTGCTGGCCAGACTGCAGCAGACAGGAACCCAAGTTAGGAACCAAGGAGCAGATAAGACTCAGATGCAACTTACAAGTTGCTGAAAGTCTTTTTTAAAGCCCCCTGAGTCTGTTCAGAGGCTTTATATGGGGCAGGTTTCAAAATAGATGCTGCCTCTGAGATAGCCACCTTGATCCCCTTTATAACTAGCAGGGAAAAATATGCACTCGACAGGTGCAATTCATCTCTTCCGGAAGCAGATGTTTAAAGTAAGACTGATGAATTGCACCTTAGAAGTGTCTATTTCTCTCCATTAATTATGAAGGGGTCCTGTGGTAACTAGCTGAGATATATGCTTTTGTTATAAATGTTGGATGTCTAATGTTGGGTGAGATGAGTCCTACAGCCTCAGGTGTCCTAGTCATTTGACTGCACCTCAGTTCTGCCCTAGTCAGTTAAGGCCCTGATCCATCAAGCAATTAAATATGTACATAGTTTTTGAGAATGAATGTGATTAAATGTTCTGGGGGATTGTAGGCAAGTTGCAGATAACTAAATGCTTCAATGTGTGAAATGTGGATCTTGAATTAACTACCTACTTTGTATTCCAGAAGTCTGCCACTGGTTCTGTAAAAATCTCTTTCTCCCCTGTACTTCAAGTTGCATCCTGTCCCTAATGAAACATACCATCTCTGCTATCAATACACTTGTGTGCAAACACTCACTCAGCTTTCTGGTGGCAATTCAGTAAAATTCAATCACCCAAATGTTTGGAAAAGCAGTCACAAGAGGGCTGGAAGAGTAGCAAAATGAAATTAATCTCTGAACTTTAGTGAACACTCAGGTGTATTTTATGCTTTTCCCCTAGTTATATCAGAAAATATAAGGTGAAGTAGTTTAATCAGTGTTAGACTGTTAGATCTACACTTGATGGGATGCAGCTCATAAGGAGAGCTTCTTATCAGTTAGCGCACCTGTCACCTAGAAGGAAGGAGTACAAAAATGGAGCTGAAAACATGATGTTAAAATACTTCTGTTGTAAAATACTATGCATATAATTCATCAGATATTCATAGTGGATTGATGTAATCCACTTTGAATTTAACAAGGATTTTTATATGGTCTCTCATCTTGTATCACAACTGAGCCTTTGCAGTCTAGATTACTAGGTGAAGGAAAACCTGACTGTATCACTAGTAAAAGTGTATAGGTACATCATTTATGCTTTACTTTGGATGACTGGTCACAAGGGAAGTTTCTAAGGGGTCTGTCCCAAGACTGATCTTGCTTAATATTTTATCAGTGACTTGGAGGAGGGGACAGAAGGTATTCTCATCAAGTTTGTGTGTGACACCATTTGGGGGTGTAGATACTATTCATGAGGGCAGGGCTGACATTCAGATGGACCTGGCAAGCTAGATGCATGTGCTGGCAGGAACCTTATGATATTGAACAATGCCAAATGCAAAGTCTTGCACCTGGGACAAACTAAGCCCCTCCATCAGTGAAGGCTAGGGACTGACTGACTGGTAGCATCTCTGCTGGAAAGCCTCTGAGAGTCTTGGTGGACAGTAAACTAAACACAAGTCCCACCTGGCTGTGATGAAGACTAGCAGTGTACTTGGCTGCAAAAAATTATTAAAAATAGATCAAGGGAAGTGCTTAATTATCTCAGCTTGGCACTGGTTTTACCATTTCTGGAGTACTGCATCTAGTTTTCGGCCCCTCGGTACAGGAAAGATGTTGGTCAACTGGAGCAAGTCCAGCAAAGAGCCACCAAGATGGTCAAGGGCTGGAGCATTTGTCCCATGAGAACGGGTTGAGGGAGCTGAGCTTGTTCAGCTTGTTCAAGAGAGGAGGCTTCTGAGGACCTTAGGGATTACCAAGAGGACAGAGACAGGCTTTTCACTGAAGTGCACAGTGGGAGAATAAGAGACAGTGCCTGTAAAATGAAGCATGAGAGTTTCTGATGTGGCAAAAGGAGAAAACTTTAATTATGAGAATAATTAAGCACTGGTGCAGGATAGCCAGAGGTGTTGCTGTATCTATAACCTTGGAGATCGTAAAGAGTGGACAAAGTCATGAGCAACTTGGTCAGAATTCTGTGTTAACCCTGCTCTGAGCAGGGAGACTAAAGACCTTCTGCATCCCTTCCAACCTGAGTGATCATGTGATAAGTGAAGGTGACCTTATTTGTGCTAATTGTGAATGTGTGCATAAAAAACAACTATCTAACAGAAAGGAACTAGATGCAATACTGCATTAGGGATAGGTCATAGCCTTTTAGCTGAATGATAAAGATGAAGCCTGGTGTGCCTGGGTTGCATGCTCTGCGCAAGTCTAGGGGTGAATTTGACTGTCCTAAAATGCAGAAACAGGAGAAAACAGCAGATCTCAACAAGGTTTCACTGCCATTTTTCCAGGTTTGATATTTCAGGGCCACAGGTGAGACTGTCACTGCTTATTTTAATACTGATGGTGCTACTTCAGATTACGTTATACAGGATAGATGTACTTTTTAGGCCATCTTTTAATATTTTGGTAATTGTTTAGCTTATGTAAAAGGCCTAGTGTTGAACGCTGTTTTTAACTTGGCTTTATCAGACTGTAGGTCTCTGAAAATTTTACTGGAAAATGTAAAAGCACAATTAAACTAATGGTGTGAATAAAGAAAAAATAATTCACTAATTTTGCACTCTTTAAATATGGGGGGTTTGGCCATCACAATTATACACACCTCTGCAATGTAATATGTCATAGCAACATAATAACCATATACATGACTTTCAAGTTTTAATGTTCTTTTTGAGGTATACAGCACCTTTTAAAATTTTATTTATAACTGGAATATAGCATGCAAACAATGTAAAGCCTTCAAAGCTGGATTCATTGCAGGTATTAAAATGCACTCATAATTATGCTTTTCACCATTCATTTAAGGTGACCTGGTTTTTGGCACTTTGGGGATGGAAAGATTCCTGTTCAATTCATGGAATGTTTTCAGCTATAGTGGTCCTAGCATGTAGCAACAATTTTATGTAGAAATAGACACATAATACTTATGGAAATACTGGAATAGGAGGACCATGAAAATTAATATTCTGCTTTTTCCCCATAGACGTCTTGAATGAGAGACTATATTATTTTTACAGAAACTTGATATGAACCTATATATATATTAAATATCACATTCACTTTATTTGCAGTATGTTTTAGCACAATGCCAACATCTTACACACAATGCAATATTTATTTTATGTGAAGTGCAGTTATGATAATTTACATTTTTAGTACACCATGTGTATTTAAAGTATCCATACTGCATAAGATCTTATTACAGCAATATACAAGGTATATAGTAATATTTTTTTAATGTAAAAATATATAATCTCAGCAAACTCCTGGCAAGATTGTCTGCTTTTTTTCCCCTTGAAATCAGTTTTGTATTATGCATTTTGTTGCCTAAATATGTTGTAAGGGATTTTAAAGTGTTCTGTACAGGCTTAGTTTTGTTTGTAACGAAGTGGATGGTAAGAATTTGACACAGCTGCAGTGCTTATACTTGGCAAGCCCATGAGTAAACGAACATTAATTTCTACTGGTTTCATTACAGTAGCACATCAAGGTCATTCCTGACACCAACCCCCCATCTGATGGCCTCTGTTCAAATACCTTGGAAGAATTAGGCCCAACTCAAATTGCTTACAGCACTGGCAGAGTAGACCGGGGAAGAAAATCTTATATTGTCTGTTCAGATCCCAGTGACCATGTCACTTTCTAGTATCTTGTCCTCCCTGTAAGCGTTGCCAAAAAAGAAATTAACAGAATATCACTGACTGCAGCTAGTATTCTACCCTGTATATAGATACTGTGATTTCATGCATTTCTACATTTGTGACTGTACAGGATTCAAGAGAAGATATGAAAATCTCTTAAAGGATCTAGCACTTAGCATATCCAGGCACCTCAGGGCTTGTGCCTAAAGACTTAGTGTTTGTTCCACAGGACTGGGAATACTTTTGGAAAGGTGGAATACCTTTATTTTCTGCTAGCTTTGCAATGCTGTGAAATACAGCTTCCCACACTTGCATGTACAGCAGAAACGAACATCAGCATCCCAGGCTGATGGCAGTTTCAGTTTATGATGGCTAAAGTAACTAGGCTAATGAAATCAGCAGGACTGTGGGAATAGAAAGAATAAGATGAAAATAAAGAAATGTTTCTGTGGTTAGACGATTTTAATTTCTTTCTGATGGTACCCAGACTTCTAGAATATACATTTTTGGCTTGGGAAACTGAAAAATATACAGTGAAACTTTAAATGATTTGATCCTTAGGACAGGCAGCATTTTTTATTTTTTATACACTGTGCTTAGCAGAGTGGTTCCTAAGTGCCAAGGTAAAAGAACCAATCATCACCACCACCTCCGCTAATAACAATAACTTTGCATTTATATAATTTAGCTATTATCACCTGGCTTCACCTCAGCTGTTTGGTCTATGTATACAATTATATATAATTTTCATTTTTTTACATCAGTATATAATTGTGGTGACTTTTTATAGACACGATTTTTCCTCAACCCTATAACAGCCTCATAAACCTCTCTTTCACTCAGCATTTCACAGAACAGCTACAGTGTTGTGATGGTTTTCTAAAAATAAAAATAGTTCAGTAAGTTGTAGTTAAAATTTCAGCTTCCTCCATAATTTCATGCCCTCTCATCTTAACATTTTTTTGGAAGTCAAACTTCAGCTCTTGTTGCTGATTCCATTTTCCAGGTCTCACAACAAGTTATAAAGGAAAATTAGCTATTTTTTCACCACTGCTTCCTGGCTTCTTGTTTTTATCATACCATTATTAAGAAAAGGCTTGGAAATTGATTATCTGGTCATAGTTTTTGGACATCTATCATTTCATAGAAGTCATGACCAGAAATGTGGGCATCAGGAAACAGGACAGAGAGATAGATAGTTTGATCAGGTTTGTAATTTTAGATTTGTAGGTTTGAAGTATATATTCTTAAGGGTAAGCTGCAGAAGGGTCTGTGGAGAAGCAATTTGCTCCTTTCTCTCCAAAACATCAGTGTCCAAGTTTCCTGCTTCTGTCAATAATATCTCCCTTGGAAGAGGATTGAGTCAAAGGAAGCTGAAAGAAAAAGCAGATTTCTCAGTAGCAGAATATTTATCTTCCCTTTGAAAAGACAGACAGTGATACAATTTTTGAACCCTTTACTATTGGCATCTGTCCTGCATATTCATTGCTCTTTATTTTTACAAATAAGTGATGCTGCAGCACCAAAAAGAATAATTGCTCGATGTATGTTCAGTGTTTTAAAGATGCATTGGTAAGTGTTGCTTTGGTTTTTAAAGTGTAATTCTACCAAAAGGAAACAACGAAAAAGGACATGACACTGATTCAGCTTGAATACTGCATATATCTGAATAGCCAAAAAATTAAACCGGGCATATTTCGAGAATTTAATCCTTGTTCTTTTCCTGAAGTTTGAAGAATTCCCACATTCTTGTCATTCCTCTACAGTTTTTCTTGGTTCCCCTCCCCCGCTTTTTTCATTTTGATTTTTTTTTCCAGCACAGCATCAAATACTTTTTCTATAATGCCATAAATATGAACTTCATTATTTCTCCTTTTGTAACATAACTTTTTGGATTCAGTTTGCATTTTATTTCATTTTTCAGTTCTCTTTGGTAAAAAATATAGGAAATTTCAGTAGAAAACATGTAGTCCTGTTCCCTATTATGTGTCTGGTATGTTTGATTTGTTATTTCAAAGACGACTTCAAAATGGACATCATGCAGTGTAGATTACTCTCTCTTTAATTTGTGTGCTGTTGTCATCCAGAAAGAGAAACCTGCCAAAAGTAGGGGGAAGTGGGGATTTCATTGGCAAGATTTCCTTTTCATTGCCTCTCCAGCACCACTGACCCGTGCTACTCTATCTACCAGAGCTCTTGCTGATTCTTTTAAACAAATGGGAATTCCAAACAGAAGCAAATCATTTCCATATTGTCAGCAGACAAAATGAAACTTTTCATTAAATTGTATGTTTATTTTGGAGTTTGAAAGGGTTTTATTGTAGTTGTTGTTATTGTTTTTAATCTACTAGATTAATTTACTTTGGAACTGTTATATTAATCCAAATTCTGAAGCCCTTAACTCATATTTAATTTGAAAATATCATATACAGTTAATTAAATTTTGTTTTGAGTTCTTTGAAAATAAACTTCTTGTTATTGATGCTGTCATTAGTGTCAGGAGATATGCATTTCCTGTGAAGGGCTGTAATAACCCACTGGGATTTTTTTTCTTTTTTTGCAGTCCCTGCATGATATATTAATAATTCAGATAATTTGTTTATAAACTAGGCTGTAGGGGGACATTGCTGAACACTATAAATAAGTTTTTGATGTAGTTATAAAATTATTTCCTATGCTATTTATCATTTCTTAAACCAGCCACTGTTGAATATTCGACATCTGTATAAAGCACAGGAAAACCTTTTTAATCAGCACTAATACTGAAGCGTGAATTTTCTAATCAGCATAACTAGTGTGTGGTGTGGGAACCTATAGGGCTGGCGAATTTTTCAGATGAGGGAGTGTTAATGGATGGAAGGAAGGACAGGCGCTCACAGCCAGGCAAAGCTTTCATTCATTTTTAGCACTTCTCCTGCTTCCAGAAATGAAATTAAGCCATGGGAAAAGGAATTGGCTTGTAGGGCACAGGCTACCATCCACAATTGCCTGGGCTCCTTTTGGATAACAGGCTTGTGTCAGCTTCTCTTTCAATGGGCTTTGACCCAAACAAACTGGCTTCTTTATCATTTGTGGATTTGCAGTTTAACAAAATGGTGTGTAGTGTGGGGCAGCTGTGTGGATTTAAATGCATGACCCAACAATGAAATCTAAGTTGTTCATGGTTCTCTTGAACTATACCTCATCCACTCATACACTTGTTTTCATGGACCATAATTATGCAATTAGTTTTGATGTAATTTCACACTGCATTTTCTCTGTCAGAAATAAGTGCTGATTTTGTCAGGCTACAAAGTGGCTGGTGTTCACAGAGAAGTGGTAGAGGGTATGGGGAACCTCTTTTTTCTTTGTTTCAACTGAGTTAACTGTATGCTGCTAAATGCTAGTCTTTCGTTCTGGTTTTGTTTTGGGTTGGGTTGGGTTTTTTCCTTAGAAACAGAACAGTTCTTTCACTACCTTTTTTCCTTTTATTGACATCAGTAGACAGCTTCACTCTCTAGCAAAGACAAAGCTTTGCATGCAGTGGTCCTGCCCTCTCTGTTTCCATAAAACCCAGGCCATCCCATGTCTAAGTAGTAATCACAGTAGCACTGCAGATACTGCAGTACTTCAGGTTAAGCTGCCCCTCTCCAAAAGTCTGAGGCTGACAGCTTTATCTGGAAGGGGATATCTCTTACATGTTGGGGGTGCAGCACAGAAAGCACATCCATGCTCCAAGAGCTGTTTTCACAATCTGACAAACTTATGGTGCTCCTGAAAGTGCATCTGTGCTGGTCTTGGACTGCTGAAGCATGGATATATTACACATGCAGCAACTGCTGGCAGTCAGGAAAGAGCACGAGAGAACTAGGGTAGGGCAGGAAGGAATGGAAAATTCCTTTATCAGAGCCAATCTGGAAAACCACATGCTACGAAGAAATATGACAGATCTGCTCGCTGAGCCTATATAGTGCCTCCTGTGCATCTAACCTCTAACTGTAGATTGCGGTCATCACAACACAATCCCACCTTGTATTTCTTTTTATTTTTATGCCATGGCAAGAGATGCATCACCTGGAGCACCATAAACTACACCTGCTGAAAGCCATTCTGAGCATAGGCCAAATCTAATATAAGCAGGCACAACTCAAAGTCACACTTGCTTACACCTGTAGTGAATTTGATACTGGGTGTATGCATTGACTTGTACTAAGTATGTTGTCTGAAATGGTTAAGCACTAACCCAGTCTGTAGCAAACCTCTCAAGCCTGTTCAACTTAGGTGATTTATGATGCTTTTCATTGCAATTGCTCTTTTCTGTGCTTGTCTGTAGTATCTGCAATACATTCTCAAATCTTTCTGGTTTATCTGTTTTCATAAAAGCTCTACCTGTTCTGCTGTCACTGCAGCTCACTTAGAATAAGCTTCAGAAGCTTTATACTAGCTACCAAAAGTATCAGTGTCAGGACAATTTCAGCAGCAAGAAGCTGTTGGCTGCAGAAGCTGAAGGAGCAAATTAAATACTCGGTTAAAGCAAGCTCCATGTGGCAGTGGCTGTCTGTTGACACTTCCATTTGAACAGATTTCAAGTTAACCCTGGTATATCTTCAAAAGCAGCAGTCACTGTAGTGACAGCAGCAAATAAGCAAACAAATTCACAGCTGATGAGACTAACTTTTAGCAAATTCATCTTCTACTTTATCAACATTATATAGATAATATGATTTTAGAATTTCATGTTTCAAGTACGTCTACTTGGTTATTTTGTGAAAAGAAACATGTAATATACTTACTTGTGTAAAGCCATTAAAAACTCTTACATAATCACAGTAACTGTTTATGAAACTACTACGTTGCAATATTACTTTAAAGGTAAAGCAATTTAAAAATTATCTATAAATTATACACACTGCTGCCTGCATGAATGATACTTCATATAGAAATGTATGTTATGTCAGTTGGAAAACACACTTTGTAATAAAGTCAGAAACATCACAACAAACTGGAATCATGCGTTAAATTGTCATTTAATCAGTTTTTTAATAAAATCTGCTTTTTTAATAAGTATGAAAAAAATAACAGCAGGAAAAATAGAACTACTAGTCCATTTAATCCTCATTAGAAACCACTTTCAGACTGTCAAAGTATTGGCAGAAATACAAGGCTAGTCTATTTTCAGCACTGCCTGTAGACAGAAAGATGAAATATAGATATTAGAACGGAACAAATTGTTTGCAATAGAAAGACTTGGCACAGGAAGAGCTTGGGTTTGTTGCTGGTATTATATGGTGAAGTCCTTTACATAGAGTGGACAGGAATCCCTGGGAGACAAAACTAGTACAAGACGAAACCTTTATATTTTGATCTCCTGAGTCTACTGGTGGAGACTTAAATATGAAATCTGGATATTTCTAGTGTGGAATATCCATGTATTTACACCGTACACCTAGTCATAAGACCATAGGAACTTATTCTTTACCAATTTTTATTCATTTTATTTTATTAACAATTATGCTTGAAAAATAATGGAAATTGCCAAATAATAAAAAGGAATTGTTTAGCTGAGAGGATTTGTCAATGATATGAGAATTATAACACAATTAAATCTTAGAAACTACACCAAATATTTATGACCATCTCTATTGATGTAATGGTGCTTTTTGAAGCTGTTAAGGCTTTCACAACCTTTTGGTTTTTTTTTTTTTCCCTAGGAAGTAAAAGCAGAGGTCCCTCCTTATTTGTCCTCCAGACATCTGTAGGAGCAGATCAATATATGATGATAGCCCAAGCAATACCCTGAAAATAACATAATCAGGCCTATTCTTTTGTTAATTATATCTCTATATTTTGCTTTTACAATGCTGAGGCATTATATTCTGAATTACCAAGAAATGCCACGTAAAGTATCATGTCTTTCCAACAAAATAAGGTTCTTGTAATGGTCTTATTGTATTTTCTAGGAGGTATTTGTCCACCTTGTAAAATCATCATGTAACAACACAATTGGCAGCTCCTGTTCAGCAGAAGCAGCAGATTATAATGGCAGGTCAAGTCTAACACAATCTAGCAGAGCTCTGTGGGTAAAAGTTTTTAATTCTTCTGATTTCCCATTGCTAAAAGATCATTTAAAATGATCATTCCAGGATTCATATTTTCTGTTTAAGAGCTACACAGTAAGCTAAATAAAAGCTATGTCTACTTGGAGATAATATCTTAATAAAATATTGTAATCATTCCATGCATGGTGTTAATAAACAGTAAAGAGTCTATGCTCTCATGACTGTGTTGTGGCTAATCCCTGTGAATGGTTCTTCTTTGAGCTGGTATAGTCACAGTGTTTCCTCCACGTGTCCACTTTAAGCAAATTATAATAGCTCTGGCCTCTCCGAGTTAAACTCCTGTTCTTCTCAAAGGTTCTTCTTTACATATCATGAACTCATCAGCGCAACAGTTTTTTGCTTTCTTTTTTATTAACTATCTTTAACAGCTGGAGAATCAGCTTAAGCTCAGGATTTGCTTTGCAATCAATGAGAAATAGCAGACTGAGTATTGAGTAATAAACATGACAAGAATAATCCATTTTGCGAGTCCCGGCGTTTGGCTTGTGCATCTTCTCAAAATCACTGAGGGATAAGAGCACCAGCCAGTTAACAAAGGTGTGAATAATGACTGCAGCTAATGATACACACTGTAAAAACAGGACTTTTCCAAATAGTTAGATGCTATTATTCAATCAGAATACAGAGTAATTTTTCGTATTAAATGTTTCATAAGCATAAGCTACCATCAATGAGGGTTCAGTATCCCACCCTTTTGAGTCCCTGAGACAATCTTTTCAGGGCCATTTTATATGTTCTTTTCCTCAGTTCATAGGCAGTATACACAGGATTTATTTATTTATTTTTTTTCCCCAGAAATTAGCTGTGTTTTCACAATCTGGAAATATTTCTAGAAAATTATTACCCGGATAGACCCTGATCTATATTGCATTTTGAATGGGGGATGATTTTTTTGAGTTAACATTGTTGCAGGTTTTTATGATATAGTTGTTCTGCATTTCTTTCACAGCAAGAATCTAATAATATAATGTGTGTTCTGAAGAACACATTAAAATGACATTATACGATCAGGGTGCCAATTATAGTATGACTAAAGACTAGCTATCAAGCTACAGAAAGTCAGTAATTGTGCTGATATAAACATAATGTTTATATGTCTTGAGTAGGAAAGAATGAATCCCATTTTATTACTTACATACGATTATTGACAAAACACTCAGGGATACATTTTCAAAGTGTTGCTGGGGTTTTTAGCTGCATGACTCCCATTTAAGTCAATAAGAGTCACATAGTTATAACCCCATGCAACATTTTGAAAAATTACCACAGAGAAGCCTCTCTTTTATCGCTTAGCTGCACAAATCATTTTTATTCTCTAGTAGTTCTTCCATATGGCAAGCTAGTAGTGTTGGCTTTCAGTAGTCTCATAAAAAAATCCAACATCTACAGGCCTCCAAATATGGTGGTCTATTTATATGCAAATTTCAAAAAATAATAACATGATTTGTACTTCTATTATTCCTTTCACCGGGTTACAGCCCAGTGCTTTAAAGCTATTAGTTAATTATGCCTCACATCACTCCTCCAGGTATGTACACTAGTAGCTGCCACCTTTGGTGGCTCGCCAGAGGAGACAAGGTGAGTCGGTGGAAGAACAAAGAATTGAACCAGCCCAGCTCCAGTTCCTTGGTCCCTTGTTCCAGCTAGGAAATACTCCCAACCCACAAAGATTCAGCATTCAATAGTATGTAATGCATATGAAATGCTAACATTAATTGGAAATGGCACCAAAGTGACCTCAGTTCAGTCTACTGAGGTCTGATATTGCTTCTTTTCACTCATTAATTCATTAATTAGTTTAAAAGGGCTAATGGAAAACAAAAATATTCCATTTGCCAGGGTAGACCGCTGCTGAATATTTATATTATTTTTTTATTATTCATACAGAATCATAAGTGCTTAACAGACAAGTCATTGTGGGTTCTTTTGTTGTTGACATAAACATAATCCAGAATTTTTAGAGCACATCAATTTAAAGGCCTGATGGGATCTTCGATTTGACTTTGTAAGGCTAAAGAAGCTCTAAGAAAACAATTATGTGATCAGCTTAGTAGACTGACAGCCATCGCAACTCAAACACTTTTATTATGCATTGTGGTGGCCTCGGCAACTTGTGCCAAGAGTGGTTGTCATATGAAATCTTTATGCTTACTTTAGTTCTCTCTTAGGCAAAGGAAGATATTTGAACATACTCGTTCTTTAAAAGATTAAATTAGTGATCAATAGGCATACCTATACATAGAAACAGTGATCAATATTTTCATGTAAATGCTTAAGAAATGAAAGAATTTAAAATTTACAATTAGCTAGGATATATTCATCAGTCTGAAGGGTTTTGTTTTAAGCTTTTTGGTTGGACATATGTATATATTATATTAAACCTTCAGTAAGTATGTTTAGATTCATTTCAGCTCTCAAGAATTATAGCCTTCCCTAGACAAACGAGTTAGTTTACCCTTTCGAATTGAGATGTGTACAGGTTCCCATAAACTGTGTGGCCTATTTATTAGCAGAAATATTAGCCACACCCAGGTTTCCTAAGAATAGAAAGTATAGCGAATAATAAAAGTGATAACGATTCAGAATTTTCACCAAACAAGAATTCATTAAGATTCCCCTTACTGTCCTGATATATTTTATTTAATATGAACATTTTTCTTATTTCGCTGCAGCAGTACTACCATGCTCTAAGACAGAAACTGTTTTTTCTAGTCGATTGTACCCTTGTGCCTTTGTTACTTGTATTTCTATCACCATTGAGTGCATTATCTGCTGTTAAATGATTGATAAAGCCTGTTAAATAAAGCAAATACTATATTCAGTGTAGTGTAATGAGGGCTATCATGCAGGAGAAATACTTATCATCATTATATTAAAATCAAGTGTAGCAGTTTAAAAATTCTTGACATAAATACGTTATTTATCTGGACCAGTGCTTTTTCTGTAAACCCAGTATTCTGCATAAGTCATTGCCAAAGAATATATTTTATTCTGTAGAATACTTTCATTTTCTTCTTCTCAAATACATTTTGAACTTGCAGTCATTAACCCTAACATAGTCCATAACTGTGTGGCCATTTCTATGTAGGGCTGTAATAGTTATTGTCTTATTTCAACTGCAGTTTTGCATCTCCATTAGATTTTAATTTTTTTCCACAAGAAATGTGATCCATTCACTCATATTTAATTGGCTGTGATAAACACAGTGTTACCATAGCTGGTTTAATGCAGTTTCTGACTGCATTAAAATACTGAATTTAGGTGTTGTCTCTACAAGCAGACTTACCCACATGCCCTTTCTCTCCCCCCTCCAATTACAATCAAGACTACCCCAAGCTAAAGCAATCTAATAAGCTAGCAGGCGTAAGGCATGAAGTACCTGGAACCATCAGGTTATGAGGCAATGGTGAAGTCAGGATCACATCCAGTTGTCTTTTGATGACAAGGTAGTCACGCATGGCTGAAACACTTGAGTTTCCGTTAAGCCTCAAAAGCAGTCTTTTGGACCATTATCTAAATAGTTGCCCACTGTAACAACACAGTCAATATAAGATGTATGCACAAATACCAGTAACTTTTTTATTTTAAATCTATGATTTTGATTTTTTAAGTGATGCTTCCTTTCTTTTTTGAAACTGACCTTAAATACCAAAAACTTTGTCATATATTATTGAGACTGGGACAAAGACTTAACCTGATATGTTTTTCACGGAAATATTCGTCTTAATGTAATCGGTAATGCTTCCTGTTTTGTTAAATAATTTTCTCTGCTTTCAATGCATTAATTAATTTTTAAGTTATTAACATAATCATTCAAATGTTGATGTAAGAACATGGATGAACAGTGACCTTCCTTAGTAGCTACAGTATGGAATAGAAATCAACTGTAAGGGTAAGGAGGATGTATTATTAGAAGTGTCTTTGGAAATCTGAAATCTTCTTCTACCTTAGCTTTCAAAACTGTTCTGCATGATGACTGTTGTATGCTACATGTTCTCCTCTGGAAGGAAGTCCCTCAAGCGCTGTTTTTTCTTTTCTTAGTTCCTTCTCCTAAGCCTGTGATAGACAATAAGACTTCAAAATTTTGATCTTGATAAATTCCCATGTCACTCTTAGTCCCTTCTCTCATTTAACTGTAATCTTACTTCCAGAGAGAATTTCAGCTACATAGAAAGGCAGCTGGTTCACAAATTCCTTTTCTTGTGGTTGATTTCCATTCAGTCTTACAGTGGAGCTTATTTATTTCACATCTCCTCTTTGTTTCTCTTTTCCTGTTCATATGAAGACACAATCCAGTGAAAAATAACAAACAACAAACTAAATAACAACAAGCTAAAATCAAAACTGTATTGCACCTGTTGCTGTCAAAGACCAATCTATATTCATAATTTGAAACCACCCAGGGACACCTAAACAACATAGCTGTGAATAGGTACCATAAGATATCCCAACAGGAGCTTACAATACCAAAAGCGAGGGTTCTTCCTTCTTTCTCTATGTAAATTATTTGCCTAATCTTATCTGACGACCTTCAAATCTGTAATGTATTTAACTTCACTGAAATTTTGTGAAACATGCATCCTATAATTCAACTAAGGTTCAGTGAGATTAATTGGTTTAGGAAAGGCCACATAGGAAGATGATGGTAGAGAGAGTAACCGATCATAAATCCTTTAATTAACAAGGTGTAATAATATATATATTCTCTGTTCATAATTGCGTATACACAGCAGGCTCGCAATCTAATTTTCTTTTTTGGTTCTGAGGAGGGTTTTTTTTAGACCTTAACAAAAGCAATTTAATATGAAAAAAACTGAGACAGCAGTGATGTTTAGCTCCTTTCAGGGTTATGCAGCAGAAGATTCACATTTTTTCAGGACTGAAGATTTTGAGCTTAAATTTGTAGCACTTTTGTCAGTCTGAACCTCAATGATTTAAGAATTTTAGTTCAATTTTCAAAGCATGGGAAAAAAAAACATCCCATAAGAGCCTGAGCCCATTTTTGCCACTCAATGTGGCTGGGCTAAAGTGTAGCACACACCCCTTCTTCTCCTTTTTTGAGATACCTTTCAAGTACCTGAAGGTCCCTCAGGTAGAGAAGCAGAGGCCGTCATTGCTCTGTGGAAGGGGCTTCTCCTCTGAGTTGCTGCACTGCTGACTTCCTGAGGTTTGTTTTTTGTCTTAGAGATTTTTACTTTTCCATGGCAGTATTTTTCTTCTGGAACCCTTGAGCTGCTATCACCACTTCATGACTTTCAATTCTCTGTGTGTTTACTTTTTTTCTTTTTCATGGTTTTAGCTCATGGATTTTCTCCTTAAACCTTAAACAACAGTTTTCTCAGCAAAACTGAACCAAGGTCACAGAGTTGTTCTGCATCAAACTAAGCCTTGGATCAGAGACCTGAAACCCAGACCCAAGGGTTACAGAGTTATCTAGAGAGGGAGACTGATTCACTTCCTTTTTGCCCTCATAATCACTGGGATTTTAGAATTAGTAGATCTCATCCTTCTGAAGCTGCTTTTTAACAATAGGCTGGAGAAAGAAAACAAGTCTTTATAATTTTTCAACTCTCAGACAGTTTCTCACCTTTCAGTGAGCTAATAATTGAACCAATTTGACTGAAATGAAGAAAATATTCTTCGTGCAACTGTGAAAGATTCTTCTGCTGCCAACACCTGGTTTTCATTTCAACACACTCTGTGTCCACTCACCATCCTAGTGATTTCCACCAATTCAGATATATCATTCAATACTTCAATATTGAATCTATGTTGGATATAGTTGCATTATGGAACAGATTGCCATACAGAGCATGTCTAGTATTGATCAAAATGCATTAACCAATGTTTTAATTTGAGAATCTTATTTATGTTTTAAAAATATACTTTATAAAAATGTACAGCAGTGACAGTGCCCTCCTTGCTACTATTACTACAACTGTTGTATTAAACATGTTGTGAGAACTCTGAGGCTATATCTGTACGTGTAAATTAAAGATGTTGGGAGCATACTTTGGTATCAAGTTGAGAAAAATGTTAAATGTCCCTACTATCACACTCTGTTAGATTTTAAAACAGGATGGCTGCATTCAAGCTGCCTCATGTGAATACTCTACCCCTAACTGTGACCGGCAAGTGTTTTCAAAAGCAAGTTCTAGGTGGCCAGGGCCAAAACTGTGCCGAGGCCAATAGAACAACTTAACAACATAGAATCATAGAATCATAGAATAGTTAGGGTTGGAAAGGACCTTAAGATCATCTAGTTACAACCCCCCTGCCATGCCCAGGGACACCTCACACTAAACCATGCCACCCAAAGCTCTCTCCCTCCCTGCCTTGAACACCGCCAAGCGATGGAGCATTCACAACTTCCTTGGGCAACCCATTCCAGTGCCTCACCACCCTTACAGGAAAGAATTTCTTCCTCATATCCAATATAAACTTCCCCTGTTTAAGTTTGAACCCGCTACCCCTTGTCCTGTCACTACAGTCCCTAATGAAGAGTCCCTCCCCAGCATCCTTATAGGCCCCTTCAGATATTGGAAGGCTGCTAATGAGGTCTCCATGCAGCCTTCTCTTCTCCAGGCTCAACAGCCCCAGCTTTCTCAGCCTATCTTCATACAGGAGGTGCTCCAGTGCCCTGATCATCCTCATGGCCCTCCTTTGGATTTGTTCCAACAGTTCCATGTCCTTTTTATGTTGAGGACACCAGGACTGTGCACAATACTCCAAGTGAGGTCTCAGGAGAGCAGAGTAGAGGGGCAGGATCACCTCCTTCAACCTGTGGGTCATGCTCCTTTTGAAGCAGCCCAGGATATGGTTGGCTTTCTGGGCTGCAAGCGCACACTGCCGGCTCATGTTCACTTTTTCATCGACCAACACCCCCAAGTCCTTCTTCCCAGGGCTGCTCTGAATCTCTTCTCTGCCCAACCTGGAGCTGAGCCTGGGATTGCTCCATGGATGATCAAGTTTCAGTGCCCTGGAATGTTTCATTTAATCATGCAAACATTACCTTATTGGACAAAGGCCTGAAAGTGGTATGGAAAACATATAGTTTGTGAATCCCACAGGGGATTGCACATATGCTGCACAGCACCAAACTGTCTAAACCCTTGAGTGTTTTCAGGTAGAAGATGAAAAGACATTTCAAAAGTTTCATAAACTTTGGCTTTATGCATATTCAAGGAAAATGTCGGATTAGGTATGGTCTGAATATGTTTAAGTTTACATTAAGGACTTTCATTGAAGCTACTCCCACTTAGCTTGAGTCCTGTAAATTGACTTATACAATTGAAACTTAACTTTGAGTAAACATCCTCACTGTCCAAGTTTGTTCAGTGGCCCTCTTCTAGGGAACAGCCCTTTTTTTGTCACCAGGTGGCATCAAGAGCAGTAGAAGGCCCATAAAGTCAGGAGCAAAAAATATGGTGGGAAGGGCACTGGTAACTGCTGCTACTGGTAATCTGAAGCACACAAATAAGTTTTAACCAGATCACATAGCAGGTACGAAGTCAGGGTCAGCTTTGCTTTTGGGCTTGATGTTGAACGCATGTACAAGTTCAGTAATAAGCACAGAGCATCATCTCACTCTTGCCTAAGATAAATGATTTAGTTAGGTCTTTAGCCTTTGAAATTCCGCTGTCATTTTTAAAAATGAAATTTAGACTTTTAAGTGAGATATTTTCAAAGTTTTTATGTAAGAACCCTATGCAATAAAAAAATGCCAGAGTTCAGTTCTGTCTAAAGAACAAATAACAAACTTCTTGGAAAAGTAATTTCATAAAGGAAATATTTTTTTGTTCAAGAGCAGAAGTCTATATACATAACCTATCCTATGGTGTTACTGTCTTTCATATCTATAACCCTACTCAGGTACATGGCTCTAAAAATGCCCTCTGTGAGAGGATAGGCAGTACACCTGCAGGCTTTTAGATGGACAGAGTATACACCTAAGTGGATCCAAAGTCCTCCTGAGTGAGAAAGACTAGAAACTCTAGAGCTGAGTAAACCGAAGGCACTTGCTGAACTGACAGTATGTAAGCATCCTCATAAAATTCTCATTGTAGTTCAAAGGATGAGAACAGCAATAGTACACTACACAATGCTTAGAAGAAACAGGCTTTCTTCTGAAAGCTTACTAATGTCTGTTCTCATGCTATTACTTGCTAGCTAAATAATGACTTCTATCATTACTTTTAAGTTGTATTTGTTAAATATAATTAAAGAAGCCCTCAGTTAAGCAGCAGTGCCCTAAGTGAACACTGTCCTTTTAAGTAAAGAAGTTACATTACTATTACTAAGCCATTGCGCATCTTAAATTTAGGCTTGAGAAGAATGATGCATGCTGACAGGAGATGAAGTTAGAGTTGGGGGCTTTACTTGGTTTCATAAGCACACATATGCTAGCTAGGTCATCTGCAGCATAGTCAGCCTAGTGAAAGAGCCTGACATGTCAACGTTGTTGAAACTCTGGCCACCTTTAAACTTTGTGGCAGATATCAAAGATGTAGTCAGGACTGAAATCACATGGCATATGATTTTTCCACTCCTGTTCTACACAGGTCTCAGATATATGTAGTTGCATGTTCTCCTCACAAGCCATGATGACTTCAATTTTAAAGATTAAGAACAGTATTTTTTAAGAAAGTTCTGTTAAGAAAGCAGTGCTTCTTTCCATAAAGTTACACTTGTTTTCTGCAGATTTTTATGTCGCACAAGCAGAATTGACTTTGAAATAAAATACAACAGGTTTCCCAGTTGATTTTGATTTAATGGACGTCTTTGGTAGAGGGCCTCAGGGTAGGCTGGCTCTAGCTATTTATCTTTATACTGGGTAGTTTATGTATTTTAAGAAAGTGACAAATGGCAGCTTTAAAAAAACTCATTATGGTAATTGATTATTATAGGAAAACCTCGGAAACTTTATGAAAGAGAGCCGTATTCTCTAAGTGTCTTAGCTTTAAACCAGACTTGCAACTAGAAGAATGCATAATCATTTATCACATTAAGAGAGGTTCGGTCAGTAAGATTAGAATAAAACCCTGGAGTCACTTTATTGTCCTGTGTTAAAATCACATACTTCAGTGGTTTTCCCTTACCACAGAGACATTAATTTGCCCAGCTGAGTAGCGGACCACACACACTCAGAACTCCTCTAAGCTGGTTAGACTGTGCAAGTCCCCGGGAAGGGTGACTGGACTCTTGGACTAATGTTTCTGAGCATTGTACTGAAGGCATATTTTCAGAGTAGAATTTTTTCAAGAATTTGAGCAATCTGTTGTCCCTCTTCCTTCTTCTCCTTAGCCTCTCCATTTACCTGAAATTTTGGTTGTCTTCAGCAGGAAACTCATTAATCTCCTATTTCTCTCCTTCCCTCACCTCCCTTATTTAATGGTAGCTTGTTCTGACCAAGTTTTGAGAGATTCCAGTGCTGGATCTATATGTAAGATGGCCTTCAGTTTATTTTTAAATTTATTATGTCATATATATATTATATTTAAATTCAAGTCCTTATAGTTTAGTGACTGATTAATTTAAGCAAGCAACAAAATATTTTGTTAAAGTATAGCTAATATAGGAGAGAGTTTATTTTGCTTTCATTTTCATTCAAACATAAAAAAATAGGACCAACCTTTGCAACCACTACCTAATATTACATTGCTAATGCCTCTGGAATACAGAGACAACATTTGTGGTCTGTCTTTCTGATAGACAATTAGCACTCTAGAGACTCATTCACTGTTTTCAGAAATGCTGAATATGGAAAACTATCTCTTTGATTTTAGGTATGGGAAAGTTCTAACCACCTCCAAACTTGCAAAGTGGTTGCTGTCTCTGTGTACAGAAAAGTGAATGTTCTTCAGTTAGTTCTTCAAGAATTTTTTTTGTTCCTGATTTAGGTGTGCATTCTGTGTCTCAGTTTAATTTCTGGTTTAACTAAGGAAGTACACACTTTGTGTCCTTTGTAAGAAATAAAAGAACGGGTTGCTCAGGATAGACCATAACTGAGCATCAAAAGGCAGAAATTACTTGCAAAGCCATGCATGTTAATACAGTACATATACTTCATCAATATTCAGTCCAGACAAGTTATTTTGTGATACGGCTTTTCAGATTAAATCTGCAATGGCTTGTCTTTTCTTTTAACCAGCTTTAATTGTGGTACCCATCACCATTTATAGTACTTTTTCTTCTGGCACCAAATCTTGCAGACAAAGCAGTATATAAGAATGCCTTCACTTCTAAAAAGTAAGTCACTAGCTTATGAAGTTGGTGTGAAAAGATTGACTTTGCCATCTTAGGTATTTGTAAGGCTTGGAAATAAAAATGCAAATGAAAGAACTATAAAAATTGCTTTCTTAAAACTTTTATTATATTTCACAAAATCATAATTTTTAGAACAGTTTCATGAGATTTTAACATTTGGAGTTGACAATGTCATAATTTCTCTTTCGTTGAACATATTTTATTACTTAAGATAGTGTTCTACCTATAAACATACATATGTCTATAACAGGAGCAAAACACAAAATCTGAGAAAAAAAGTGAAGTTTTCACAAGCAGATTTTCTGACCCTTCTCAACAGACAGCTTAGAAAAACAAACCCATTATAATTGCATCTATTCTTTCCCCACAATCCAGCTACATCTTTTACCATAGAAGTTTTTCCTTTCCCAAGTTTTCTTCAGTCTGTAAACCCCTCTTTAAACATGAAATAAAAATCATTGTTCCTTTGGCAATTATACAGTTTCTTTGTTGAAAGCTGCTTAATTCAAATGTTCTGCTCACAAAGATATGTTACTTGATATATACAGTAAAAGTGAAAGATATCTGCCAATAGCAGAGAAGAAAATTCACGCTCTTTGTGTTTCCCCATAATGGAGCTTTTTCAAGTTAGGCAGTGTTTCAGACTGATAAACATCAGGTAAGCAATGAAATGTATAAAGGTCTAACCCTCTGAGTTCTTTCATCTGTACAGTCAGTGTGAAAGGAACACATTGGCATGTGGAAGGATCAGGCCACAAGATTTCAAAGCGTGATACAGATGTACTTTTGAGGTGCAACTGAGCTGCTTCAGTGCTCATATGTAACACTGCCTCAGAGGATGGGCAATGTCTTTCTATGCTTTTATTTTCCTTACTTATCTGTTTTGAAGTTCTACCTTAAATCTAAAGGCACTCTACTGAAACTCTGACATGAGGCAGATAGATAACTTGAAATTATCTTTGAATAGGGTGTTAATGCAGAGGCAAAATGATACCTGAAATACATAGATTCTTTCTAAAAATGTGTTGCCATACAGTGTGACAAATTAACTTTTTTCTTTTTCAGGTTTTGTTTGGCATGCAAGATTTTTACCTAGGTGAAAATATTCCTTATACAGAATAGGAAGTCGCTGAGTTTTCCCTTCTAATCTGTAACACAGTTGGTACCTCTTTACATTTTTTTCTTGGAATTGTTGGCAACAAGATGCTGAAATGAATTTGGATTACCTGAATCTCACATCTAAATGTATGTCAGTTTCCTCATAAGTAAAAAACAGTACATGATTTTAGAAATAATATGTTACTTTAAATTAAAAATTCTGCAATTCTTTTTTCCAAGTAAGGCTAGAGTTATTATGTCTTGTATTCCTTTTAGATATAAGCTCTTAAAATGATTGCTATTCACAAGAACGTCAGGCTACAGCTCACCCTCTGCATGCATAGCATTGTAATTCCAGGAAAGCTTGACAGACTTCTCAATTTAGGAAAGAGTTAAACCTCAATGAAGAGTGGAAGCCAGCTTTTCACTATAATTTTATCATTTCTCACAGAAAATTTCTGTAGAAAAGATGCAGTGCATTTCTGCAAATTCCTAGATTTGCCTGGCGGGAAGCCCTGAGTGGTGAATGCCTTACATTAATGGGCATAAGTGCAAAGGAAGTCTCACAGTCCTCACTTTTGGAATGGGTTTTGTCTCACCTCTCATAGAATCATAGAATAGTTAGGGTTGGAAAGGACCTTAAGATCATCTAGTTCCAGCCCCCCTGCCATTCGCAGGGGTGCCTCTCACTAAACCATGCCACCCAAGGCTCTGTCCAACTTGACTTTGAACACCGCCAGGGATGGAGCATTAACAATTTCCATGGGCATCCCATTCCAGTACCTCACCACCTTTACAGTAAAGAACTTCTTCCTTACATCCAGCCTAAACTTCCCCTGTTCAGGTTTGAACCCCTTACCCCTTGTCCTGTCACTACAGTCCCTAATGAAGAGTCCCTCCCCGTCATCCTTGTAGGCCCCTTCATATACTGGAAGGCTGTTATGAGGTCTATATGCAGCTATCAACAGAACATTAAAAGTTAGATATCTAAACTGGGGCAAGTCTCCCTTTGCTTCCGTAAGGGAGAGTATTTCACTCCCCAAAGCAGGTGGTTTTACCAGTTTTGAGTCATGATGGCTCATATATAAAATAGCCTGTAAGTCTGATCTTCCACATACTGACTTCTCATCTGGACCCATATATTTCTGTGTCTATGTTATATTTACTATGTACTTTAAAGAAAAAGGTAGAGTAATTCCAGTTTACTGTACAAGCCAAATAGGGACAATGGTCCAGTGGTTGCAAAAGTGCTGCTATGCCAATGCATTTCCTGATTACCAAGAGCTATGTTAGCATGGAGATGTCGTTTGCCTTTCTTCTAATGTATATTGGCAGAAAAGCTAGCAAGAATTCAACCCTAATTTAGTGCAATTTCTTGTGCATATATTTGCCTGCACTAAACAGCAATATCTTATGCTTAAAGGACGCAATTTTCTCTCATTAACCCTGCAGAGGTCAGTGGGATATACAGAAATTCTGGTAAGCATTAATTTTGTATCATTCACATCCAGCCATTTTATCAGGCATTTCTAAGATGTAAAACACTGTCATATGGAAATGCATTCACCAGTATGATTTTTCACAGTATAAAATGTTTATTAGGAAAACATATGCCTCGTGGGATATATGTTCCTATGTTTTAATGCACATTTTATAGGGATTTTTTTTTTAACTTGTTATTTTACCCTTTTATTTTTCAAAATTGATTCATTGTTATTAAACAAAATCAAAGAGGTGAAGAAAACAACATGTGGCAGCTCTATTTGTTGCTATCATATTGTTTTATTGTTTGAATACCTCAGAAGGTGGCTATTGTACTTTTATTGAGCAAGGAATAGAATTCCTTTAAAAGCCAGGTGTTGACCACATGTTTATCAGAGTTTCCATAAACAACAAAGAGTTTTTCTTTCCATATCTGCTTGCTTTGTGAAAATCCAACTGAGCCTTGCAAATACGTTAATCCAGGTCTGCAAAATCTTCAGGCTCTTGAATTGATTCATGTATGCTAGCAAGGGTCAAACTGAGGGGAAATAGCAAAGCAGCATTTCCTCTGAGATGATTGTAATGCTCTTGCCGTTATATATTACTACCAGCAAATGTAGTTTTGCTACATGGTGGCAGGTTTTCACTGCTGAGGATTAAAACTAATTTAATGTTTCTAAACTAAACATGCCAAGGATGCAAAGTTCAGACCCAAATTGCAGCTTTATCAAGTTAGGTGTTCAGATACAGTGACTGGATTTGCTTCAAGTATAAAAAGCATTCAGATCTAGCTTTTTCAATTATTCTTATATTTGTTAAGAACTGATTTTTGAACATAATGTGAGGATGAAAAAGAGCCATACTTTAAAACAGCCCTCTAATTTTGTACCTCTTCTTATCACACACCTGCTTGCCAAGGAAATAAACTCCAGAGTTAAATAATGGATTTTGCATACAGCAGTTTGCTCCAGTGAATCTCCATTTCTGTAAAATATTTGTTTGTAGTTGCATTTATTTAATTGGGAATCCTTACACAAATATACATAAGATACTAACAAAAAAGATAATGCTAAAACAGAACGCTCTAATAAATACAGATCTTTAAGATACCATATAAAAGAACAAGCATCATAGTCTTGAACTTGCAACACCTTCATGAATGTTTTTTATAATAAGAATCATTATTTAATGAATTATTATCCTTCCTATAGCTCCCACATAGGTACTCTACAACAAAAAGGAAGAAAGAAGGACATCTTCCCCAAAAATTACTGTAATAGAAGGGGATTAATCTTTGAAAGAGTAAAGGTATAACAAAGAAGTTATGTGGTTATTTGATGCTGATTATATATGTTGGCAAACATCTAACCTTTACCAAAAGGTAGCATGTGTCTTCTTCCCTTCCCCTTCCCCTTCCCCTTCCCCTTCCCCTTCCCCTTCCCCTTCCCTTTCCCTTTCCCTTTCTCTTTCCCTTTCTCTTTCCCTTTCTTGAGTAAACTCCTTCTTTTTGAGGAACTTAGTAAAAATCAATTAGGTGTAGAACACACACTTACCTGAGAGTTGCAAGATCAGGAAATCTGGGGGGAATTTCTTTATATTATTTGGTGCCTCATCTCGTGAATGTGATAAAAGATTATACTACTTTATCAAATTAACAGAGCAAACCTTTCAAATTTCATTAGAATTGAATTAGGCTTCTTGTCAATTTGGAGTAATGTTAAAGTATTTTTCTCTTACAATTAATTTCTAAAAATATTTTTCCTTAATACTTGGTGTTTATTTCAGAAAAGAGTTCAAGAGGATTAAGTTTTCAAAAGTAGTGCATTAAAGTATTTAGAAGTATGGGGTTGCCTTTTTTATTAAAATCACTTTATGCTGACGGCTCAGATTACACATTTTTAAAAATTCATTTGCTATATAATAATTTGATCAATAGCACACCAGTTTGTTATAGATTAGTATTTCCTTGGCTTAATAATGGAATAAGTGTATTTAACATTTAAAACACAATTTGTTGTTATTCTTTTAAAATATACAGTCATTCAATGGTTCAACGTATCAGCAAAATATTGTGGAGAATTGTGCTGATCTTGAAATGGACAGAATGACACGTTCTTGAGATCTGTAAAAACTAAGTTCTTAGTGGTTTTAATGTCTTAGTTCTTTTTTTTCTTTTTTTTTTCTTTTTGTTTTGGTAGGGGTTTTTTGTTTGGTTTTTTTTTTTCTGTTGGCTTTGTTGTTGTTCTTGTCAGTATAGACATCACTGAATAACTGAAGAGGAAATGTTCTTATTTCTTCTGATTTGGACTTAAATTCCAAGTTAACTGTGGACACAGAAGCCTTTGGACTAAAAGGTAGAGCTAATATTTTGTTATCAACGGTGGCATGTCCTCCTCTCTTCTGAAAAAAGTAGTATTTTCTACAAACAGGCAACAGGCACATGGCCTGTTGGATCAGGTTGCATCAGGTTATGTTGTGTTACATGATATGACATGCCCTGCAGTGACCTAAGGCAATGTCAGCTTGTGTTACCTTGGTAAGGACATACTGTTCTTTATTAAGCAAGTGAAGAGATGGCCAATCATCTCTAGTCATGAGGAATCTGCACTCTCTGTGGGCAGAAGCAGTTAATGACAAGTAGTATGTTCTGATTTTCTTTCAGCTAATTCTAGGGAGTCTAAATCCTGCATGAATCATGTCTTACTATTATTTACTAGTTGGCATGTATTCTACAAATCTAATTTAATATATTCCAGAGTACACACAGAAAAGAAATTCCTGTAGTGCTACAAAGAGGTGTAGTACTTGGATAGTGAATAGACAATAGCACCTATTTGGTTATGGAAATGAGAAATTTTGCAAAAGGGATATTTAGTAATCTTCTTAGATGGAAATGCTTAGTGTTGGAAGCCTAACTATTTATACATTTTTATGCATGGAATGGTCATTATTACTCTTCTACAGTTCTTATAAGCTTCTTGCTTAAATAGTACATTATGAAAATGAGCTATTGCAACTGCGGAGCATGATAAAACTGAGTCTACTGTGTGACCCTACCCGTGACTCTATCAGGATAGGTACTCTCAATAAGTAAGTCTTGGGTTATTGCATTATGGGTTGTTATCAAAGGAACCCATTGTACTTGGTCATTCTGTGCAATGATCTTTAATATTATTTCCTATTGATACATTCAGCATGTAAATTCACTTTTAAAAGATTTTCACAAAGAAAGTGAACACTTACACAGGTACAGCTATCTACTGATTTTACAGTAAATTACTGGTGCATGGTACAGAATGTAACCTCTTGGTTATATTCTGCAGTAAAAGGAATGGGTTAGAGAGGTTTTTATGCAAATTAGTAATGCCCTGTGTTGGAAGCCTAATTGTACTTTTTATTGTTGGACAAGTCAATACTGCTTTAATACACATTTTATAAGCTTCTTGCTAAAATTGTATATGAAAGGGATTAGTTCCCATAGATGAAAGGCATAATCTTAACAATGAGGCCGCGTAAGCAGAATGGTTGAAGTACTGATAAAGGATTTTTTAGCTCCAATGTAGAATAAGTCTTATTAGTCTTATTAGTCACCACTATTTGACCCTCTGCAGTTCATAGTACAAGTCACATATACTCAGTGATGGAATGAACAACAGTTACTGTAACAATATTCTGGCCAGATACAATAAATAGAAATGTGTGAAGTACTTTGCCACAAACCAGAAACAACATAAATTCATTTTTCTTTAATTATCTTTGGAAGGGGGAATAATAATAAGAAATATCTTTTAAAAACTGAGCTGTTTTATAAAAACTACTAGGTAGCACATCATGAAGGAGGCTGGAGGAGAAGGTCAAGGTTCAGGTTTGGCTTGCTGTCTCACTTGATCTAAATCTTCCCACATGCTCAACAGTGCTCATTATCACAAATAATAAAATTCAGATGTTGGAGAGCAAGAGTTCGGTTCATCAGAGGAACATCTGAAGAAAATTATCTTCAAAATGTAGGTTTCACATTAGAAAAAAATGCCAGTTGTTGCACATGTTTTCCTGGACAATCCTCTCTTCTTAAGTTAAAACAAGAGTGGTGACAGAGGTAATGAAGAAAAACAGAAGTACGTGAGTTTTAACTAAGGGCTTTCAAGAAAAAGGAAGCCAGTCTTATAAAATAGAAAAATTGAGATGTTAAAAACAAACAAACAAGAAAGTAATACTTCACACAGATTTCTTGGTATTCCTCAGCTTTAAAGAATTCATTGAAATGTATAGGAATGACTAAATGATGACAGCATACAAAATAGAGCAGAGCAAAGTGCAACTGCAAATCTGATATGCTCTTGTGTGGTCTTCAGGTATGTCATTTTTCTTCCCTTATATCCTGGACCATAAGAAGGAGTCAGTTCTCATTCTCTCCATGAAAGCCATGCCTAAAGAAATGTGTTAAATTATACTAACATTTCTAGTAAATCCAAACTACAAATTATATACATGATCCTTTCTCTGCAATGCTTTTGTTAATTTATATTTTTCTCTAAGTAATATTGTGCTGGAGAAAATATTAACTGCCCATATACAGAATACTTTTTGGAGGGGCTTTTCCTTTAAACCATTCTAACTGGTCTCTCCCAGTGCTGTACTACACACACTGTGTCTGTCAGGCCTATTTCACAAATCATAGCCTGTGTAGTCACATGAGCATCTGTCCTATTTCAAGGTATGCTGTTACTCAGTATTTGGAGGTCTGTTGGCAATATACCTGAATGATTGGTCTTTCTTTGTCTTCTGGAGTGTTATTGGTGAGCTTCTGGTACAACTTAATATTTACCATCAAATAGTTTATCAGCTTGCCTTGCATAAAGAGCTACCCAAGGCAGACAAGCATCCTGCTGTCCCATTCTGTCCTTATCATTTCCTCATGCTAGCCTATCCTCTTTTCATTTTTATTTTTAATTTGTATTTTGGGGGGCATTTTAGCTTTTTGTCTAAACTTCTAAAGAAAAACTACTTTTCCCTGTATGTGAGCAGACTTGCACTCGCACAATCCCAGTGCTACTGAAAATGGAAGGCATACAGTGGCTATTTGTGATAGTAACACTTGCAGTTCAAGACTCAAACGAAGCATTTCAGAGCAGCAATTTCAGTATGTTGTGCTATATGAGCTTTTGGCAAACCAGAGGATAAAATTATATCAATTTGTCATAGAAACTGAAAACATTCTTCGATCTTTCTAACAATATAGATAAAGCAGTCAGCAAACCAGGTATTTATGGGAATGAGTGGGAGAAGGACAAAGGGGAAAATCAGCAGTTTGCTTAAGCCCTGTGCCTCTTCCTCATAGTGCAAACAGCATTCATTTCATTTCATTTCATTTCATTTCATTTCATTTCATTTCTCTTTAGCCATTTAAAAGACAGGCGTCCAGATTAAGCAAATCATCTAGGTTTTCATAACAGCCAATGGGGAGGGTCAGGCTTTTCCAGTGCGAATGTATTTAATCTTACAACATATTATAGATAGGATTAATTATTCTCTGGGTGTGTCTGTTTCCTTCTATTCATTACAGAGGGAGCCTAGATGATTAGTTCAAACAACTAACTTGTGAACAACTAACAGCAAATGATAGATGAGATGAATTCTTATTATCAGAATTTTCGGTAGTGAAGATATCATGTTGTCCATGTTTTTATTTATTTCTTTCATTCTTCACCATGCCTCTTCTCCTTCCCCAGTCAACTCTGTTTAACAGGTGATCAAATTCCATTTTTTATTTCTCATTGAAATTTTTTCTACATATTTCACTTGAGATGTAGTAGATTTTACACCCAGTGTCCCTATTCTGCTTACAGTATGGAGGAGAGGGGTGGGGTGTTTTCCAGATCAAGTGTGAGTTACCTAGGAGTAACAGTGTGGATCGTCAGATCTAAGAACCTTTTTTTGTTTACATAGAGATCAATTTTTAATGGATAAATTGTTAAACCTTTGTGGTTTACGGATGCCTGGGCTAATCCCCTTAACACTAGTCCTGTTAAATGATTGTGTTCCCTTGATATTTAATGGAGAGAAAAAGACGCATCAAGACAGCAGTTCAGATCTCAGACAGAAGGAACATTTGTTCACTAAGTTCTGTTCTAAAAGGCTTTATATTTGTAGGGGTTTGTTTTGGGCAGCCCTTGGAAAGAATAGATGGCGACATTATGTATCATCTTCTCTTTGTTTTTCATACTGTAGGCTTTCATGGCAGGCTTTACTGGAAATATGTTCATCACGTGATTTTTGGCATAAACCATTCAGCTGTTTTGCCGATGGTGTTAGAAATTTATTTTACATTGATTTTGAAATATTTGCATTAGGGAGGTTATTTAAGATAAAACAGTGCCTCAAAACAGTTGTCTGTTCATTTAAACAATGTTATTGGGACACTGAAAATAATGTTTGAAAAGGCTGAAATTACTAAATACGGAAACTTAAATTATTATTTCAGTATATTAAAGCATGCTTTATGGATCTCAAAATAGCCTCCAAAATTCCCACAACAGTGTTTAACTCAGCTAGTTGTCAGTACTTATTGTTCAACATTTCATTTGCCTATCTGCAGGGTTTTTATAGATACAATATACTAGTAATAAATATATTATTAATTCCTGCTGTGACTAGGTGTTGTAACAAAGGGTTTTGCTGACGTTTCTTTTTTAAACAAACAATGTTTTCTATTATTTTGTTTTGCTTTCTCCTGGTTCTCGCAGCAGCTCTGTGTTAAACCTTACATATTCAAAAATGATTTGCATCGGAAACTGCCTTACTTTTCTGATTATAGAAAAGGCTTTAGAGGAAGAAGTGACTACATTGGTCTTGAAATTTTTCACTTCCTGAATCCACAGCACTTACCAAACATCAGACAGATTTGGGAGCAAGAACCCTCCTATTACAGGGCACACTATTGTCCACATGACAAAGAAACAGCTAGGTAGCTATCAGGCTCCTCCACTTTTATGCTGTCTGTATCCACCAAAGTCTCCAGAGATGGTGACATGAGGTCTTCCTTTGGTCCTCCTCCCTTACATAGTTTAAAAAATACTGCTTTGATGGCTTTCCTTTAGTGAAAGGTCAGTGACTGCCCTTGTTTGACATAATTGATGATGTAGTTAATTAGAATTATACTGTACTTAAAATAGCCTGTACTTCTAAGATCTGGGTGGAAGAGCTACCTCCTGCAGAGTTTCTGAGATCTAAAGAAGGGTAGCTTCCTCAAGCACTGTTTACAAGCTCTTTTAGCATGCTTGTAACATCTATAATCTGTAGAAGAAAGACTCCCTCCTGTGGAACAAATAAAATCCACAGAAGAAATGCTGTGGACTTCCAGAATTCTCGTTTGCCTATAAAATTTAATAAGGTTGTAGCCATCTTTAGGTGTGAAGCTATTAAGTTCCATCGCATATATTCTAGGTCTACAAATGCAGGTCCATGTTATAGGTGTGTTCATCACTTTTAAGAAGGTATAGCTTTAATGACATCAGGAGTGATATCTAAATCCTCAGAATTTAATCAAGTCTGCTTAACACACATACCATGTAATATCTTTAAATACCCTTGAGTACTCTAAGCAGAAAACCCAGGTGTATTCCTAAAACAATATTTTTTAACCATTACTGCCATTAACTTCAAAAAGAACTCACTGGACTCCTTTACATTGTGAAAGGTATTGATGTTATGGGCAGCAGCAAATTCACATATAGAGTACCATAGTTCCCATAACCCCCTCCCACAGTTGTGTCCCCCCCTTAGTTTCAAATTTCTTGCTCCCCTTGCCTACCAAATCTAACAAACCAAAATGTTTTTGAAAAAGCGATATCCAGATGTGTCTGATTTGCCAAAATTGGAAGAGGCTAATTGTCAATTATTATTTTTCCATAAAAGAAAACAAATAAAATGTTACCCAAAGGTAGCCATTTCTCTAACATAACATTATTTATGTCTTCTTTGAAAGGAATATGCATTTTTGATTACGTTGGCATAAACTGTGTCTGACAGGACTTAGACCCTATCCTTTAAGGATAACAGATTTTAAACTTAAATTACTGTATCTTCTGATATGTATAAAATTTGTTACTAGCTATTGTAGTTTCAATACCATTTTAGCTTCAAAATCACAGATATCTTCATGCATAAAATGTATTAAGAATGAAAAAAAAAATAAATTAGAAAGCAGAAGATTCTTTCAGTTCTTTCCTTCCAAGCACACTGCTTTCTTAACCTAGCATAAGAAGCTAGCGTGAGTTTCATTGACTTGTTTTAAAGAAGCAGTTAATCAAAGAATAATGGATGGGATGTCTTCATCTGACAACATCTGTTGATCTGAAACACAAGAATAGCCAGTGTGACAGTGAAGGTGTTCTCTACCTTTTTTTTCCCAGGCTGAAAAAATGGGACATAGAGCTGTACAACCCATAACAATGTGCATGTCTTTATATGATGTTGTTCACCAGAGACTTGTCAATAGACTGAGCCATATTGGTTCTGGCAGTCTTTCTACTGGGACAATATTTGCCTTGAAGTACTATCTTTTCTCTTTTTCAATGTCAGCCTGAAGGCTCTTAGACAGCATATGTTCATTTCATGTCTTAGAGATATTGCTTCTGGTATTGCAAACGCATTACCACATTGAGCTTTTTTGTAAAACAGATGGTACATATTAAGGTCCCAGTTTCTTAAGCAATTTGTGCAACAATTGTACTGCATTCTTCACGTTGACAAAAACATCATCAGCATCATGCAGTGAGGCACTAGATTATGTCAGAATGCTAAATGAACATCCACAGCAGAAAGAGTTATGAAGGTGAATCAGCTCCCTTAGAGAAATGAAGAGGGTGTGAGTTATATTTGGTAGATAGTTGGTTAAAACTTAACACCCAGTTCCTGCAAAGCAATTTTTTTGGGGTGGAACTTAACTTTCAAGGACTGTTACTGATATGCAGGAATCGCATTTGAAGTAGATGTTATGTTTTGTGAGGCTGGGTACTTAGACACGTTGGAGATTTGGATGAGCACAAGAGACAAGCTGTCACTGAGGGATTATGAGAATGACATTGAAGTAGTGGTTCATGGGCCAGCAGGCTGGAGTACAGAACTGGACCAAATTAGGACAGGCTGTCAAAAATCTGTGTGTGCAGTGAAAAGGCAGTGAATAAGAAAGAAATTAGTCACAGTCTCCTGGAGACAGTGTAAAAGGTACTCTCTGGTAACATGAAGGTGCCCTTAGGCAAAACTAGAGAGATTGGTCTGACTGTGGTTACAGTAGAAAAGACACAGGGAATGGTCCACTAGCATCAGCAGCCTGCTTTGGGGGTATTGTGTCTTTATCTCCCACTACAGCATCAGCCTTGTTGAGAAGGCACTACCTCAGTTTCTTAAGTGAAAGCTGGGTTTCTTTGTCATCATTTCAAGCACCAGGTCAAATAGGAAAGTGGGACTTGATTAAAATAAAACTTTGGATCAAAAATTAGGTTAGCTGACACAACTGGTCTGGCTTTGTCCTATGGTCATTGTTTCTTTTGCTGGGAGGGTAACTGAAAATACAAGACTGCTTTATCATGTTTCTTCATCCGGAGCCTACATGGCTTTCTTCTGAGTGTGAGGTTTAAAGAATGTTAGACCAAAAAAAAAAAAAAGAGAGGGAAAACAATATTTAAGCATCACATTCCAATGAGGCATTAGTGTAGAGGGTGTGAGGTGTGAGGCTATGTACACATGTGCATCTTGAGCAGGTAATGAAAGTTTCAGAAGTACTTGGTCCCCCCTTTTCAGTTTGAAAATGCAGTTCATTTTAAGAACTTGTAAGCCACCCACGTCATAGCAGTTCGACAGAAAAGTCTTACATCTCACAGTGCTGTTTTGAACATTATTCTTTCTAGGAATAACAGGTCAACCTGAAATGCTGCAGATGGTGAGCACCATTTTGTGAGTGATAGTGCTGTTCTGAAGCTGTATTTGCTGACAATTAGTAGTAATCTGTAAGTAACTCACAAAGTTTTGCTTTTTCCTTCTATAAGGAGATGGCATTAGCTGTGGTTCATAAAAACTATACATGGGGCTAGGCTAGTATTTCAGTGATCTATTGAACTGTCAAACTAATTTGTCTCAGGAATTTACCATTTTCTTTACTTCATGAACACCCACTCTCCTCCTTGTTTTGTTTTTCCTATGCTCTTCCAGCCATCTGATCTTTCTTGTGTTGCACTTCTACTAATCAAGGAGATACAGGACCTCAGATTTTTAACTTAGTGTTTTCTCATTGTAAAGTTTTTACCATCACATGTTGCTATGGCATTAAAGTCATAATTTTTGATCAAAAGTCCCTAAATGGAAAGTGTAGCTAAAGTCATAAAAAGAAGATGGACAAACTCAGATGACTGCATATTGTACTTAATGAATCAATAAATAAAAGACTTTAATGCATAGTTAGAAACCTTTATATCGATGGTGTTATTGGCCATAATCTGCTTTTACAGAAACAAGAGCTTGTACTTCCTGTGTTGGTGAGCTCGGTCCAGGGAAGGAGTGAGTAAGACAGATGATATTTTACCTCTTCCCTCTCTTGGGCTTCTTTTCTACCTAAACAGGTAGGGTCAGATTCTTGGCCTATTTCATATACTACTGGGCTAAATGACTTATTCAATTCAGTGTCAAAGACATTCGGAAACTATTCATTATTCTGGCGGCCCAGATAGAAATAATGTAAAATTCTCTGATTTTAAAAACAGATGGGTGTCAAATCTGTAACAATCAGCTCTTTTGGAGTATCTTCTGTCTTTTCCTTGAAGACTAACCAATTCTCTCATCCACAAACATAAAATACATCTCCAGATTCTTCTCAGTGTGATCTGTTGAAAGATCATAAATGCAGATTCCTGAATTTAGAGAGAGCCTGAAACAGGAGCTTTAATGCTTCCCAATCATAACTCAGGGATCTAGGTAGCAGCATTAAGCTCTAGGAAGATGTTCTAAAAGACAGCATATCTTTCTGCAAAGTGGTATGGACTCCAACAATGTAATGAACAAATAAAAATATTTCAATCACTAAAACAAGAGTGTTATTTACACCAAAGTAAAATCTGCTGAACACAGAGAACAAAACTGAGGCACATATCCAACTCTACCCTGTAGTTGAAGATGAGTTGTAGATTTTGACATTTAATACAGGGTTTGTAAGGATTTTCAGTTTACTAGGACAGATGATTTTTCCTAAATTTATCGTGTTCCAAATTAATGATGGTACCTTGTTTTTCTAGTTCTTATGCCCATTAGGGAAATGCACAATTCAGTCTAAAGATGTGCACGAATTGAGGTACTTGTGTTTGTGATCAGCTTTTACAAACAGGAAAGAAATGTCCACTTTATGTCAACAGCTGCTGAAGCAGAATGTAGATTTAGTTCTTCCCATTTAATTTTAGCTATGTTGATTCACTCTGTTATTCTACAGTTTCACAGATCCTGAGGAAAAGCTATGCAGCAGACTTAATATTCAGCAAGAAAGAGAATGTACATATTTTTGAGCTGAAATATAATCAGTTTTTCTAATGACTTTCTGCCTTAAAAATATGTGCAGATGAGTGAGAGAAAAAAACACCTTTCATGTCTGTAAAAGTCTCACAAACATCAATTTAGGGTCTGTGTTCAGTGGTTAAATTAACAAGCAAGATATTCTGGCAAATTTCCAGTTTTCACAAATTAAAGACATTTTTAATACAGATAAATCCTTTGTCTTTCAGTAATTCAGTGCATGCACCATGTTGATATTTTTTGACAATACTGTACAAAGTTTATTTTTCTTTCATTGTGCTTCAGCTAAACATGGGCATGGGGTGGATTTTTGTGAAAAGAAAACAAAGGATATAGTTTTTGGAAACCAAAAGAAATTCCTCACATATTGCTTGGCCCTGTGAGCAGAAGGTGTGAAGGAAGGGGCTGAAATACTAGAGACATCAAATGCTTTAAAAGCCAGCACTTGAGTGTTTAAAAAATAGACTGTCAGCTGAAATGTTTCAATGTGAGAGAGAGAGAAGGGGAGGCTCAAAGGTGTTTAAAAGGGCTGCTGGCGAGTCTTGCATCAGAAGCAGCAACAGTGAAAATTCATTGGTGCTGATGATGGAGAGGGCAGTATCAGAGATGATTGAGGCACTGAAGGTGCTGGCACTGGAGCTACAAATGGTGACACTGATGGTTGTGGGAGGGGCGGAGGTGACAGCTTTGTTAGCAGCCTTGTGTCTGATGAAGAAGTGAATGCTTCTCTCAGAGTGCACCCTTCACCTTTATGTTAAAAATAGCACTTGGTAAGCTATTTAAAGGGATTTGGGGGATTCTAGCTCTCCTTTGCCATATGGATGGCTGCTGACATCAGATTTGGCACTTCTCTTCCCTCCTGGACTGCAACATTACAAAGTAAATGGGAAACTGTATTTCACTTATGTCTTAGTCCCTGCAACTCTCACAGGAGCCATCCCCTTTATTTAATTTTTGATGGAACTTTGTCACAAAATAAGCAAAAATCCCTTAGTCAGACCACCTTCAGTAAAGAAAAAAAGTGAAATACTAGTTTTCAATTGGATTTTGGATACTGAATATATGACCTGGGTTGTTGTTCTTCTCACTGTTATCACTGTTGTCATTTGGTTCTTTTTTACTCGCTGAATAAACATTGACCACTTCTAAAAAATCTGCCAGCATTGCTGCTTAGTGAGATTTTCTTCTGTTTATGTCTAGGTAAAATTATATCTGCATGGTAGTAGGAATCCTTAGGAAAGTACAGACACCTTAACTAGTCTCTTCACAGTTACTCTTCAGGTTACAGATTGCTTCAGTGTTAATTCAAAATTGGCAGTGGTAGAATAAAGAAGAGTACTGTAAGAAACCGTTCCCTTCCTGAAATTGACACCAAAGTAAAGGAAAAGGGTCTGGTTTCTAGGGATTTTATTTTTTATTGTTTAATCCTGTGCCATTTTTATGGCATATTATTATAATACTGTGCTCACATGTACTAACACCTAAACTCAGTGGAAGTTTTGCTGTGGTGACAGAGGTTTGCTCATATTTATGAAATACTGCAATTTACTTGAGAATTTTTTCTCAACTTTTCTGCTGTTGTAGTAGCAGGAGGATATTGAAGGATATTATATTTAGCCACTAATAGGCTTCTTTTGTTCCTGTATCACAAAACTTCTTTGAAAAATGAGACAAAGTGCTATGTCTTCAGGAAATTTCCCAGAACATCATAAAAGATATATTCCAGAGCTACAATTTTCCGGACAAATGTTGGGAATGTATTTGCAAGAGTGTTAAAGTAGAATACTGTGCAATTTATTAACAAATATTTTTTAATGTACAGAACCCTGTGCCCATTTGCTATAATTTTAAAGCGCAAAAAAATTTTCAAGTGAAAAAAGCAAAGCAAAACTAGGTAGCAAACCTATATAGCTCTTTATAGAGGCTTTTTTACTTTTGTTGCCATTCCTCATGAAAGTAAATAAGTTAAAAGTGTTAATGTGTTTTCTATTTTTAAAACATAGATGTGAGGAGTTCCCCCTTAGATTTTCTTTCAGACATCTTCTCCATTTGTCTAGGAATGCTTCAATATATACGTATGTGTGACAACGGAGTTTTCAGAGCTGCAACAAATGGCACCATTTCAACAGCTTTTTGGCAAACAGAAGTCTAGAGATATTTACAGATAGTAGCATTCCAGCCTCTGAGTAAATAGTTGACTAGTCTTTTCAGCTTCTGGCCAAATAGTAAATGTTAAGATTGCTTCCAGTGGGGCACAGGTATTCATTGCAGACACATGTCTTGGTCTTGTTTCAATTCTATGCAGAGTCCAAAGAGCTGTTTTTAATTCTTGTATGAATTTATAGCCTTTCTTCTTGGGCCTCAGATTGGCTCAGCACTCAAAGCCAACTGAACATAGAATCAGCAAGGCATTTTATTTTCAATAATTTCTTTTTTCTTTTTTTTTAACTTACTAACACAGCCACTGAGCATTTTAAGTTCTAGAATTTTCTGAGCTGTTTTAATAGGGTTTCTGTAGCCTGCTCCCCAGAAGTATATGGATACACAATTGTCATGGGTTCAGCAGTAGCAGTCATTTTTCTCCTTGGTAGCTGGTGCAGCGCTGTGTTTTTTGATTTTGGGCCTGGGAACTGCACTGATAACACCAGTGTTTTCAGTTACTGCTTGGTAGTGTTTTGTCTGGCCAAGGACCTTCTGAGTCTCATGCTATGCCAGGGAGGAGGGGGAGCTGGGAGGAAGCAGAGACAGGACACCTGACCCAAACTGATCAAAGAGGCTATTCCATACCACAGCACCTCATGTCCAGGATGTGAAAACGGAGAGGAGAGACCCAGAAGGGTGTGGTGGTGGTGCAGTGGGGGGTTCGCTGCTGGGGGGTGCACTGGCTGGGTCGGGCTTGGTGAGCAGTTGTATTCTCTTTCCTTGTATTTCTCTTGTATTATTACTGGTGGTAGCAGTAGTGATTTGTGTTATACCTTAGTTACTAAACTGTTCTTATCTCAACTTGTGCGAGTTGCATTTTTTTTTCAGTTCTCCTCCCCATCCCCCCAGGACTTGGGGAAGAAAGATTGGGGAGTGAGTGAGTGAGTGAGTAAGTAAAACTTCGTGAGTTATTAGCCTGGGTGAGGCTTAAACCATGACAACAATATATTTAGACTATTAATGCTTCTTATCCTACTGCTCTTCATTTTTTTCTCTCAAAATTCAGGATGATGCCTGAGAGCAGTGTGTTCACTGACATGACAGAAATTTTGCTGTGTGCAGAGTGTGCCTACCAAAATTTATATGATCATCAAAGGTTTCTAGAGTGAATAGCAGTTCTCTAAGCTGTCTGCTAAAAGTCTGGTTAAATTTGTCTAACTTCTTTTACCTTTACAGTTATGGTTGAGCTATATGAATGCAAATCAGTAGCCTGTATTGGTTGAAATGGGGGTCTGACAGACTGCATGTAAATCATGTCTACCTTACAGCAGACAGGGCTACATCTTAAAGAGCAGCGCTGCTTTTTCACCTCTTTACTCTGAGGTTTAAAAAACACAAAATCAAACCAGAGCAACAGGTTGAGAAATGGATTTTCTCATTATGGCTTCTTTTAGAAGGGGATATTTGTCTGGGAGATTTGTTTCATGATGAGTGGGTGCCTGAAAGAAAACAGAAGAAAATGCTCCTTTCTGCAACCTGTCTGAATTCTATTTGCAAAAGGGTTCTGTGAACACCCATCTCTTTCAGCTCACCTTCTTTTTGACCTCTGAAGTGGTGTCTAATCCTAGCAGGTCACAGGTAGAGCTCATCCTCACAAAAGTACCTAACTACCTCATATGGCAGAAGTGCTGACACAGCAATTGTAAGGGTATGTGTTCTGGCTATTAAAATCTCACCCACAGCTGTCCCCTCTCTTCTCACCCTGCCTCTTGTGGTGGATAGAATGAAAACTGTGGAAAGTGGAAAAAAAAAAATAAAGATAAAAAAATATTGTAGACCAGAAAAAGCAAGGACAGGAAAAAAGAGTTTATGGATACCTGGTGGCCCCTTTTTGAATCTGATGCTTTCTGGAGATCATGAGGAAGATCATAGGTAAGAAAAAATGATGGGCACATCATCAAAATTGGCTGAAAAAAAAAGAAAAATTATATTCAGCCACATATGATTAAGTATGTTTTCTGCTTTCGTATTTTTGTAGTATTCAGGTCTGCACATTTTTCAGCCTTTGCTGATTGACTTTTTAATAACCTCATGCTGAATTCAGAAGAAAGAACCAGCAACATCCAAGATGTTTGGACAATTAACAGTGAATAACAGTATATTCTACTTTGTGCAAGCTTTCTGCACTGCTTCAAATCCCTCCTAATGTTTTTCTTTTGCCTGCCTTATGATGTCCCCACTCATGCTTATTCTTCTTGGCTGCTCCTTCAGACCACAGACCCCTGTACGTTGCAGTGTCCTGTTATGCTCAGAAAAGCTCATTACATTGAAAGCCAATTTCATGCAGCCAATTCAAAACACTTCTAAGCAAACTACCTAAAAATCCTTATGTAAACGTTGTATAAGTTATTCATGAATTGATCCCTAAGGCCCATATCCTCCCTTTGCATGTAAAAAAAAATTGCACAGTGCGTGTCTGGGAGGTGGGGGAAGTGCAGAGGGGAAGGTTCATCTCAAAAGATCTGCAGCTTTTAAGCTATTTCCAAGCCAACATGCAGGCTCTTTGGCAGAAAGGCTGGAGTCATACTGTGATGGCTGGGGGCGTTGCCAACAGCTCCCACAGAAGACGCCGTGGAAACAACAGGATTCCTGCCTGTAGATCTATACCCATATATGTCTGAAGTATCTACTAAGCAGTGGTTTATCACTGCTGGTTTACAGAGTACTTCCAGATTTTCCTCACAGTAGTAGAGTTTCTGACATATTTCAAAAAATGCAGCTCCTTGGGAGTAGTATAAATGCCTTGGACCAGGTCTCTTAGCAGTGCCTGAGAATGTAGTTTTTGACCCACTTCTATTCAGGAGCACAAGTCCCTACCTATCCTCTGCACAGACTTCAGGTCTGCCTTTATCCATTCTTTAGTGTCAATTCAGTTGTGAACAGGCCTGCAGAAAACTGGAAGGTTACTGAACACAAAGGGAAAGAGGCCAATTACAAATGACCTGGAGGGAGCAAAGTATGTGTGCAACTGAAGAGATATGGTGGAATAGCTGGCAGGAGTCAAAGGCAATTTTGTACCAGAACTCTAAAGGCTTCTATCAAAGGGGAAATATTCTACATAGTACAATTTAAGCAGACAGGCACACCTAGCTCATTAGAGTGTGCACATATTTATTTTCAATATTTAATATATTATTCAATTGCAGGAGAGATGAAGCTGTGATTGGAAGGTTTGCCGGGCACAGATCTGGTGCAGAAAGTCTTTCACATAGGACCTACAACGTAAAATGTACCTGTGAAAGAAAGCGTTCAGGTTTTACATCATTATATCTATTCTATGCCCTAAAAGTTGGAAGGAGGAAAGAACGGGAAAAGAGCAGCTGTAAGCACAAAATTTTTAAAATACATTGTACCGTCTATCAAAGCACATTTCAAAGTATTGTTAGTAAAAATAGAAGCACATATAAGCCAAATGTTGCCAGTCAGTGGTTACTGAATTTTCAGTCTCATTTAGAATGTTAAAGGTTTTAACTTTGAAAAGATCTTCAGCAATTCATATATATGTGTTCAGATGTATATTAAAGAACATATATTGCATGCTATTGCCACACCATTTTGTAGTTCTTTGAGAAAGGAAAAATAATCAAAATGCTCTTCAGTCTTTGAAAGCCAGTAGGTTGCTCGATCAGTAACAAAATTACAGTGAGCCATAATAATTGTGATGTGAATTCCTCGCATGACTTTCCTACATTTACAAAGCCATCTCAGGGGGCCTGCCCATCTCAGCAACGGTTCTGCAGTACAGCATTTGGTGCCAAATGTTCTCACTGTCTGCTTTCCTACAGTCATGGAAAGGGAGATATTTTAGAAGCTCTGGTCCCTTTGCTCAGCGCTTTCAGCTTCACATCAGATATCTCAGAGCATGGGCTCTGCACTCATAACTCCAAGGGAACCATGATAACTTTGAAGGTCCTGGTGACTGCGTGTTAATATTATAAAAGGTAGTTTTCCTTCGCTCCTGAGGGTCCTACTGGTTCTGCTGAATCCCACTTTGCAGTTAGGAAGTGTCGTGGTTTAAGCCTTTCAGCAACGCAGTTTTCTCGCTCACTCACTTCCTCTTCTTTCTTCCCCCTGCTCCTGGAGGGATGGGAAGGAGAATTGAAAGAATGCAACTCCCACAGGTTGAGATAAGAACAGTTTAGTAACTAAGGTATAACACAAACCACTGCTGCTACCACCAATAATAAAAATGACAAGGCAAATACAAGGGAAAAGAATACGATTGCTCACCACCTACACCCAGCCTGACCAAGCAGTGCACCCCCCACCTTCTGGATCTCTGCCCTCCATTTTTACATCCTGGACATGACGTGCTGTGGTATGCAACAACCTCTTTGGTAAGTTTGGGTCAGGTGTCCTGTCTCTGCTTCCTCCCAGCTTCCCCTCCTCCCTGGCATAGCATGAGGCTCAGAAAGTCCTTGGTCAAACCAAAAACATTACCAAGCAGTAACTGAAAACACTGGTGTTATTAGCACTGTTCCCAGGCCCAAAATCAAAAACACAGCGCTGCACCAGCTACCAAGAAGGAGAAAAATGACTGCTACTGCTGAACCCATGACAGGAAGATACTACTGGAATTCCTTGTCCCCTGTCATAACTGTATGGATAAATGGATAAAATGGGGTTCAAGATCAGAGTCTGAATCAGAAGTATTTCTGCTTTCATGTTGAATGGCAGAAAGCCAAAGTGAGCTAGAAAAAATATGCCTCTGGATATTGCTGTGTATTTAGCCAGACCTCAGCCTGGAATCTGCAAAGCGTCTTCTTCACTCGCAGTATACCCAGTGAAGATCAAGCAACACCTTACCCTTCATTCAGCTATGCTCTTGGCAGCCAGTCGTCACTGAATAGAGCATGAGTTGGCACTGCATGTCCAGTCCTTTGTGGAACCACCAGGGAAGAAGAGAAAACAGTTTTATGTAGATCCATAGCCAAGCCCTGAGGTGCCTGAGTAACTTTTAGCTGTAGGAAAGGGGGAGGTGGTCAGACATTACTTTGTGACCTCCTACACAAACACTTTTAGTAGTTTTCCCTAGGTAGCAGTGGATTTGTTTTCTCATGTTTGTCAGCGCCATGTACGTAACTTCACAGGTATTCAGATGCTCCTAATACTAGAAAAAAATCATTTTGTTCTGGAGTCACAGTGCAAATTCCAAAGCCACTTACTAGTTTTGTTAGTTTAGATTTCCAGCATCAATCTGAATGTAAGAACAAACTGTTTGCTAGGTCTTCCAGCTTCCCCTGTGAAATCCAGCCACAGTGAACACTCAGCATTCACTAAACCATCCTTCCAGGGGAAAAATGCTAAGGAGAATAACTTTTGTCAAGAAAAGTAAAATTGCTATCAACTATAGGCAGAGCAACTAGTTTCATGGAAAACACGATATATTCTGCAGCACCTTAGAAAAATGACAGTTTACACAGCCTTATAATATTCTGAAGTTAGGCAGGCTTTTCACACTTGTGCAGAGCTATTGCTTCTGACTGCATAGGTATTTTGTTTGTTAATTCCCTTTAAATGAATAGTATCATGATATTTAGCACTATCATGATACTTCTTTTGATCTCAAGATAGTGAAAAATTTCAATTGTATTGGCCATCATTACTCAGATCAGATTCTCTTGAGAGTGGTTTAGAGCGGGAAACTAATTTTAGATACTCTGACTCATTGTCTGTGGAACTTATCTACCAACACTGAGTATGGAGGAGTCTATGAAGCTTAGCTCTTATAAGACAAACTCAGCTTTTGTGTATTATCTTGCTTCCAGGTACTTATTTCAGAATAATTATGGTCAAAGGGAAGAAAGAAAAGGTATTTAGTGAAGAGCATTAGCAAAATTGCAAACTAGACAAACAAAGCAGCTCTGGATTCTCAGCATGATTTCACTAATAACCATCATAAATATCTGTTCTGCCTCTTGGAAAATACAGGTGTATAACAGATGCAAAAGAATAGATTCCACTTTAAAGTCAATTTGACATGTGCAAAGTACATCTCTCTTCCCCACCCCACTCAGAATACATATTCATAATTAGTCCCTGGAAACTTATTTCAAGGACTGACAAACACTTGCTCATTTCCCTGTGTTTTTCTTTTTCTTGAACATAAAGACAACTGTATTCTTCTTTGGAAAAACGTGATAGTCATTCCCTGATTAGTAGAAAGATGAGATACTCATTGAAATGCTCTTTCACAGTATGACAATGCAGTATTATTTTCTTATGTGGGACAGATAGAGTGATTTTTGTTATGGACAGGGCATCTTTTAGACTGACCCATCATGCATATATATACACAGGACTTTTATAGCTGCACTAAGCTAACCTACATTTTAATGCACAGTCTTCAGTGCAAAATTAATTTTTTTTAAGTCTCTATTCACACAAGTCTTTTTCCATAACCCTTTTACATAATTTGGTATAATTTGAACTGACTAACAATGACTGATAATTGTAGGGGTAAAATGTACCCCTAAAGAAAAGAACTTTCACAGGTGAAGGCTGGGATCCTATATCCAGCTGTGCTGGCCAAATCGATATTAGTTTAATAACCTGTAATTGTCCTGCATTACAAGGGTACTCCTTTAACTGCGCAGTTTATTCAAATGTATAATCTAAATAATTGAGTACCTATGTATACAGTAGAACATTGCTTCATATGCAAACACCGTTTAATAGAGAGTTATATCCAAACACATGGATAAAAAAGATGCCTGAATATAATTGATTTGCTTTTGATTATTCCACAGATACAAATTTACTTAAACAATAACTCTAGACAAGGTAGGATTTATTGTCAGACAAAATTCAGTTTTGTAAAGTGAAGCTGAGGGATTTAGTGGGACTGGTTTTTAATCTACTTCTCACCTTGCTGTTTAATAAGGGTAATATGAGAAAAGGAGCAGACTTATACATTCTGATCCACAATTTATTTCTTTTAAAGGCAGACATGTTATCAGTTGGTATTATAATCAATAAATATAATCATAATCCATATATATAGTTAAGCATAACTATACAAGATATCAGAGTTTCAAAAAGTCTGGGTACCTAGAAACTCACAAGAAAGTCTCTGACTCTGTAATCATTATTAGGCAAAATCATGGCATTTCTCCAGGAGCTCCCTTCTTGTAGAAAAGCCCTGTTGAAGTCAACAGTGCTCTGCATGAGCACAGGTTGTGCCACAAGTAGTATTTAAAAGGTATCTGAATCTGCACTTACAAATGAACCTCTGGACATCCAACTCTGAAGTCCGTGACTGCGTAAGTTCATGGACCGTCCTAGTTCTGTTTAAGTCTATGTTATTGTTTCTTAGGCAAAGCCTTGGGAAAACCCTAGGACAAGTCAGATGAGAAGGACTACATAGAGAAACTTCAGTGCAATTTCTGCCTTACAGTATTCTGCTGTGTCAGAGTTATGCTGTATATGAACATACCCATGGAATTACAAATATATGTGTATACATATAGGTATAATACATATGTGTATTATAAATTGATATCATACCTACACTCAACATATACCTAATTGACAAGGATAATTAAAGAGCCTTTTCTTAAGTCTAATCTTCTGAGACACTGAAATTCACTGGTGTCAGAAGAGGTTGACTATTAATCCCAAAAAGATTGAACATTGTAATATCTAGAAATCATCTTGAGCCAGAATTTAGACTGCCTTCACTGGTGCCTAATTTACCCATTACTAATGTAACATTTTAGTTCAAGGGAGAATGAGCAATTCAGACTACTCCAGTTGTAGAGCTATTACATTCTTGTTCCCTAAAGTGAAAGGAGGGAAGTAATGCCAGTACCTAATTTAGGCACCTATGCTATGTGATTTGAATACAGACTTCAATCACTTAAAAAAAATGCATTTATTACCATTGTGATCAAGTGTCCAGATGATGTTATGTTAATAATTCGTCTTGTATCTCCTATTGCTTATAATAAAATGAATCAATAATAGCCTGTCTCAGTAAATCCATTTTTGATAGTTTGTCTTTCCTTTTTTTCCCCTTTATCCCATTTCTTTTTTATTCAGAAAAGCTGCAGTTTTGATTGTTTGGGGTCTTTTAAGTAAACTCTCAGCAAATCAAAACAAGGTATTGCCACTGAATGCTGCCAACTTTGTAGTAAGATTTAGTAACTTTCCAGAGTGCTACTTGCAGTTCTAATAATAATTTTCTTTAAATGTTCCACTGTAGAAAATGTCTCCTTTGTTACTGAAGTTGCCATATGTACATATGGACATTTCTTTTTTTTCTGAAAATATTCCTGGGATTTTGTTAACATTAATCTTTTCTGAGGGTGTATATAATTTATCTCACAAGCCATCAGAATTCCCAGAGGGTAAATTACTCTAGAGGTCTCTGTGCCCTCATACTGTATCAAATTGACCTGCTTCTTGTTTGCCATTTTTGTGTACTACATTGCTTATTTAACAAGAAACAGAATGATTGTGATTCTGAGAAGGTCCTTTGATAGTAGTTTTGACACTCTGCCTGAATAATGACCCTCATTATGAAGCCCATGACAGGCTCTGAAAGTACTGATTTATGAATACATCACAGGTTCAGCATTAGAGCTCCCCCTATTCACTCCTGATACAGGGCTAGATATAGATACAGTCTTTTGAAATACAGTGAAGGTGAGATAATTGCATGATTATGATCATTCAAATAACCTCTTTTTCTGATTTACCTAATAATTGTCAGTTAATTTTGATTGTCTCCCAAGTTGTTAGAAGTCTTTGACAAAATGTTTGTTAGGAAAACCTATTTCATGTAGGGTTGCTAGTCATGTCTTAAAGGACCGTAATGCAGAAATTACATGTAGTATTTTCTCCTAGAAATGCTTTTCTATAGCAAACATTCATTAACAGTTGATATGATAATAAACTGTTAGAAGCAAGCTTAGCTAAGAGCTAGAAGTCTGTGTCCTTGCTAAAACAAATTACAAGACACTTTATAAACACATTTTTGTGAGGATTCTTGTTGATTTATTGTTTCCTCCATAGCAGTTATTTAAATAAATGTAGCTAATTTAGTTCATTTGCAGCACTGTATAGTTTTGTTCTTTGTGTGACGGGGTTATATGTAAAAGCCTGAAGGAATCACATCCCCATTAATCTTTTTACAAGTGCTATAAATAAATAAAGAGACATGGTTTAATTTTGCTAGTTAGGAGATTTTAAAAGGCAGTGGTTGCAAACTGATTTCTCCCCGTTCTCACTGTTCTTCGTGCCCTTCTCTTGAAGACATGCTAAATATTCTTAATTAATGAGGTAATAGTTCTTGGTAGGAAAGTATGTGCATGGACGAATAAATCTATCATGAAGGTATGTATTTAAATCCACACCTAAAAGTCTTTTGTTCCCCAAAAATGCTCATTCTGGAATTTGTTTGTTCTCACCTACCCGGGTAGTTCAAGGGAATTTCCTGATGGGATATGAAGGCTATTGCACTGTGGAGGGCTTCGATGCTTGCACAAGACAGGAGTGTGCCAGTGGAAGGAGCTTCTCTGAGGCTCAGTGAGTCTCACCACCTTCGGTGTAGATTTAGATATTAACAATCCAGGCAGAGTCAGAGAAAGATCCGCTTCCGAATATGTTTGGGAAGAAGGGGTAGAAATAGTGCATCATGGATGTGTGTTGTGTCATGAGGTAGGCTGATTGACCAGAACCTCAAAGCCTACCTGGGGTCCCCTTTACCTAAGTAACATCTGTTCATTTGCTTATAGGGATTCTAAACCGGAACTTCAGGAGAGTAAGTGATTAATTTGAGTGTGCTGGATTGAAAATGCAGTCCAGACTAAGACAGCTGCACTAGGATTCTAAGTTAACCCTGAAAATCTAAAGATTCAGTGGTGGTTGACAATGTTGGATGAGTACAAAAGTACACAGATACTGGGGCTGACAGGCTTATATGCCTGAACTGAAAATATTTGAGGCTACCTGAACTTGAGCTGCCTTGAGCTTTGTGTTTTCTAAAAGCATCAAAAATCGGTTGGGTCTGACAATCAGTTCATTGGAATAAACAGTGTAAGAGCAGAGTATTATGCCATGAAATTGGGTAGTCTGTGTTAGCGGCTGTGTCATTGCATCTGTGTAGAGTACCTGGTAAGTCCATAGTAATGTCCTACGGGGTTTTATTTGTCATTCACTCTGTCCTTTCTATTCATGAGATAGTCTGGAAAAGGATATTTGCTCAGAAGGTGTTTTTTATGGTTAACTGTTAATTAAATAAAATTCACTTATGATGCCCATCTGTGTAATTTATGAAGTTTCAGCATGATTTTGAAAACAGCAACCGAGAAGATCTATTGTTCAGTGTCTGCTTCAAGGCCATCAAAATCACAACTATTTTTGGTACACTTGGTCTACTTTAAAGCAGTGGCTTAATATATTGTTATCTGGTTGGCATTGATCAGGAAGTCTAATAATTAAATCTATTAAAATTTGTTTGTGTGTGTACTTCATAAAATAAGCCCATGAAAATCTTTTATTTTGAGAACTTTGAATATCGCTTTCAAAGATAGCAAAGATTATTACTTACTTTGTTGTTTCCCTGCTTCCCTGGTAAAGCTTGTATCAGAGTATTGTAGTTCTATAAAAGTATTTCAGAGCATAACAAAACCTTCTAGACTTTAATAACTATACATGACTGATCTGTCCTCTCCGGCAAGGTTAACCGTTTCTCCCAAGGAGTTAAGTGGCATATAAACTATTGTTCACACCATTTGTGCTAACAGCCTAGCATGACCTCAAATACTGTAGTGGTCATACAAGGTATCCTGTACAATACATTTATCAACAAAGGTAAAAGGACCACAGGGGCAGTGCTGACTTTAAGTGTATTAGGGATCTATAAGGATAAATGCCTAACCTCACTCCACAGCAAAAAGTAATTACTGAACCATTGTTTCTATAGTGTTAATATTTTTTTCACAGTTCTTTAGAAATATAAGCTATTTAGTTCTTAGGTTGACATCTGCACTGTGCTTTATTTTATACAATCCATCTAGACTAAAGGGTAGAGCAATCATAACTGAGATCATTTTAAAAGAAATCATCAACAGAAATAAAGCATAAAAAAGGGAACAGATTGAATTCAGCAGTTATTTTTTAAGAGATTTAAATGATCTAATTAACAATAGCCTGAGCAGCCAAATTTTAGGGCTTTATTTTAAAATTGCATGCCCCATTTACAGTGTGTATAATCTTGCATACTTATTCGCACTTCATTTTTTTTCCATCCATTAGCCCCTAGATGCAACTAACTCCCAGTCCTTGGACTCCCACCCACTTAATAAATGAGTGCCCTACCTGAAAAGAAGGTAAGATCTGCTCCAGTATAAAATGACCACCCTTCTACTTTTTAAGATAAATGAATCAGGAAAGGAGAAAACAAATTTGTCAAAATTATCCATTTGAAAATAACATTCTGGAAGCTTGCCTAAGTATAGCCCAGATGTAGGTATTTATGATTTGCAGGGTATTTGAGAGCAGTAATTATTCTTAGAGTCTTGAATAATGAATAATTATCAGAACAATCACTGCACATGACAGAGATATTTACAAAGGTCATAGTCCCACACTCCTTACTTCAGGACAATGTCTACTGAAGCAGATAAAAATTTATGATAAAAATTAATAGAGGAACCTGGCTAATAGAACCTGGAGTCAAATTACCCAATCTTCATTTAAGTCTGTGGGAAATCAAAGCAACTATTAATAGCTAAGGAATATGGTCAAGGTTTTTCATTGTCTGATTTCCAGGAGGGGCTAATGCCACATGCTTCAGAGGGAAGTCTAAGAAGCTCCTAACAGACAATTATGACATGAGCCCCCAAAGGTAAGTTTTGGTCAGCAGTTGGTTTTTCCACTTACAGACATACATGGCATTTTATGTTCTTTGCAATATTTTATCCTTTGTAATGCTACTGTAGATTGTTTTTTGTTCACCTAAATGATCTGAATCCTGCACATCTCTAAAAATCATAGAATCATAGAATCATAGAATAGTTAGGATTGGAAAGGATCTTAAGATCATTTACTTCCAACCCCCCTGCCATGGGTAAGGACACCTCATACTAAACCATGACACCCAAGGCTCTGTCCATCGCAGCCTTGAACACCGCCAGCGATGGAGCATTCACAACTTCCCTGGGCAACACATTCCAGTGCCATACCTTATGACACTAAGTCCCACGGATTATTTTTGGAAAATGGACATTTTATTTATTGCTTTTAAATGTAAGCTTTGTCCATTTCATAGTAATCCCTCTACTGCTCTTATAGGCAAAGGGACTTGCTGATTTTTCCTGGCATATATATGTATATAGACAAATATACATGTATGCACATTTCTCCCATATGCCCATCTTCCTTAGCTGTTGCAAACCAGGTCTTTTCCTTCTCTGCACAGAGAATCTGCTCTGCCTTCCCTCAGGACTCTGCATCCTGTGTCAGCTGGCCTCTCCTGGGAATAGGTATGGTGGGAAATATCAACTCCCCCAAAAACAAACAAAAAATTATTACTACATGTTTCTAGTTGTTTTTTTCATGCCAATAAAAACATTTTGCTTTTTACCACATGTATATCATAGCATTGACATCTGCCCTCAAGGTGAGGTGTCCTTTTGCTGCACTTCTGAGTATATCAAACATTTCAAATTCTTGCCAGTTTCTCTCACTTGAGCAGGAACCCCCCTTTATATGTTTCCTATCTAACTGACAATAATGCAAACTTATGAGGGCCAGATTTTTAGCCAGGCCTCCCATTTTTGAGTCCATCACCTTGGAGGCACAACATATCTCATTTGGACATCGAACATCTGGAGTGCAGCAGTCATCGTTTGCTCTGTTCTTTATGCCAGTATGGCCATGTGCCATTATGAGAAGGACATGAATTTAAACTGTCAAGAAGAAGATAGACCCATGCTGGGTTTGTGTTATTTTCCCATAGTGAACCTGGCATTTGCTTCTTTTTTTTCCAAAGACTACTTCCTTTCTAAGAGCTAATGACAAGTGTTTGCAAAATCAGAAATACATTCTGCATTACACAGTGGAAATAATCTTGTCTAATATTACAATACATGTAGTTCAAGGCAGAGTGTGATTTTGCTTAGATGAGAAGGATCCTCTTATACTGGAATTACTCGCCTATATGATATGTTTTTTCGAGCAGTGGCCTACAAAACTCTATTAGACAGCAGCATGCATGGCAAAAGTAAAATCACAGTGTACAATGGAGGTTAATATTATACAATAGCCTTCTTAATTTGGAGGCAGAACAGACTACAAAAATACTCATATATGGATGATCAAAGGCCATCTGTATCATTAATTTTCAAAATATGCTTCTAGAATGACAAATATATTTAAAAAAACTGAAGAGAAAAACTTTATGAATGAAAATCCAGTCTTTCTCTCGTGACTACATTGTTGGGCTGGATTTTTAGGCATCTCATAAGCTATTCCTTATGCATCTGTGAATTCAAAAGCAAATGAAATTGAGCCCTACTTTCAATGGCACTATATGATCACCACTTTAACTGCTTATATAAGGTCCTGCCTGTTTTTTGCCTCTGCTCCCATCTGAGTTAGCGCTTGCTGCCATAGAGAAGGTTTGTTTGGTACCTGTATGCTAAATTCTAGTATATATTTGTTCAGCATCAAAGTTAGTTTCTCAGAATTTCTCTTATTCAGCCTCTTCCTTGGCCTATTAGTTGCCTCTGGTGCTAATTTTGCTGTTGGCTGTGAAACTGCCTTTAGGGCTGCTGTAGGGTCAGACAGTTTATGGTCTGTTTTTTTTTATATCTGCCATTGATGGATTGCTGTTCTTACCTTAGAGAGAGGTGTGATTAAAAAGCCAGGTACTGAACTTTCTAAATTTTCCCAATATGCCTCTGGAACCCCCATAACTATGTGTTGAAGAAATCCCACAACATTCATTTAATAGGTGGGGAAATTCTTTTAAGAATTTTCTTTTCCTGCACCAAACAACATAAATACCTTCAAAAGATTCTTTAGAAACAGATTACATAATACTGGTTTTATCATTTATTCTCTACATAACTTTTCCCCACGTACACATTATTGTTATTGACAGCAATTCAAAAGCCCTTTAAAAAAAAAATTAAATAGTGACTCAAAAAAGATTAGCTATTTACTGTAGATTATTACTTTATCATTCCTATAATTACAATAATGGTTGCTGATGGAAATTCTATTTATGTGAATCATTTTATACTTGTTATTTATTATTATTAATGTTACCATTATTATCTTCTTACCCTTCAGTTCACAAGATGTATCTTCTCAGTGAATTTTAATTTCAATATCTTGCTATTATACTGTACATAATCCTATCAAAGACTGTCCTTCATGCAACATTTTCAGTGATATATTATCACAGAAACCATTAATGAATGAGCTTCATATCTTACTAATGCTGTTTTAGATACTATTTTTATTAATTTTCTAAGCTGTAATTCTTCATACAGTACCTATGTCTGTCTTCTATTAAAGTTGTGGTTTTGATTTTAACATGAGGATTTCAAAGGGAGGCATTAACTTCGTCTTTAAAAATACATTTCAGTTCATAGATTCTAAATGACAACATTGTAACGTTTGTGCTCTGTTCTTTCAGACTTTTTTTCTAAATTAATTTTCATATTTTTCCCTAGTTTTTGCAAGCAGTTTTCTGTTAATAAACAAAATGTTTCTTATGGCATGCTGTAAGGATGAAAAATCCCCATATAATCAAAGCAATTGCAGTTTTTCTCTTGAGATGTGAATTATTGCAATGGAAGAAATAAATATTTATCATTTTCTAAGCATATGTTACAAGTGAAAACAATAACTTGACACTACATACTGTAAGCTTCTATTAACTAATTTTTCAGATAAATGCAGAATTTATTTATAAAGAACTATTATTATGATCAATTTTTTCATTTTGCTGCTTTTTTATTCTTATGGTTTGCTTCAGATTACTGGGAGAAATGCCATTACATATCCTGTGTATCACATTCAGCTCTTCCAATATTTTAAATATGATATCTTCACTGCACCACGCTCTCAAAGTTAAATCATAGGTTTAGAATGTCAGTTTAAGGGCAAAACAACCTTATTGCCATTTTGAGTACTGATTTGACTCATACTGTTGTTTAATCTTTTTTATTAATATTAAAACACTGTGGTGATATAGAATTAGTGGCCAATATTAAAAGGTTTTTAAAGCTGCAATATGTATAGAAAATATAAATAAGTCTTACAGACTTTCTGAGGATAATTAAATATACATGTACCCTGTAGTTTAGATTAATAGCTGAGGAATGATGCATCGTTATGGTCACATAAACCTATGATAGATTTACCATATAGGGTGCCATCCTGCCTAAACAAAACATAGCCCTCTGACTCCGTTGTAAAGATATACATCATTAATCTTTGTACAAAACATAATACATTTACGTAACTTTAAGTAAAACATGCTGTTACCATAAAATTCAAAACCTATGAACAAACAGTAAGTTGCTTGTGTGGCATACTGCTGATAATTGTATAAATGTTCATTTGCATAACAATGTATAAACATGAAAAATCTAGAAATATACATCATTAAAAAGATTGTGTACAACTTATTTCACCAAACCTGTTTCCTGTGAAAAGCATCTGAACACACATGAGCAAGAATAAATCTTTGCCTGTTATAGCAATCTCATAGTTATGTGAGATTCATTTTTTTAACATCTGACTTTTTCCAAGGGGCACTTTTACAGACTCACAGGTTTAGGTTTAAATGTTTCTATTGATTTTTATGTCTGGATTTATTGTGCACATATAAGCATCAGAGTAGAGAAGCTCCTCTGATATTTTAGGCAAAGCAGAGTAATTTAAAGAAGACAACGAATATTACTTTATCTAACAGATAAAAGGGAAGGTGTGCATTGATGGACCAGATCAGTGTAAGCATAAACAGCAACTTGTTCAAAGGAAATAAAGGCTTGAGTCTTGGATGAACTGAGGCTTTAATTTGGCTTACATTATTTTAGAATCAATTTTTAAAAATTAAAAATTTTCAGTATTTATTACTTGGCTAGGCATTTTAAATGAATTTTTTCTCCTTGCAGTACACGTAGCTCCAGTCTTTGTGCCTTGTAAAGCTGATGAGATAGGGGTACTGCATCTTCATTAAGACAGTGACTTGGCAAAGCATCGAAATCTGTGTTTTACTTCAGGAAACTGTAGAAAATCAACTCTATAGAAGTCAACAGGGTTAAACATTCTTAAAGTTAAGCATATGCTTACATATTTTGCTACAGTGGGGCCACTGGTACAAGTTGAGAAAAATATTTAAGTGCATGCTTATATCCTTTTGATGTTAATAGGACTTAAGCCTGAAGATTTAGATATCTGCTACAGCAATTTTCTGAATAAGGATACAGTGATGACTTAAAGCCTCAGACTGAAACATTCAACACAGACCCATCTCCTGGTGATTTCCAGTAGATGTGGGGGAACCCGAGTCCCTAGAGATGTTTGGAAACTTCACATTTTATTTCCCTTCTTGTGAGTAAGTCATCACCGTGGTTGTGGGTTCAGAAAAATGAGACTCATGGCCTACTGGAAAGAAGCTTGATTAGGTATGCTTGTGAGGAGGGCTGATGCGAACCTGATGAAGTTTAACTACGCCAAGTCCAAGGTCCTACATCTGTGTGGGAGCAATCCCAGGCATAGCTCCAGGTTGGGCAGAGAAGAGATTGAGAGCAGTCCCGCGGAGAAGGACTTGGGGCTGTTGGTTGATGAAAAAATGACCATGAGCCGGCAGTGCGCACTCGCAGCCCAGAAAGCCAACCGTATCCTGGGCTACATGGAAAGGAGCGTGACCAGCAGGTCAAAGGAGGTGATCCTGCCCCTCTACTCTGCTCTTGTGAGACCTCACTTGGAGTATTGTGTGCAGTTCGGGTGTCCTCAACATAAAAAGGACATGGAACTGTTGGAACAAGTCCAAAGGAGAGCCACAAGGATGATGAGGGGACTGGAGCACCTCCTGTATGAAGATAGGCTGAGAAAGTTGGGGCTGTTGAGCCTGGAGAAGAGAAGGCTGCCTGGAGACCTCAGAGCAGCCTTCCAGTATTTGAAGGGGGGCTATAGGGATGCTGGGGATGGACTTTTCATTAGGGACTGTAGTGATAGGACAAGGGGTAGCGGGTTCAGACTTAAACAGGGGAAGTTTGGATTGGATATGAGGAAGAAGTTCTTTCCTGTAAGGGTGGTGAGGCCCTGGTATGGGTTGCCCAGGGAAGTTGTGAATGCTCTGTCACTGGAGGTGTTCAAGTCCAGGTTGGACAGAGCCTTGGGTGACATGTTTTAGTGTGAGGTGTCGCTGGGCATGGCAGGGGGGTTAGAACTAAATGATCTTGAGGTCCTTTCCAGCCCTAACTATTCTATGATTCTATGTGTCCTAGAGAGCAGGAGATGATAACAATTGCAGCTGGGCTGCGGCTGTGGCTCTGTGGTAGCTGACAGGAGGATGCTGGCTTTGTTATCCAGGCTGAGACCTGCAGGGCTGCAGTCCATGTGCTTGGTGGGACACAAGGATCTGATTTTGTGTGCAAACAGACAATTATTCCAGACCCAATGCACCATCCCTGTCTTTGCTGTCTTAAAGTTAGGTTGTTAATCAAATCATCTGGTTTTCCTGTCTGGTCATTGGGGGTTCATCCTGTCCTAAAACAGTTGTCAAAGTGAGTGGAATTGATCTCCCTCTGGAGGTACCTACTTCCCTCGACAGACTGCAAGAAGAGCCTAAATTAGACACATGCATATTAGACAGCTAAATTCAGTTGACGTAAATCATACCCTCAGTAACTAACCTTATCTCTAGAATCCAATTTGAGTGTTTTACCTTCATTTTTTTTTCCTTCAGGATACCATTAAGATTACATTTGAGTGTCCACAAGGAGCATCGTAACAAACATTACAGAGATTGCCATCTACTGTGAATATACAGTGCTTATATGCTCTGAACATACAGTAGTTGTAGTATCTGAAACATGTTTCTCTTGGGGTCCCACATGAACATCTACCCTGGACAATATTTAGTAAACATGTCATTTCTCAGCAAAAGACTCGCTTCTTTTCCTTTTTCTTTTCTTTTTTTTTTTTTTAGAAATCTTGGAGTGTTGGTCTGAGAAAAAACGGCAGGTTTTTATTTCTGTGCTTATGGGGTAAAATTATATCTGTCAGAGATGAAAATACCATAATTATGTCTTCTTATAATTTATTCATTGCTTTATGGATCTTAAGCTTTCCAAGGAATGTCACAAATCCGGAGAAAATTCTTGAATGCAGCATTTAACAACTTCATTTCTGATGCAACTGACAGATTCAGATAAACACTTTTAGTTGGCAAATACATAGGTGGTATTTGTTCCCCCTTCCACAGGTGATGGTGGGCTTTTCTGAGAGTGGGAAACAGATTTAAATTACAACAGCAGCTGAACAGTAACTATAAATTGGTGAAGCTTTGCCACTACAGTGGGCCCTACAATACTCTGCTGTGTGAATATCCCGTGTGGTGGTATATCAGGAGTTGGGTTCAATGATCCTTATGCATCCCTTCCGACTTGAGATATTCTATGGTTAGTATTAGTACTAGTATTAGTATTGCCTTTGGCAATATCTTTACTGTCTCTGACGTCAGGGTACTCCCAAAATACTCCCAAACATTCATATCTCTCATGCATTAGTTTTTCTTTTCACTGCCCCTCTTTCAATCATTATTTCTTGCACGAACATTATTTGCTGGGGGGAATTAACAAAGACGGTTGTTTTAGCATTAAACATTGCCAAAATTCTTCCTGTCACCTCTTTAGTTCATAGTGTAGGAGTTTGTTTTGTTCTGATTATGTATGTCTTGCAATTTGCGCAATAGATTTTCTTTACTGTTGAAATCTCTCTTCCATAAGGAAAATAGAGGAAGTAGCAGATTCCTTCCCATTATACCAAGCCAAAAAGGGTGTCATTTCATAGGTGTGTTAGCCTATGGTCAAAGTTATTTTATGAGATACTCTGCTTTCGATACAGTTTACAATTTAGAGATATAGCTTGCTGAGCCTGAGCAGTTAACTGAAAAATTTATATAACTTAGGAAGGACACACACACACACATGCACTTTATACAGCCAGCTTTTAGTTTGTAGAGCACAGTGATAGAGTAGCTGAGGAAACACCATAGCTCCTATTCAAACCCTGGCCTCAGAAGACAGTTACTCATCATGGGAAAGAGAATAGCCATTGTTAAAATCAAGATCACAAGGTAACTTGGCACCATGGAATGTTAACGGTGATACGGAGCAGAGGTTCCTCAGTCTCAAGGGCTCCACAGCATCTGTTTTGTTGTTTGCTGCCTGAACACCAAAAGACCAAATACAACACCCTTTACAGCTTGATTCTGCTCCTATTAAAGGCAACAAGACCACTGTTGCCCTGAGCAGGACTGGATCTCTATAACCGACACCTGTTATGTGTCTGAGAAAACAGTGTCCTCTGCGTCAGTTCTGTTCAACTCAAATGCGTTTTGTGACTTCAGCACTTTGCCTTCACATTTGGTGCGGTGAAATTCAATTGTGTCAGGTGTTTCAGTGGTGCTTTACTGATGTGGTCTTCCCCTTGAAATTAATGTCTTTATAATCACGCACATTTATAGATTAAAGAGGCATTTGATGAAGTACAATGGACTAACTTCACTTCTGGCTTTAATGTCATATTCTTACCTTAAGTACAAATATTTTATGTTGTCTTTCCTTATGTCAGTGGTTCTTAATGTGTCGGTAAAATGACTTGTTCTGTGGGTTGCAAACTCCTATTTGTTTTCAGTTAATTCTACCTGTATATCCCTCAGGAGCAGAATTATAGTCATGGAAGCTGATGCAGTGTATTTGGTGGCTTATAAGTAGGAAATACTTAGATTTTGGGGCATATGCAGCCTTTCATGTACAAAGTTCTCATTTTACTGTACCTCAGGCTACTGGCTTTAGGATTTACAGTTAATTAGGATTCTGATTTGGGTTGAAAATTCCAATACCTATATGCTTTTATACATGCATTTCAGATCATGCTGGCTGAAGCAAATAACTGTGACTGTAGTCAATAAATGAATGTATACCACAGGGAGCAGCTCTTCCCCCATCCTCCTCTGACAACCTGTAAGAAAATCCTATTGCACTCCCAGTTCACAGCAATATCATACTGACATCACTTTGTGATAGCTAGAAGATTTCCTTGCCTATCATTTAACAAAATCCCAATACCATTTTCTTACCCTTAACAAAGTCTCAAAATCCCTAATGTATCCCATATTTGCTCTGCCTGTATTTCACGATCAAATTGAACTCTTTAGATAACGGAGTTCTAATCTGCACATGTATATGAGACTTTTATTAGCAACAGTCAGCACCGCATAAATGTGTGGAAGGGTAAGTAAGGTAACTTCCGAACTATTAATATTGGAACAAAACTAACAAAGCATACCAGTCAGGAATTTACTGTCAGAACTACTCAGTGTTTTTCTCACATATTGGGATTTATAAAGCTTGTGAGACCTTTACACCTTAAAGAAGGTGGTAATTTCATATGATTTTACTATTGTTTTTAATATACCGATCTTTTAAATACCTTTATATTTTCCCTTTATTGACTTACCCCCCATGAAAAGCTTTTATAGAGCCTCTGCTTGATTAATTTTGCCATTTCATTTGTTAAAGGATCAATATTTTTCAACACGTTAATTTTTGTGGCAAAAAAAACCCACCAACAATTAGCTTCAAATGCTAATCTTAGAACTTCTGAGTAGAGTAGGCAAAATTAATTTTGAAGCTGGTCATTAAGGTGTCTGGGGCTTGGACCAGGCTTGTTTGAAACTTGGGCCATGCAATTTGAACGTGGTACAGCAGGGACACAGCTAATGTGGTACAGCAATGCCAGGACACATCCCAGAGAGCTCCCTATGCTGCTGGACAAATGGGAAAGACAGGGAAAACAATGTCTGCTGCTGGGGAAGACTATGTGAGCATTTGTCACTTCCCAGATCCCTTTCCCCATGAAGGTGTCAGCTAGAGAGGATTCACAGTTGAGAAAAGAAGACAACAGAGCTTTAGTTATTTTTGTAGTGCAATCACCTTGCTTCCATAAGGAACTGCACACTTCCTTATTCCTAGAACCAGGCCTTGAAAAAACTCTTGAAGACAATCAAGATTTATGGTGCAGAGAATTTACACTTGCAGGGGACTATATTTGGCACAATATACCATAAACACATACAGTTTTGATCATGACAAACATTCTTGCTTAAGTTCTTCATTGATAGTAGCAATATAATTCCATGAAGAGGTCATGTAACTATTGTTATAGAGGCAGAAGAAAACATATTTTGCAAAGGGAAAAATGGGAGATGAAAATGTTCAACAGAAATGTTGAAATTTTAAAAAAACAACACGGATATTTAGAACCTTGTACCTTTATGCACGCATTTTCAGCTGTGCAAATTAAGTCAACTAATATAGAAACTTTTTATCATTACATGCCTTACTATAGGATAAAACATTCACTTTGGTATATAAGATGATAGAAAAAAAAGTAAAATTCTGTCCAGTTTATAGCAACTTATTCCTGCTGATTATTTTCTGGTATCCGTGTTGTGGCAATATGTAAATTTTCCTGCCAAGTTTGGGCTCCGACAGTGCTATATCCACATAAACACTTAGCAAAAGCCCATCCATGCCCTACAGAAATACCTGCCCAAACTGTAAACTTTTAAAAATGGGATGATTCTAATGAGTAAACTAAAGGTGGGCATATGTTTCTGCAGAATTATAGACTTAAAGAAGAGGCAACAAGAGAACTGAAGGGGATTGCCCAGGGTCACCCATCAAGTGACTAACAGAGATGGCAATAGGATTTAAAACAGAATCCTGTTCTGTGTCCCCATTTGCAAAGGATGGTATAGTATGATTCCAAAGGCCAATCAAATAGATACACCCAAACTCTATAAACAGCTGAATCAGAGCCATTTCCTATTCAGACACTATCTTGATATATTAGTAAACCTTTACAGAAGCCAGGAGACCTGTATCTGTTTCTTTCAAGTCTGACTATGGCTAGAAGTGTGTTGAGACAAGTGTGGGAGACAGAAGCAAAAGGGTATAAAATATATAGAGCAAGTTTAAGTTCCTTTTGAAAGTCATTTTAGTTTAAATAAAAGGTACTTTTGAAGTAATCTGCTCTTTAATGGTAGAGGAAAAACTACAATAAAGCCCAAAATAATAATGGTTAAAGCCAGCAGTTGAACTTAGAAAGGGCTACTATTTAAAGCACAAGTTGGCAGTCCAAGATTTTATTCCCATCTTTGCCACTGTTGTATTGTGTGTGGGCAAGCACATAATTTACTCCATGTGAAGTAAGTATTAGACTATGCATTAAAAAAAAAAAAAAAAAAAAAAGGCATATGGAAGTGAAGCACATTTCTGTTTCTAAGTCAGATTGCCTCAGTTTCTGACTGTGCATCTCAAAGTGCCTGTTGTTCAATATTCAGAATTCTGGTGTTCCAGCAGTGCCTTCTGAAGGTTAACCCTTGACTTTACTATGGCTCCATGTACTCAAAAGCTGACTTACAAAAGATACTACAAGTCTACACTGCCAAGGTCCAGGTTTTGTATCACTTGTTTTGAATACTCTCTCGAGAGGGGACGCCTGCAGCCGCCTGATCGGGAGGAGGCTCGGCGTCCAGAAACTTCACCTCGGAGCAGCAACAGGCACCGAGGGAGCCTCAAGTCCTCGACAGGGCGAGCCCAGGAGCCGGCAGCTCAGCCGACTTGAGCGGCTGACTCAGAGGGGGCGGTGCCAGGAGGAGCGGCACCGCCCTGACTGGGTAAAAACTGCCCCGGGGAGCGCGGCGAACAGGGCGGGTTCGAGGCAGTGTGTGCGGCAGTTCCCGCGGGCAGGCGAGCGGGATGGTGGGTGCTCGCCGTATGACTAAGGTTAGGTCTGGGAGCTCTGCTCTGGCTGCTCCGGCAGTGGCCAGTGTAGGCACCCAGAGCTGATGAGAGGAGGCTGCAGTGCAGAGCTCGGGGTGTAGAGGGCGTCTGCACTGCTCTACTGAGAGGAGGGTGCGCAATGGGCAGGGCTGCACTCTGTTCTCCTTGGTGGAGTTGCTGCTGCAGCGGGTGGCTGAGCTGCGGGAAGCTGTTACAAGGCTGAAAGGTGTCAGGGTAACTGCGAGGAAGCAGCAGTGCTTGCTCCAGGACCAGGCTGTGCAGGGGCCTCAAGCATCCACTGTCGCTCATGCAGGAAAGGAGGCCGCTAACCCAGGAGTCTGGGAAACAGTAACAGAAAAAGCCAACAAAAAAAAGGAGGAAGAGGACAATTAAAAGCAAGCGGCTTCCTCCTAAATCTGTTGTTCCTACCCAGAACAGCTTTACTGTCCTGCAGGGGGCTGATGAGGAAACACACTCCCACCGGGAACAACCGGCTGATGCACTGGTAAAGAAGATCACTACTGGTGCTGCCAGGAAAAAAAGCAGCGGGTCGTAGCAGAAGGGGACTCTACTTTGAAAGGCACAGAGGCACCCATCTGTTGGCCTGACCCAGTCTCAAGGGAAGTGTGGTACCTACGGGGGGCAAGGATCAGGGATGTTGCAGAGAAGCTGCCTGCTCTAGTCAGTCCAACTGACAATTGCCCACTTCTAGTGAGCCATGTGGGTGCTAATGATACAGATAGCAGTAGCCTGGAGAACATAAGGAAGGACCACAGAGCTCTGAGAGAGGTGGTTAGGGACTCTGGAGCTCAGACTGTCTTTTCATCAATTTTCCAGGATACAGGGGAGGACCTTAAAAAGGCGAGGAGGATTGGCCAGGTTAATAAATGGTTAGAAGGGTGGTGCCATAGTCAGGGGTTTGGGTACCTTGAACATGGGACTCAATTTAGTAGGCCAGGTCTACTGGGGGCTGGTGGAGCTGGTCTGACAAAGAAGGGGAAGAGCTGTTTTGGTAGGAGTCTTGCTAGGCTGGTCAAGGATGCTTTAAACTAGATATGTTGGGGGAGTGGGGCATCAACACACCCAGTCAGTTGCCAGCACCTACAATAAAGGGAAGGGCATGTGATGCTCCAGGGTAGCCTTGGTTGCAGCGATCTTGAGATGGTCCAGTTCGAGATCCTCAGGACAGTGAGAAGAGCGCGCAGCAAACTTATTGCCCTGGACTTCAAGAGAGCAGACTTTGGCCTCTTCAGGAACATGCTCAGTAAGGTTCCATGGGGTGTAGCCCTAGAGGGCAGGGGGTCCAAGTCTGTTGGTTGATATTCAAATATCACCTACTACAAGCTCAGGAGTGTTGCATTCCGACTAGAAGGAAGGGCAGCAGGAGGGCCAGGAGACTGCCTTGGATGGATAAGGAGCTGCTGAGGAAAATTCAGAGGAAAAAAAGAGGCTTATAAAAGGTGGAAGCAAGGACAGGCGGCCTGGAAATGATACAAGGATGTTGTCCAGGAAGCTAGGGACCAGGATAGGAAAGCTAAGGCCCAGATAGACTAAAACTTGACTAGGGATGTCAAGGATAACAGGAAGGGATTCTATAGTTACATTGCAAATAAAAGACAGACTAGGGACAACGTGAGCCCCCTCTGGAAGCTATCGGGAGGACTGGCTCCCCTGGATTTGGAGAAGGCTGAGGTTCTTAATGACTTCTTTGCTTCAGTCTTCCCCGGCTAATGCTCTGACCACACCATCCAAGTCTTGGAAAGCAAATGCAGGGACTGTGAGAATGAAGACCCTGCGCCCACTGTAGGAGAGGATCTGGTTCGAGACCATCTTAAGAACCTGAACGTATACAAGTCCATGGGACCTGATGAAATCCATCCGCGGGTCCTAAAGTAGATGGCAAACAAAGTTGCTAAGCCACTGTCCATCATATTTGAAAAATCATGTCAGTCAGGTGAAGCTCCCAAAGACTGGAAAAAGGGAAATATAACCCCCATTTTCAAGAAGGGGAAAATGGATGACCCAAGGAACTACAGAGCAGCCAGTCTCACCTCTGTGCCTGGCAAAATCTTGGAGCGGATTCTCCTGGAGGGCATGCTGAGGCACATGAAAACCAACAAGGTGCTTGGTGACAGCCAGCATGGCTTCACTAAGGGGAAATCCTGCCACACCAATCTGGTGGCCTTCTATGATGGGACTACAGAACTGATGGACAGGGGTAGAGCAGTTGATGTCCACAACCTGGACTTGTGCAAAGTGTTTGACACTGTCTCACATGACATCCTTGTCTCTAAGTTGGAGAGACATCAATTTGATAGGTGGACCACTTGGTGGATAAAGAACTGGCAGGATGGCTGCATGCAAAGAGTAGTGCTCAATGGCTCAATATCCAGCTGGAGACCAGTAACGATTGGTGTCCCTCAGGGATTGGTGTTGGGACCCATCTTGTTCAACATCTTTGTCAGTGAAATGGGCAGTGGGATTGAGTGCACCCTCAGCAAGTTTGCCGATGACACCAAGCTGTGTGGTTTGGCTGATATGCTGGAGGGAAGGAATTCCATCCAGAGGGACCTTGACATGCTTGTGAGGTGGGCTGATGCCAGCCTGATGAAGTTTAAGCATGCCAAGTGCAAGGTCCTACACCTGGGTGGGAACAATCCCAGGCACAGCTCCAGGTTGGGCAGAGAAGAGACTGAGAGCAGCCCTGGGAAGAAGGACTTGGGGCTGTTGGTTGATGAGAAAAAGACCATGAGCCGGCAGTGTGTGCTTGCAGCCCAGAAAGCCAACTGTATCCTGGGCTACATCGAAAGGAAGGTGATCCTGCCCCTCTACTCTGCTCTTGTGAGACTTCACTTGGAGTATTGTGTGCAGTTCGGGTGTCCTCAACATAAAAAGGACATGGAACTGTTGGAACAAGTCCAAAGGAGAGCCACAAAGATGATGAGGGGACTGGAGCACCTCCTGTATGAAGATAGGCTGAGAAAGTCGGGGCTGTTGAGCCTGGAGAAGAGAAGGCTGCCTGGAGACCTCAGAGCAGCCTTCCAATGTCTGAAGGGGCCCTATAGGGATGCTGGGGAGGGACTTTTCATTAGGGACTGTAGTGATAGGACAAGGGGTAGCGGGTTCAGACTTAAACAGGGGAATGTTTGGATTGGATATGAGGAAGAAATTCTTTCCTGTAAGGGTGGTGAGGCACTGGAATGGATTGCCCAGGGAAGTTGTGAATGCTCCGTCACTGGAGGTGCTGAAGTCCAGGTTGGACAGAGCCTTGGGTGACATGTTTTAGTGTGAGGTGTCGCTGGGCATGGCAGGGGGGTTGTAACTAGATGATCTTAAGGTCCTTTCCAACCCTAAGTATTTTATGATTCTATGATTCTATTCTCCAAACACGTTTAAAAGAAAAGTTTTTAATAAGTTATTAATATGGGATGTCTGATGGGGCAAATTTTTGCAATGCCCTGTGTGCTTTCACTGGAAGAGGTAGTGACTACCTCTCAGTATTTAAAACTGTCCCTTTTATCTTGTATATGTGCAACACTGAGGATAGAATTCACAGAGATTTGTAAAATAGGTCAGATGCACTCTGCTGTAAAAACGCCCATTTCTCTTCATTAAGTATAAATAAATCCTGAGGTCATTTACTCAGATATGAGGGGCACCAGCCCCTCATATCTTTAAAATGGAGTCAAGGAATCTCTGCCACAAAAGACAGTGTCATTTATAGCTTCAGAGCACTACAAATCCTTACATTCTTATCTAAGACTATTAAGAATACATTAAAACTCTTCTTTTTAAAAAAAAAATTATTTTAATTTTTATTTTTCTGCATTATATACATCAAGGCTGGGAGGACCAGGGCCAGGGCCCAAGCCTGAGCCAGAAATAGCTACTGGGCGTATGTGCAGAGTGGGTGAGGGTCCCAGGGAAGCCAGGCAGTCCCTGCAGGGCACAGCCATGGGCACTGCACCATGGCGACACCCAGAAGGATAAACTGGGTCAGCTTTGATCAATACGGATTTCAGTGGCAGCCAGGCACAAAAAACTGCTGGGGATAGTGAAGGTAGAGGGGGAACAGCTGTCACAGGGACAGCAGTCCTGCAGCTCACAGGTGGTGTGTTAGGGTACTGTGCTTTATTGATACACAATTGATACTACAGCAACGCCAAATTTATTTGCATGCATGAGAAAATTCATAGACCATCACCACTGCAGTACGCTTTCCATCACCTGGAGCTTCTAGTACCACAGGATTTGAAAGCTCTCAATCTATGTTCACCAGCAGTCTGCTGGAGACCACTCTCTAATGGGAGTGGCAGAATAAGCACGTTCAAACACCTTGGTTCTTGCCCAGAGGATTAATGAGGATGTATATGTGAGGTAGTTCAGGCAAGTACAGCAGGCTGTGAGTTGGGATTGCCATGGAGCAGACATCTAGCTCCTACTGTCACTGCTGGGAAGATGGGCAAAGAGTACAGCTCAGTGCAGGGATGATTCAGACTGAAACTGCTATCTCAACACAGAACAATGCCTAGAGCCCTAAATCTAACCCACTGCTGTCACATACAGCCAGGTCTTGTAATTCCTTCCACAACTGCACCAAACTAAAGAAAACCCTAAATTATCCTGCCTCTGTGGCTCCTTCTAGGATTGATGTTTCTGGTAATGAGAAATGTTCTGTTCTCCAGCCTAAATGTGTTGTTCAACAGTTTATACCTATTTCTTTTGGTAATACTGATTAAATAAGTTACCTAGGTACATAGTAGCATGCATACATATACACTAGTCCATGATCATTTTGTTTAAACTTAATTCTCAGCTATTAACCAAGTGAACTCTAATAAGCCTAATTTTGTGCTAATTTATGCTGCAAAAAGCACCTTTAGGATACCAGGAGGAGGGAATTCTGGCCATGACATGCATCAGGAAGGTTAAACTCTCTGGATTTGGTTAGCTTTCTGACACGCAGTAAGCAGCTATCCCTTCTTTTTTTTTCCCTGAAAAGCTTTCAGCTTTCCCTACAGGCAGACTTTGAAAGGTCAACATTCCTGCTAATATTTTCTCACAAGTCAAGCAATTGATTATAATTATTTTGATGTCATCAATAAGAGTAGTCTAACTAACTGTATTATTTTAATAAATTACATATGGTTGGAATATCAGTGCCTTACAGATGCACTAACAGCTCTAATCCTGTAAGGAGAACATTTTGGTGAAGTGTTGCTAAATTGAATGTTAACATTCTGTAAAAACAAAAACCTACAAACTAAATACAGATTTACAGCACAGAGAATGAGTGCAATGTATACTGCTGCCTTTGGGAGAAACATGACAGTTTTACAGGAATTATGGGATGCAACTGTCATATTTTATCACTTTATTTTATAGAAACATATAGGAGAGATGTGTTTCAATCTATCATTTTCACAGATAAGTGATCAGCGTAATGCAAACTGTTTGACAGAGGTGACTAAATTTTTTAACAAGACAATTTTATCAAAAATGCATAATTTTTTTGTCCAAGTAAATGTAATAAACAATTATTTCCACTATATTTTTAATAGAAAATCTATCAGAAATGTTGTTAAGATCAAACTGAATTCTGTGTTAGACATCCAACTGTCTTTGTGGACACAGGCAGACTAGCAATGGCAGAATCAAGACCTGACTGTGTCAGATACGCAAGAAATTAAACTCCTTTTGGGACCTGGGCAGCCTCCTTCCAAAAGACACTGGAATTTCACCACTCAGACTTGGTTTATTCCAAGAGTACAAAATGTGTGGAGTAGAAACTGCATCGTCTACAGGGATTCTTTGGAATATGTTTTGTAATAATTTGATTCTTTGGAATATGTTTTGTAATAATTTATATTCCACAATGACATAAACAATGAGGAGGAAGGACACAAGTGTAAGCTGATATGTTCCTCCAAAACAAAGCCTTTTCAAGGAGATTTTCAAAACAACTTGCAGTTGTGTCTACATGATTTCCTATCTGCCTCTCTGAGTATTATCAATTCCATGAATAATGAACAGGCCTTTGAAAGCCCACATGATGTTCAACCACACAGGAGGTAGGAGAAGCAATACCAGATATGACTGAGTCATTTCTCTTAGAAGAAAGGTCAGAACTGGGTGGTTAACAGATGCTAATATATGAGGTGAAGACTCAAAGTTATCTTACAATGTGTATGTATAAATATATGTATTGCTTGTAATTCAGGAATTATCTTGAGATGGCTTATTACATAAAATGCATTGTTTGAATATATGAGACCTTATTAGAAGCCCGTTGCAGTCAATAGAAAGAGTTGGCTTTTGTTCAAGCTTTTAAAGGGGAGAAAAGTCCAGTGGGAACTCAGAACAGCTGCAAATTCACTATGACCCTCTGTCATATTATCACAGAGTTATTTATCTGATAATGGTCTTTTCCATTAGACAATTCCTTTGAAGAAACAATGCTTGTTTTATTGTGATCTTTTCTTCCTGTATATACTTACTGTAAAACAAGTGTTTCTTTTATACTAAGGCTGGTATGGAAAACTGCTTCTCGAAAACTGCGTTTCACAAGCTGCTATCCCTTACACATTTCAAAGTCCATTAAGTAGATGGTGTTTGGAATCTTTGATCAAGGAATTGAGCTCATCTCCTTTACATTGATTGAAATCAGCCAACTAATTTCAAGTCATGTCCTCAGCAGTAGCTTCTTACATCATGGTTTTATACGGACCAATAACTTGTCACAGAAATACAAGACTATGTAAGAAAGCACATTGTCACTGAGAGCTGAGCATCTACAACCAAAGCTTTAAGTGTGGCCAACAGATATTAAAGCAACTAAATGAAAAACCTGGTGTTAAAGTTTAGGTCTTCTTTAAGTTAATGTAGTCCTGTTCACATCTTGATAAAAGGGAAGTATGATTGAAGAGCAATTCCCAAATCCTAAAAGGCCAGAAAGACGTGGTTTGTTTATCATGAAAGACTGCTATTCCAACTACTAATCTTTCTGTCCTAGGAAGTGTCTTATTCTCTTTTTGTGTTGGAAAGCTGCCTAACAAATGTGTTTTCCAAGACAATGAAGGAAGCAGACCTCTATTCTTTCTTATCAATTTAATCTTTTTCATTCAGCTGACAATGTCCTCTTGTAGGCTAGGTTTCTTTCCACATGAATTACTAAGTGACAAGTTACTTTTGCTTTTTCCTTTGTGTTTTTTGCTTGCATTTTTTGTCCACACCAGAATTTTAAAATGCAATAAAGAGGATTACTGATACACACACTATTTTTAACCATAAATATACATAAAAAAGAAAAAGTATTCAGTGCTCTATGATTGTAAAACTTGCATACATTTTTATTGCAATCGGAATTTCTCCTAACATTTTTCATTCATTATTTTCACATTCCTCTTTAATTAAAAATTTATTCAGAGCAGAATACAAAGAAAGTTGGTGTCTGTGGTTTCTCTGGAAAAAAAAAAAAATCACTTCTGAACCCTGGTTAAGTGAGAAGTAATTTAAGATTTTGTCACTGAGCTGAATTAATTACAAATCATATTTCTATTTCTGCCTCAGTTTCCCCTTTTGTAGGGTACTCACTGTTCTGTAAAACTGTTTTTTGGTTTTTTTTTTAAATCATTGTCTTGATGCAGGAAAAATTTTCCAGTGTTAAAATACGGTCCAGATAAACCATCTTGGTAGCAAAATTAAAATATTAGCTAACTACTGGAAATAGAATGTGTATAGAAACTCTTCGTTCTACCTTTTTAACAACCTTACTCTTTCCATTACTAGGAAATGTGAGAGAAAAGCTGGAAAAAAATCCCATTGCAAGCAACATTATTAGTGCTAATGTAAACAACATTAAAGTCTGATGACATAGAAATAATTTAATGGCTTTCACAAAGCAAAGCATTCTTCCCCTCTCCCTCCCACCTGTCCCAAAACCCAAATCCTCATTAAACAGACTCAAAACTTCCTTTCTGTGGCAGTGGAAGTTTTTTTTTATTTTATTATATTTTATTTTTAAAATTAATCCAGAAATAGCGTGGATGTGAAAAAGCCATACCTCACTATAACTATAGGCAGAAAGGCTCAGAACAGACAGCAATTTTGACATTTTTAGTTAGAAATCATTTCCTGCAAAAACCCCCAAACCCACACATTTTCATGCTTACAGAGTCCAAGATATGCCAGATTCCTACATTCATGGCCGTGTGTTAAGGTGACATTTGGCTGCTAGACAGTGTGATAATGCTCAGAGGCACAAGTGCTGAGAAGAGTGCGCTACTAGTGTCCACATGCAGAAGCACTACCTTTCCTGCAGAGATGTTTCCCCCGTTATCTTCAATTGCCTCAGTTATCACTGGCCTTTCATGCTGGCAAATGCCTCTTGCTCTGTGCCTTGGAAAATGGCTGTGAGAAATAGCTTAGGAGTAGGGTCCTGGAGCAGTCATGTTGTGACGTGAACCATGATGTCAGTTGTTATGAATTCAGCTCATCTAAGCTACTTATATTTAAGCACAGAAAAGGTCACAGAATCACACAGAATGACAGAATTGCTAGAGTTGGAAGGGACCTCTGAAGATCAGCTAGTCCAACCCAATCCTGCAGCGCCATGTAGAGCAAGTTATGCAGGAGAGACCAGTGAACTGCATACATCTCACAAAAATGGGATTTCAATGACCTATGGATAATATACATAGGACTGTCTGGTAAGCAGTATAATATCCACCACAATGCAGCTTCATTGCCTGACAACCAAGCAAGCTAACAGAAAAAAATAATGATGCCAATTGCTGTCCCAAAAGGGAGAGCAGGACTTGTGGACGAGGAGGGAGTCCACACTGGATCTGTCATGGGTAACATCAGGGAGCAAAGAGTGCCTCTCTTTCTCTTCCCTCCCCTGTGGTAAAATCTTGCTTGCATAATAGTCTCTCCCAGGGTGAAAGGTTTGTAGAGCTTTGCCCTACACATGATGGTTACACAACGAAGAAGTTTCAATTAAGATGAGAAGAAAGAAAAAGTGAAATAGCATTGCAGTCTTATTCAGTCTTCCAGCAAATGCATAAGGACAGGGCGAGTTACAATCAACCTCAGCCAGAGCCTGGGCTCTCCATTCCACTGAATTCTGTTAGCTAACATCAGAAAGCATACAGAGCTCCTATTTGCATAAACTTAGCTAGCATTTGTTGACAGAAAAGATGAGTAAGACTTTGTGAGGTCTTCCCAACCCATAATTCTGTTTTCATTTTGCATAAAAACTTTTCTGCATTTTTTTTTGGAAAAACGAAGTTACAAAAGAGAAATAATTTGCTCTCACTTGCCATTTGCTTGCATCACAACTCTGGGGCATTGCCTGCTTTTTGACTCAGCTGTTCCCTTGGCATGGGAATACCCTTGAACAAATAGGAAATATAATGAGAAACATGCTTCCTCGTGGTATTTCCAATTGGAAATAGGACAAGGAAAAAGTGCTTTATCACTTTATTCCCAAACAGAAATAATCTAAGAAAGCTTGTTCCTCACACCATTCCCTGATTGCTTAAATAGGTAGACATAAGTTGGGGAAGCCTTTTTGGTGGGCTTCACTGGTGTGGGAAGTGATTCAGCTGCCCTGGTAGCTTGCAGCTCCTCTAGAGAAGTAGGTGGTACACATGAAAAACAACCCGAATTCACATCGAAGACAAATCATACAAAGTGAAATACACCACATGACCCAAAGTCTCAGAGGGTCTACTTCAAAAAATTGCCCTCATGCCAGCAGAGAGAGTATATTAGAGGAAAGGCAGATTTCCTGCAGCCAGTGTGTTTAAAGCTATGAAGTATTGTTGAAAATCGGGGTTGATTCTCTCTCATACAAGCTTTATTCCGTGTAACTGTTGATCTGCTTGGTATAAAAGAAAAGCAACAGGCTCATAATATCCTAAGGAAAGAAAATTTCTCAAATATAAACATTCAAGGAATGCACCGATATAAAAAGTCAGAAAAATATCAACCACATTGATTATTGGAATTGATGAAAACAACTTGAGAGTCACTCTAGTTTGGGAAGCAATCTGCTACCACCTTACTGACTTTGAAAAGCGTTATTTTTGTTCTACTACTGGTTTTGGGGAACTGCTCTCGAATATACATTTTAGAAAGCACTGAAATGTAGATTGGCTTTATTTATATTCATTTGCTTTTCTCCTTTCACTGCATCAACAAAGAGTCCAGAAAGTGCACCTGACAGTAAATTTTTGGAGAAGTATTTGCATGCATTCTGCTGGGCAAATCCATTAATCTGTTTCCACTGTTATTCTAATGATTAACTTCTGTTTGTTCCCACCATTATTTTTCACCACACCTTTCATTATCTCCCAACTGCCCTGGGACATTGTGGAAATTAAGGAAATGCAGAGGAAGTTGCAGATTTCTGTATTGTTTGATTTGCCCTGGTAGAACTTAGGGTCACTCCAACCCCACTCTAACTCCCTCCACTGCAGAAGTAGTGAAGTTAGACTCTATCAGACCTCCAGTACATTGTCCTGGTAGCATATCCTTTCCCTATGTTGCAAATTTTGTCTTGATATCCTTAGCAAAATGGGATAACTCGTTATGAATTAATTTATTGTATTATTTAACTATTGTAATGCTGTGATCTAAAACCTATGTTTCCCGAACTCTTGACATGTCTAATTACTGCCTTCCAACTTCAGACATATTAAGTGGTCCTTTGGCTCATAAATCTCTAAATGTCACATGAAGTTTTCTTGGACCCAGCCCTTAAAATGTAAATAACACCAAGTTACTGTGAAATGAGGAAGGCCCCAAGTCTATAAGTGAAATCATCAAAACATAATCCTTATGTATTAAAACCACACAATTATAATACAAGTATGTGACAAAGCTCTTTATTTAGCCTTACTAATGGATTTAAAATGTAACTGTTGATGAAAGCAATCAGCCATTTGAACAATCTTCCCAGGGAAGTGGTTCCCAACATTAGGTTCTTTTAAGATTTTAAGATTCGGCTGGACAGGGTGCTGGGTCATCTGGTCTAGGTCATATTTTGCAAAGAAAGGTTAGGCCAGATGATCCTCGAGGTTCATTCCAGCCTGGTAATCTATGATTCTGTGGTTACCAAATTTTGCATCAGTGATTCTGATCAAGAAATATGGAGCAATAAGCTGAGGGAACTACCTCCATGATACTAAATGTGTTCATTTGTCAAGTTTTTTGATAAATAGTAACATATAATTTTGTAAAAAGATCAAAATTAGAAATTGTCTTTTTAGTTTCTTTCCTTTGTATGAATACACATATGAACTCCGCAGTAATGCAAGTTTCCTGACTTACATTCACAAAACTGACTTCAGTCCCATTTCATTGTCTAAACGTGGTCGCAGAGGAAAATACTGTAGGTTCTCTGAGTAGAAACTCCATGGCCAGTAGTGTCTGCTCTGCTAAAGCTGTTTTATGTCATCAGATGACTTCAGAGGAGCTTTATAGTGTGAGTGGCTGGCCATTGAAGGATTTTTGTAACAGAGTCGATTCACTGGAATGAGTTTGCATTAATACCTCCTGCATCACCCTGTATTTCATTACCACAACTGAGTAATAGAAAGAAGAGGGCACTTCAAGGTTGCTGTAGTTCAGAGGGCTTTGGCAAAAAAAAAAAGAGAAAGAGGAGTGAAATAAATGGAAATGAATGGAAATTAACTGGTATCTGCCCTGGCCAGTGCTTGTCACTGTAAGATCCCTGGGAATGTATGTCAGTTATATGTTAAGAGCTGTCCCTGTAGAACCTTTGCATCAGCAAGGTGCCTCTGAGTCAGAAGTGCTGGAAGCCCTGTTCAGACAGCAGCAAAAAATGCTGTGTGATTTTTCTATCTTGCATTGCTAATGGAGTCCCACCTAATAAGCATCTCTGACACACTTTGTTAATAAAATTTCCAGAAAAACTTCTAAAGAAACAGATTGCACACATAAAGCTCAATCTGACAGTACCCAATGTTTGCAAACTGCGTAAACAAAAGATTTTGTAAAGAATAGACCTATTGTTAACAGGCACTGCAAGTATCAACCAGCTTTTTTAAACAGTCTCAGCAGTCCCACCAGCAGTATGCCCAACCCTACTAAATGATCTTCCAGAGCAAACAGATGTTTTTCTCAGATTTATTGAGTTTTGAAAAGCTTATTAGAAGAAGCTAAATAAATGTTGAATTTTTACAATCTGGTATGTATATACAAGTGCATTACAATAAACTTGTCCCCCTCCACACCTGATTTCATCGAGATGGAAGTTATGGTGTTAGCACTTAGGAGAGAGTTGTATCTGCATGCACCAAGAAGAAGAGTTCACATAATGGTTTGTAAGGCATATCAAATTTATTCTGTGAGGTAGATAAAGGTCTTTTAAAGGTCTTACTCCACTTGTGGAATGAATTTCTTATCATGTATAAATTCTGTGTAAAACATTTCTTTTTCCAGGATGTGGTTTGTTTTCTGAGAGAAGCTAAATATTTCCACTCCTGTATAACAGAAAATCCTCTGATTTCAACAAGATCACACCCTGAGTGGTTAGTTAATACTGGAAACATAAAAAGGTATACTGTTCTGAAAGATGATTTCGTTCCAGCCAAACTTTTCTAACCAGAAACTGAGTGAATGATTTTTCAATAAAAGAATAAGCAAATAATAATGACATTTTTGAAAGAAAAGTCAGTATAATTTTGGGAAGCATACTTCAAGTAAATATAAAAATATTAGAAGTTGTATTTTAAAAAACACTCAGAAGTTGTTTTGTGTTTGCTTATAATTCCTTTGATGCAGAATTAAATGATTTGAATTGTATTTCATATAAGTATCTTATGGAACACAGTAAAAAGCACATTTAATTTTTTCCAAGAAAAAGTGAAGCAGATAATCTGATAAACCAGAACCAAACTTCTTCCAAGGACAGGTTAGGACATTAGAGTGATTCAGTAATACAAGCCCAAAACACCATGATGTCATGAAGAGGGTTTCCATTGGCTTCAGTAGGCTTCCGGATGAACCCACAACGATTAATGAAACTGCTGACAGGCGAGGTTATTTAGCTGACAGGCTTGCTGCTCTACACCATGGCTTCTTTTCCCAGATCAAGCTGCATCCCCTCAGTTTGGGAAGTTCTCCTGTGTGTAACCCCTCTGTATGTGTCCACAAAGACAAGGGGTCTAGAGGGTGCTGAAGAAGCCATTCTCAAGTGCTGGGAGTGCAAGGAGCAGCCCCACTATTTCAAGGAAGGGTCTTGGCATTAGAGAAGCAATTTCTATAAAGCAATTTGTTGATTGTGATGCCAAATGAAGGCTGATTCAAATACCTCCAGACATAACTATTTTTAAGCAATTAAATGAGGCTGTTGCACTATTCACAGCCATTAGGAGACCAGTTCTGCCCTTTAGTTTGTGAGAGAAGTCACAGTTATTTTCTTCCTACATATTCAAGTCCTTATAGTAGCTGCATGTATCAGTCTACGTTTCTCCTTTTTAAGACAGCAATATCACTGATCTACACTATTAAAAATGACACATTCTGCTGCAGTCCAGCAAGTAAAACAATTCTTGCATACAGTTTTCAACATTTTTAAATTGCTTTCAGATTATCTGGGAGACAAGACCACACAGTTATTGTTACCATTATTATTTTTGTTGCTTATTCTTATTTATGATCTTTAGCAAAATGTTCCGGTTCAGTCTTCTTTGGTTGAAGAGGCATGGCTACAAGTTATTAGATCACTACTATATTTAGGAATGCACCTGGGTTTGTCATTGACACCAAGCTATCAGCAGATGGTGAAGCAATTTGATGATGACATGGCCTTGGCAACTCTGGACTTCATTGCCTTCCAACTGGACTATAACAACATGATCTAACTGGCATGAAAATTCTAGTCTTCAGGAAATTACAGCTGGTACGGAGCACAGCAATAGATATTTTCATCAAAATGGGATGCTTTGTGTGGCAGCTTTGTCCTCTGATTGCCATGCTGTTCATCCATTGAGTATTGCATAAAGTTAAGATTTCATGCTTATCTGACATGCCTAATTTGAGGACTTTAGATCTTGAAAGAGACGATCTATATTTCAGGATCTCAACCAATTTCAAATACTGCTCTCCCAGGGTATTAGTAAGCTTCTTTTTGTTTGGGGGAGAGCTGTTTTTTTAGTTCTAATCAAGACCATTTCAGATACTTCCAGTCCAGGTGAAGGACACAGTTTTTCAGCCTTCATTAAGAGACCAGTACAGTGTAAGTGTGCCTCCCCATGAGTTCTCTAGCATCCCTAAAAGTGCAGAATAAACCTCTTATTACAGTTCTTAGCAATGCTGCTTTAGGCATTACTGGACAGCTCACACAAATCTGAAGAGGACTGAGCACAACAGGGCTGTCCACAGCGCTAGTTCAAACACCAAACACAGTGTGGCCATGTTAATTTGTTCTGCCCGGGCTAGTCAGCCCTGCTGAGACATCCCTGTATTAGCCCATGTGGAGCACTCACCGACGTGGCTCCTGGACCCCTTTTTGTGTGCAGCAGGTTGTTCAGAGCCGGGCTGGATTTCTTTCTGTTCCACTGCCTTGTGCAATGCTGACATACCCAGTGATGCCTCTGCAGCAGTTTAGTAACTGGAATTACTTCACTGTGGCTTCCCCCTTGTTCTTACCATATTCATTGAAGGTAAAAAGTGGTCATATGCACAGATTATGTCAGCAAATTAGAACACCAAAACCCCAAATGGGTTACTTATCCCTACTAAACTGGAACATTCAAAATCTCCTAAACATGGTAAACTGGTAACTGTTACATTTGGTTGGGATGCAAGCTTTCCATTTCATAAAAATTCCAGAGCTCCTCAATAATTTTCTGTTCTGGAACAGCATGTATAGCAAGGAAAAGAGCTGTTAAGAGCAAAGACCCTTTAAGTTTCTAGAAAATAAAAATGTTAAAAGCTGTGTAGCTCATGTGAAAAGGTTTTAGTTGACTTAATCTTTTGTATATTTGTAGTTACAATGAAGAAGGAAGTCATGGCAAGAAGAAAAGACAAGGTTGTTCAGAAAATGTTGATATCAGTGGTGCATAGTTGAAATACATTATACATATTGTTGAAACATCTGTATGCTTCTTCGAAGCAATTCCTACATAAGACCTTTGCAGTTTTCCCTTGGCAAATGATTCTTTAACTTGGTCTAGCAACAAGTTTCCATTTCTTTATCAAAATAAGTACGTAGTGTATGCTTGCATTGTGAGTGATCTGACCAGGTGATAGATTCCCCTCCTGTGTAATTTTTACGAAATCTGTTTATTAGGCTGATTAAATTGTTACCTTTTCCATTTTTTTTTCCCCTTCTCAATCTTCACTTGGAACTACAGTTCCTTATTGGAACTGCCAAAGTAGGAGGCAAAACTAATTTATGGCTGGCTTTGCTCATGTGTCTTGAATTTTCCTTCAGCTTTGAATTTTTTCCTGTCTTCAAGGAAGTTTAAAGTTGTGGTTATTTCTTTTATTGTGGCTTAGGTTAGATTTATATGAATTTCCAGAATTTCCCACGATCACCCAGAAATCATATCTTATCTTCCACTTGCAGAATAATTTTGTATGCTTCTCTTTCAGTAACCATGGTGGAAGTCCAGTTTAGGCAGCCCTTAACCCCCCTCACTCCTTATATGAATTGGATAGGGAATGGATGATCCAGAGTAACAATAATCTAGAGAAAAAAAAAAAAAAAAGAAAGAAAAAAACTTAGGTGTTTTTTTTTTTTCTTGTTTGTTTGTTTTGTTCTAATGTAGATCACTTTTGTGATACATTGTTACAAGTGCTTTCTCTTTCTTTCCTCACTCTGTCAGGGCAGCCTTGAAGGTCAGTTTGCCTTGATACACACTGGGCCATCTCATCATGATCACTGGGTACCAGAACCCAACTGAGACATATGGGATGTGATAGTCAGAGCTTCCTTATGCCAAATGAAGGGTTTGGTACTTAACTCTGGGATGCATGGTATTCTGTACATCCAGTTAGGTTAGAGGAGGTGAGGGTACAGGGAAATGAACAGGAAACGTTAATTAGCTCACTGATATGAAATATCAAACAAGGGGGTGCTTAAGATGGTGTCTTTGTCCAAGAACAAGTAGTTTCTAAATAGCTGAGATTCACATTTCAGACGTGAATTTCGTAACCAGATCAGCTGTTCTGTTATAAGTGACAGACATATTCAATTCTTTGGAAAGGTAAATAATCTTTTGTACAATAGCCTGGTTGTTAAAGCAGAGAGGTAGGTAAGCTGAGATGCATTCTCTGGTTCAAGGCAACTAAACCCACAACCCCTACAAGCCACAGTGCAAACTTCAGAGATTCTTGAACCCAAATGGTCTTAAAGGTGGAACAGCTACCTAGCTGCTGTGCTGCATCTGAGGATGGCAGTGCTCTTGAACTTGGCAGAATTCCTCAAATTTAATGACTGTTTCATACTTCATGTCTGTTTCTAGAATAAAAGCATGGGTATCTGCAACCTTCCAGATCTGATACCAGTTAGGTGGAGAGGTTTTGGAGGTCACTCTTTTAATTGCCTGAATTTGATCAAATTGTGATTTTGAGCATAAAAGTACTATTTTGGAGCTCATCTGGCTTCACAGGTTTTACCATAGAATAATGTAATTCTCTTGGTGCTTCATAATTTGCATTTTTTTAAACAGCTTGGGCTCCTATATAATTTTGGAGAATCCGTGAGTTAGAAACATTTGATAGTAGCCCCCAGGCCCAAAACAAAATCACACAGATTGAACCAGTTGTATTGATTGAACCATAAAATCACCAGTTGAATTTCAGCACTAGATTTTGCCTGTCCGTAAAGAGTCATTTATTCATCTTGCTTGTCTGCTTTCAGTATATCCACTACTCATGGCACTCATTTTTTAAAATGCCCAAACATTTGGGCACTAAGTGCTTTATCATGAGTTCTACAGAATATAGAGCTCATGAAGAACAGTTTGATCACACAGGCTGACTTCTCATTTAAAAAAAGCTGTTGGACTTTCTAGAAAAAGAAAGTTTGAAATATATCAAATCCTTTAAAAAATGCAACATTATTGAAAAATTCCTCAAAGAATCCATAGAAGTCTTTGGTACATTGTTCTAGCGGCTCATTACCCTCACTGACAAAAAAAATGCACCTAATTCTTAGCCTAATTTTGTCAAGGTTCAATTTCCAGCTATTGGATCTTATTACATTTTTGTTAGCTCAACTGAAGAGCCATTTTATTATAAAATTTCTGTTTCCATGTAGGTATTTGAGGACTGTGATTAAGTTATCTCTTGATAAATTAAGCAGTCCAAATCTCTTGAACCTTGTACTGGAAGATACATTTTTCAGTCTCATTTTCCAGTCTTTTTCCTAAAACCTCTATAGTTTTTCAATCGATTTCTATAATTTTAGAAAGCTGAACTGTGCAAATATTTAAGTAGTTTTGATATGCTAAAAAAAAAAACCCACCACCACAACAAAAAACTCGAACAACTTCATTCTTTTCTTCTGCTTCTTAAAGATGCAGCATATGCAAATGAGGATTTTATTAACCCTATAAAAAGAAAATATAGCAACTTGAGAGTTCCAGAGTGCAGATCAAATACGAGGCCAATTTTCATAGTTATGTTTTCTTTCTAAGAGATTGCATTTTTCTCATATGTATGACTTCATATTTATCCATTTTCAAACATAATTTTTATTTATTTTAGCAATTAAACAATGAAATTTGCTATTTTGCACCGGTACCTACTCTGTGTAATGTTTAGCATTTGTTAGGGTTTAGTTTTTTTATTTTTTAACATCCAGTCCTTTGCTTGTAATTTTAGAAATTCTGAGATCACTGTGGAGATAAGTCATATACCATATTAGAGCTTGAATCTATTGAAATTAGTAATGTTTTCCACCAAATTTATAAGTTTAACATTAAATCAGTTTACCATAACGCATTTTCCACAAATGATTGTTGATTAGAATTTAGTGTAGTTTAGTATTGTTTAATTTTATTGCACTAATTCCATGCCTGCTGTTCTACTAATTGGTAGAAAGTGGAGGAGACCCTTCCTCCACCTCCTGAGAATGGGTTGCTTCTTATAGGTCATTCAGTGTACAGCAAAAGTGAGTTTTTTGGTTTACAAGATTTCTTGTAAACTACTAATTATTTTTAAACCTGCATTTTACCCGTCATAGGCTGTGCCAGTGTAAGTGGACAATGAGTAGGAAGGGCTTCCCAGCTCTGTGGCTTGAGGAAAGACACAATAATACAGGCATTCACTCTACACCTACCAGTGCTAATGGGTCGCTGAACTCCTCACAGATGGGCCTGTTGATGACTGCTGGTATATCTCACCTCAGCTGAATGTGTATCAAACCTGTGTATCTCCCTACAAGAGCCTTTTCCATTCTCTTTTTTGGTCAGCAGCATTACAATGAATCTCTTCTTTTCTCTCAGATGTTCAATTGGAAAAGACCTCCTGTAAAACCTTCAGCCAATTACTTCAGAACGTGTCTTCTTGCTTCTTGTCACACAGATGAAAGAGGGAAAGCTGTGGAGACCCTGAAATTAAAAACCCTGCTCTCTAGGCTGATTTTAAAGCTCTCTCTAATGTCCCCTACTATGTAGACAGCTTCTATAAGACTGAAGGAAGATTTCAGATCAGTGCCTTTTCTTTCCTATAGTTTTCTCCTCCTCTGACTTTGGCTGAATGTTTCACCTTTCTGTGTGTTTTGGGGCTTCTCTACCACCATTCAATAATGGTCTTGATCACAAATAAAGTGGAGGGTGCATGTCAGGTAGCTTCCATTGTCTTTCAAAAATCTTGGCTTTTTGTTTTGCAGTCAGCGGACAGAATGAGTCCTTTTCTTTATGAGTTTCTACAGCCAAATTTTCAAACTAGAGACTTACCTGGCACAAGCCATCCTGTACTTTTATATCCTTGTGGTCTGGCTTATCAAGTCACTAGAAAGAATTCTGTTTCAGTGAGTGATTCTTATTTGATCATGGATCTTATTCTGTCCCATCTCAGGCTATTTTCTGAAGGCATATTTGCCATGGACTGAAGAATATTAGACTATGGCATGACATAAAAATAGAGATTGAATGTATTACAGAACATTACTTCTTGTGTAGCTTATTACAGAAAGGTGTAGAGATTTAGTTGAAGGACTCCTATTAGTAGCAGTAAAAGCCTCATAGCTAAATGGTGTGCAAGGCTTAGGAAGTTTGCAGATTTTTATATTTTATTGCAGAGGCTGTTATGCAGTATCACACAGCAAAACCCTCTTTTTTTACAGAATAGACATAACACAGGCAGCATATGCAGCACTAAAGGAAATTGCCTTCCTTTTTCCTGATGGAGGCCATCCATGAAGTTCTGCAGTGACCAGTGTAGCCAGGAGACAGCATTCATCTCTCATCATTCAAGGCCAGCTAAAAATAGAAGATGAACATCAAGAAGCTTCTCCTGGCAGGTCTTTTCCTCTCCCTTTTCTTCAGCAGTGTTATTAAGCGAGCAATGAGAAAGCTGACCAGAATGAACATGATAGTAATCAGGTTCTTCCACTTCTCAGAGAAAAAGACAAACAGGTGTATTGTAGTCTCAAAGTGAAATCCTACCCCCAGAAGAGGTCTGGAACTCATAGGAGCTGGTGCAAAAGAAGGGTCCTGAGATGGGAGCCACTCCACTGGGCTAAGAGCAAATTTTAGTAATGAATGGGAAAAAACATTCTTCCACATCCAGCTCAGACACTGCTTCAGGGACCTCAGCTGAAGGGGACAAGGAGGGGCTGGAGGCAGAGTGAGAGAGAAGCATGTTTGTGATAAGGTATTTCCGAGAAGTGATTTCAGTGAAGGAGAAGCTCAAGGTACTGTGAAGTGTGAAAGAAAGATGGGAAAATGTGTGTCTTGACAAAAGAAGCAGAAAGGATGATCAGTGGGGTTCATGAAGTGATGTATGTGGCATGGGAAGCAATGCAAAAGGATAGCACTCATTTTCAGGTAGCACAGGAGGCAGTGAAGGGAACTGAGCCAAGGGCTGTTGGTGTGTGCAGTGAATATCAGTTCAGTGTGAATGGAGTGTTCTCTCAGAGAAGATATGAGACTGATTTTAATTAGGAAAGTATACATGAACAGTATATGGGGGAGGAGAAGGTGTAATAGCAAACCTCCTCATCTGTTTTTCACTTATCAGTTCTTTGATACTTTTACTGGGACAAAAGGTGGCAACTAGTTACAGCAAAGGTTTTCAAAAAGGTACAAATTAAAATCAAACCAAACCAACAATTTAACATTCATACCACAAATTAATCTTAAAGAGATATTGTTTTGGTTTGTGTTTATGCAAAGGATTCATGCTGAAAGCCAGAATAAATATGCCAGCATCCATTTCAGGAGAAATACATAAAAATTACCTTTGAACAATAATTGCTTTATTTAAATTATATTTACTGGGAGCTTTATAGTTTAATTAAATATGAAATTATTTTACTGTTACATTCCCAAAATGAGGGAAGTATTGCTGAAATTTATTAGAAACTGGGAAAGTATAAAACAATGAAGACTCAAACTTAAGAAATTAGAGTGTCACATGAAAACTTGTTTAGTCTGATACTGATTCCATTCATTCGGAAGGAATGAAGTTTAAGATATTGATAATGAGTACTTTAAAATTCTGTAAGATAAGGTAGCATTACAAAATTGTAATAGATTACTAAGTTTCTAAAGCTCATTGGATGCACTTAAAGAATACTACATCTTTTTCTTTCTTCTCTTCACAGGAATGACTGTTCATTTGACAGCAGAAATAATGAAGAGTAACTCAAGCTTTTAGTCGGTAGCTCTCACAACATCTCACTTGACTTGCAACAGTAGCTGCAGCAGTACTCTTTTCAACAGTAATGACAGAAGTGCAGGTGGTTGCCTTCTTTCCTCCCTCCTTTCTTTATGTATTTTTTAATTTTTCCTTTTTCTCATTTTTTTTTCAGTTTGACAGTGGAAAAGCAGAGAAAAGGTTGAAATAGCAAAATAAATAACATCTATGAGAAGCACTTTTGATGGGCTCAGAGCAGTGGCTTTCCTTGCACCGCTCTTTCTGTGAACTCCTCCTATAGGTGCCATTAAAATTACCTGGGATCTACAGAGGGGCTGACAGTGCATTAATAAGTAATGACATTGATATGGGTATCTTGCTTTGCCATGGGACTAGCTGCACTTGGATAATTTTTCCCCAACTTCTGTCTGCACTGCCTAAGTATGTGCTCATCTCCCAATCACCTGCTTCTGTTCTAGTAGGTGTGGGACTTGTGCTTGGGCAGGTGTTATACGTTAGACAGACCCTTTCTCTAACAGTCTTTCTTTTTATTTCTCTCACCTGGACCCATAGTCATAGCATTAATATAAGACCTCCTTTTTTGCTGTGTGATGCAAAGAAGGAATTTCAGGGCCTGGAGTTACTTCTCAACAAGTCATGAAAGACTTTTTTAAACACTGGTATTTATTTCCCATAGCCGTGAATCATCGTTGCAGTAAGGGTAATGTCATACGGTGCCATGAATTATGTCTCAAAATGCATATAAATGCATGTCTTTGGTTGAAGGCCTGTTCAGTTATTAGCATTTTGTCAAAGTGGAACTTGAATGATGATATCAGAGAAGAAAAATCTGCATGAACATGACTTCTAGCATTGGCCTAACTTGATAAGAAATTAATAGCTAACAGAAGGATATGGGGTTGATGCTTTAGAATGACTCGGGTCCAGAAAATGTGAAAAAAAGCTCAAAACAAAAGCAACAAATACAAAGCCAAACCAAAACCCAAACCCTAAAATATTCCAACCGGATGGCTGCAATTCTGCTGACTTCAGGAAAGATAGCACCCACTGGCAATATGTCATTGCACCAAAAAGAGGAAAAACCCAGTCGTCCCCCGTCTCTTTCTTCTTCTGACCCTGAGTTCCCGAGGGTCCCCTCCTACCTGACAGCCTAGATGTGAAGCTTAGCCAGACTTTTATTACTCCCTGGTTTGCATCCCTTCCAAGGCTTCCAGCCATTTCATGGCCTAAGCAGGCAGGGCAGCTTTTGTAATCCACTTGGAGGAACGCTGTCATCCTTGGGGATAGAGTTTCACCTTCTACGGAATGGAGGAATGCCCAGCAGGAACCACACCAGGCAGCTTTCCAGAGTCTCAGAAACTCTGCCCTTAACATAATAAGAGTGAGCTTCTAATGCCAAGAGGATGCTACTGGGCTTCCTAAGACTGAGCCACTCTCCCACTCGCTGTCCTGTATTTTGGAAACAACTGCAATAGCCGGTGCTGCTTACCATGTTTCCAGATTAGTGTTCCAGGAAGAAGTTTCTTTCTGTGTTCCAATGCATGATTAAAGACATGTTTTGACCTAGCAAGGCACATACTGGGTTTTCTCCATCCAGCAATAGCAAAATAATCTCAGCTACTGAGAGTTTCTTATTCCCTAGTTGTTTATAATAACAGCCCTAACACTATTATGTTCTGTTTATCTAGCTCCTAAACACAAATATAAAGGCACGGTGAGCAGGATTGTCTCTCTACTGATCTCATTAAGGGATGCAATAACTTTCACCGCAACTGAATTTTATTCATAATCTATGCTAAAATCAGCTGTAGAAATGTTTACTTTTTCGACATAGTAAATATGTGTCAACCTGAGTCTCTTAAGTATATGAAAATGTTATTTCATATTTGGTTTTCTACTCAGGTGCCACAAGTGCACTCTTAAACAATGTAGGCTCTCTATCTAAATAGAGGGAGTAACTTTTTTAACTGAGTTCTAAAATAAACTGCCTTTTTTGCTAGCCTTTTTGGCATTTAAAATTATCCAAAGCTACATTCAAGTTTGATACACTCCTATGCCTCATTGAGTTCTGAATGAATGTTTATGGTTAAGTTATACATCCCTGAATAACAGATTTGGAATGAAAATATTAACCTAATGGTGTAAACTGTGTTGCTGTAATACAGGAAAAATTAATGCTCCTGTCTTTTAATTTTTATTTTTATTTAGTAGATGCTATATCTGAGTTTATTAAACTTTGAGCAACTCAGTCATTCAAATGGAAAGCATTTGCAAAATATTTTGCCAGTTTCATGGGGGCAAATCTTTCTTGTTTGAGAATCTTTTGTGTAAGTATGAAGTTCCTTCCTATTTCCAAGTCATATAGAAAGGGCTGTCAGGAAAGAAAGAATTCTTCTGTGTGAATCATTTATATTTTTTAAAACTTTTTTCGGTCTCTGTGAAAATAAAGTCAGGTTGTTTCCCATTTTTTTTAAAAAAAGAGAGTACACCGCAAGCTACTCCATGGTGATTAGGGCACCTATCTTAAATATGACAAATCAAAGTTCAGTTTCCACCTGTGAATCAGACAGTGCTCTGGTCTGCTTATAGCAAGGCATTATGATGAAAAGCTCCTTCTGCTTCAGTCCTGAAATCCTCCCCTGAAGCCGAGATGTTTTCCTGCAGAAAGTTTAGACAAACAAATTAATTTCTGTGTAAAACTTTAGTGTCAATGGCAAAAGTTTTTCTGTAACAAATTGTTCTGGGTTCAGCAGTAGCAGTCATTTTTCTCCTTCTCAGTAGCTGGTGCACTGCTGTGGTTTTGACTTTCAGCCTGGGAACAATGCTGACAACACCGATGTTTTTAGTTGTTGCTCAGTAATGTTTACTCTGACCAAGGACTTTCTGAGTCTCATGCTCTGCCAGGGAGGAGGGGAAGCCAGGAGGGAGCAGAGACAGGACACCTGACCCAAACTAACCAAAGAGGTATTCCATGCCACAGACCACTATATAAACTGGGGCAATTACCCGGAAGGGCTAGTGCATGGTTCTGGGTTGCCAGTTGGGCTTAAAACACGACAGAAATCTCAGTGTATATGAGCTGTACCAGAAGCTTAGCTGCTTTGTTAGCTTTCCTTGATTTTGAAGAAGCCTACCTGAAAGATCTGGAAGTAATGCCCTTATTGCTATCCTATGTTCACATTTTATTATATTTCTACTTCCTTGTTTCTCACATATCCCCTTTTTGCAAATATTTTTCTAATTTTGTATTGAAAACAAAATGTAGGGCTTCTACAAAGCCCTTTCACTCCAGAAACATCATCCACCATGCCAGTTACTGTCACAGCTCAGCACTCCAGCTCTATACAGCAAAAGACCAAAGTAATTCCTACTCTTAAATGATTTGTCATATTGGGGGCCTTTGAGTCTGACCCTGCAACCCTTATACGTACAAGTAGTCCTTGTTGCCCTTATATAAGTAATAGTTAAGCGCTTGTGTGTGTAAAGGTTGCAAGGTGAGTTCCATTGAATATCATTATCCTGAGTATAATAACTGTTTTGCTGAATCTCTTGGGTTATCTTTTAAAAACCAACCCATATTACTCAATGGAGAATTCTGGAAGGAAAATAAAAAAAGCATTAATGTTACATTTTGAAAGCAGGCAAAGGTCATATGAATGTTGCCCAAGATTTTTGATTGAGTAATGTACTTTGGAATAAGTTGCTGTGATTCTTTGGCAGAACACTGTTTATTGTTCAAGTTAAATTTTTCACAGTTAATAAGATGGTCATTTGCAGGTATTGAAAATATTTGCCCTGCCAAATACTGCAAGAGTGAAAACCCTCAAGCTGGTTGAATAATGAAACAAAAATCATTCCAGCAAACTGTTTGACAGCTGGTAGAGAAATTCTCAGAATGTTGTTTGACCAAAATTTAAACTTTGTTTGATCAAAATCACCAAACAAACAGAAAAACTTACTATTTTCTGAAGAAAATTACCAAAATATTTGATTGTGTTATTTGCAAGGAATAGTTTGATTAGCACTTAATTAGAGCAAAACTGTTTCTTGGTTGTTCTGTTTTTTGAAAGATGCTATAGTTTATCCAGATATTTCTCTTCATTCATAGCCTACTTTCCACTGGCCATATGATACCATCAGTTTTTAAGCAGATTCTCCAGTGATGTCAATGGAAAATTCTGCTTAGAAAACTCTGGTTAATTTTCCCTGCTTTACAAGCAGAGAGAGTATATGAATCACAATACTGAAACTGCACTTGGAAAATAAAGACCAAAAGTTCTGCATGAGTGTGTAATGATTCAGGAACAAATGCTGCTTTCAAGAACATCAGCCTAATACAGAACAAACACTGTTAGTGTAGCTGAAATTACAACACAGCTTCACTGCAACTGTTTACAAATGATCTTCATATATCCTAAACCCATGGTCAATATGGTGAAAGAAACCTTTTCTAATGTTGGGGCCTCTGATCTTTGCCTACTTCCAACAATCTGAACTACATCTTTGTTGTAAATGACTAAAGACACACTGATAAGATTTTTGAAGAGAATTTCTGCTGAAATATCATCTAAAAATTGTACTCAAATTCTGTATTAAATTATGCACAAAGATACACAGACGTCTTAATTGTTTCCATGAATTTCAGAGAATGAACGTGACAATAAATAATTCTCTTCTTATCATGGAATATGAATACACATCTCAGAAAAGCTAAATCCAAGTCTGATTTGAACTTGGAAGAACTTAGCCACAACAGCAGCAGAAGTCTTGTAAAGTGAAACATAGCCAACAGTGAATAATGCATTACCCCAACAACCAATCCTCTGCTTCCAGTGAAATCAGCAACTGGTCCCTTATACAAAGCCCGAGTACACTGTTTACATCCTGAGGGGGAAAAAAAAGAAGACATTTAGCATACACTAGTTTCAGGGACAGATTAACTGTACTTTGAAATACTGGTGTTTTGTTTGTTTGTTCGTTTTTATTTTTTTTAATTAATGTGTTCCCATCCCAAAATAAAAGTATAAAGAAGGAAAAATACCAACTACGGTGTGGTTAAAATTCAGATCACCACTGTCCACTTTAGTTCTGTTGTGTTCAGCTTACTTAGCCACTGAATGTGGCTAAGATGCTTAGGACTTGCAAGTATATCCACTCACTTCCAGCTAGAATTGTAGGTACTACACCCTAGAACTGCTAAATTTGCAGCCAGGTTAATTGTGCACAGCATCTGGGAAGCCTCAGCTGATTCCTACAGAGACGCTGATGCTTGTTCATGGTGCTGGGAAATCAAGTCGCTAAAACAGAAAGCAAAACGAGGGGCAAACCCTGGTGATTTCTTTACCCAGGTGAGCAGCCCCGGTGAAAACAGGCTCAGGAGAGAACGCAGGGGCTCGCACAAAGTTTTATCTTAGGTTTTGTGGAACCGTGGCTGCGTATTCCCCCGATCACCTTCTGGGAGCGTGGCAGACCCCAGAGCGGATGCATGCGGGAGGGGATACCCTGTGCTGCTCGCCCTTCCTCAGAGTGGCTTTGAGAGAGGAGCCCCGCTGCCTGCATCCCGCCTCCCAAACCTGGGGCTTGGTCAGGGTTTGCCGGGGAGAGGTGGGAGGAGTGGAAGCTGTGCGGGATGGACGCTCAGCTCCCGGGCCGGGCGGTCTGCGGAGGCCCCGGGGCAGTGGCTGGTCTCCGCCGGGTGGCCCGTTGTTGCCGGCCAGCGGGGATGTGCCCCGGGTCTCGCCTCCGTCTGCGAGGTCCGAGAGAGGCGTTTGCCCCTTCGGATCATGGCAGGGGGGTTGGAACTCGGTGAAGGTCCGGGTTTCCCAAAGCATCCTGTAATTCCGTGATTCTCAGCGTGCCACATCCGTGCTTCCCGCTCCCTTTCCTTCCAGCTACTTGCAGTCGTTCGACTGGCCGGCCACACACAGGGTTAACACCACCTTGGTCGGACAGTGTATATTTAATATGCGAGTATATTTGATGTTCATTGACAGAGCAACAATAGGAATGATCTTGCTTTATGTACCAGTTACAAGGTTTAATATCATTATATTGCATGCGATATTAGTTTTTATTAGTCGCCATTAACAACATGTTTTCTACTTGAATTCTCATTTACTTGTTCAATGCCAAAATTGTCTTTGTAGAAGAGAAAAACACATCTTCAAGTGTCAGCTATATTAAATTAAAGAACTGTTTACCCATCCTAAGGAAAGCATATGTATCTAAATAGGCATCTTTTACCGTTTGCATAGTAGATTGGAAATTAGCATTTTTGTTCATTTTCCCATGTATGCACAGCGCCTGGAAGAGTAATACTCCATGCATATCAGATCAGCCAGCCTACAATTTTTGTGCAATATATTATTTGGCAATCTAAAATTTGTAATTTGCATGAAATTGCTTAATTAAAATACAGTCACTCAGGGTATTAATTTCTCTGTCTGGCAGTTCAACGTACTAAAGGCGGGCTACAGAAAATGTGAAATCCTGTCAGATGTAACAGTAAAATATTAACCAAAAGAAAAAAAAAATCCACTTCTGGCAACAAAGTGACAGAGTGATAATGCTTTTGCCCCGATTCCGGGTTCAAATACGAGCTTGGGCTGACATTGAAACCAGCGAGGAAATTTACAATAGCAACTCTGGCTTTTTGCCAATAAATCTGCATCACGGACCTTTCCTGGCGAAACCCTTTTCCCTCTCCCCACCCCCTTTA
>CM029920.1:16075000-16085000 GCA_017639245.1 Myiopsitta monachus
ATGCACACAAAAGAAAGAATTCCACAAAAGTGTTGATTGAGAATTGAGAATTTCTGGACACAAAATACGTTCTAGGAAACCACTGCTGATTCAAAAAAAAAAAAAAAAAAAAATCAGCTGTAACTCAAATAAATCATTTTGTGGATTGAATCAAGCATTTTTTATCCCTTTATTCAGCATGTAGCACACAGATTAATGGATATGCTTCAGTAACTTCAACAGTGTGTGTTCCCTGAACAATTGGACCACCAAACAAGGGCTTCTTCGGTCTGTTCTCACATCAATGAGACACTCAAAAGAGTTCCAGATTACTCCTTTCTCCAACTCCACTCACAAGAGTTCTCTCTGAGTTGTAGACATTTATCTGACATGGACTGATAAATTTGGGCAATTATTCTCCCTCTCTCTGGAGATCCACTTTGGCCCTTGCAACTGTAGATCAATTGAATAATATTATAAGACACAGTGTGCATGGACAGCTAGAAGAATCAATGTAGTAAAAGAGGTTTAAAAGCTCTTCAGTCAGTTGGAAGTAGGGAGTAGAGCTGGCATCACTTTCAGTTAGGGACATGTCTACCTTTCTCAGTACAAGCTTAGCCTTTGATTTCCATAATGACATACATAAAACTACATTCATAAAACGTGTATGAACAACTATTACTGTAATGGCACACAGAGGCAGATTACCTACCCATTTCTTCATTTCTGCAGTTTCTGCGTGTATTTTGCAGTTTATGGTCATTGAGTAGGCAGTTTTGGAAATCTGGCACATGTTGCAATTATTCAAGCAATAAGTCCTACCACTGAAGAACTGGAAGCATAACCTCGCCCAGGAAGATCAAAGGAAAAGTACTTTTTTTTTTTTGATTCTCATAAATTGTTAATTGCAGCACAAGGAGGAACATATCTGAAGCTGACTGCCAACTTCAAATGTGTTCCAAGAGGGATGTCCAAACTAAAGACACAAAGGAGAATCTTAAAAGTATCTGAAGCAGCCACAACATAGCATGCAGCAAGTGTCCGGCCAGGAAAGCACTTGTGGCATCCCTGGGGCACAAATGTGCAAAACCTTTGATCATTTCCAGATTGTCAGGATTCCGCAGGTGTCTGATTTGATTTCTGAAGGTGCTGAAAGGCCTTTACACTCTATTCATTCTTCTTCTGACCCCTGTAAACAGAAGGTGAAGCTTAGGAGGTAATGTTGGGGTTTGGTGCTTCTTATCACTTCTTATGCTTCTTATCATAGCCCACCTTGAAATAGAAAATTCTTTCTTGGTTCAGTGCTAAAAGGTGACCACTGATTTTAACATTGTGCAAAGGCAGTTCTTTCTGAAAGAGTTATTGTCTACTATTATTTATTTCTCAGGCAATAAATTTACGGATGCATGTGTTTGTGTTTTCATAAATATACCTGCAAAGGAGAAAAACCAACCCATATCCACTATGTCTAATCCATTTGATATACTGTAAGTTGATTACTTTAAATTTTAGGGACCTACTACCAATCTTCTCAAACTTTCTCTGTTTTCTTCCAAGAGTTCTGGAAAATTTACTACTCATTGTGCTTCCTGTACTAGCTGAAAGTAGTCCTTTCCACAGGTACCTAGAAAGGACTGTGCTTGCAGCAGCTGCTTTTGTTGTGATGAAAATCTGTTGCTCTGAGGTCTTTGTCCATGTGGGATCTACAGCTTTGGAACTGCTCAGTTGTCACAGTAAGATGCACCTAGGTCCCTCCTGAGTGGTATTCTTAAAGCTCTGAATATGTGTGCATTTGCAGGAATTAATGTAACCCACTTCATATTGTAGCATAGAACATAGAAGCGAGGATCTCTAAACCTCAACCAGTTCACCAAATTGGTAGGCTACTTTAAATGTCAGGCTGCTGGAAATGCTACTTTTAATGGCAGGGTTCAGAAAAGGGCAACAAAGCCAGTGCAGGGTCTGTAGAATAATTCTTACGAGGAATGGCTGAGGCAACTGAGGTTGTTAGTTAGTTAGTTGGAGAAGGCTCAGGGGGAACATTATTGCTCTCTATAACTACCTGAAAGGAGACTGGAGTGAGGTGGGGGTTGATCTCTTCTCCCAAGCTACAAGTAATAGGACAAGAGGCAACAGCCTCAAGCTCCACCAGGAAAGGTTTAGATTGGATATTAGGAAAAACTTCTCCATAGAGAGGGTTGTCAAGCCTTGGAGCAAGCTGTCCAGGAAAGTGGTGGAATTGCCATCCCTTGAAGTGTAGACCATGTAGATGAGGCCCTTAGTGACATGGTTTAGTGGTGGTCTTGGCAGTCCTGCGGTAATGTTTGGACTTGATGATCTTAAAGGTCTTTTGCAACCTAGTTTATTCTATGATTTTATGACTGAGTAGCTGAAAAAATAGTCTATTCTTGTATAAGGGTTGTCAGGCAAAAAAAAAAAAAGTCACTTAGTTCTAGTAATCTCATCTATTAGTTTTTCAAATTCTGATGAATAAATTTTGACTCTGGTATACACACATGTGCATTTACTATCGTATTAGTGTTTTCATTTTATCACAAAATTCCCACTAACATGAATGGAAGTTTTTCACAGAGACTGAGGACCAGATACTGCTGTTCCTTTTAATTATTGCACCATTCCAGAAAGAACCACATACATTTCCAAAATATATCTCCTGGCAAAATAAATGTGTAGAAAATGCAGCTACTGTAAAAGTCTCATAATACATGTGAAGATTAGCAAACAGGTTTCATTATTGCTGTCATTATTAACAGTTTGAAGGATAAGGTGTAGAAACAAAGCTTCACTGAGATGTCTCTGTAATGGAGAAGCTCTACATTACCTACTCAATTTCTGCATATCCTGTGGACTTTCTAAACAGAGGTTGCCTTTTCTGTTTCAGGAAACATGGGTGGCTTCATGGAGAGTGGTGGTTGTTACAGGGGCTACAGGTGTCCACTGCCGCTGTCTGGTTGCATGGTGAGCTCTTTGTGTCACCTGCTAATCAAGCTGCATCTACTTTGATGGTGTGTTTTCCTGTGTGCAAATAAAAAGGTACCGTACTCTGTAAAATGTATTTACAGTAACCTGGCAGATAGTAGAGAGTATGTTTTATTTTCCTTCAGAGAAGTGGAATTAAGCATAAGATAAATTCAATGAAAGGACAAGGACTTTTAAATAAATAAATAAATAAATAAAAAGATTATGTGAAAGAACTTATATTCTCTATTAGATCAAAAGGACACTATATCTTGTCCAGACATGGTAGATTTTTTTAAAGATCTTAGGCTAAAAAGAGTATATGCAAATGTTTACAGAACTAAATCCAGTGTCCTTTAAAAAATGAATTTTAATTAAAATAAAAGAAAAATAGGTTCCCATAGTGCTTAGGAGTTTCAGCGTCTTGATTCTTAAGTTTTCCCAAGTTTCCAAGCTCCCCAACTGAGAATGTGAAGAGTTTGGAGATCTATTTTTCGTAAGTATCTTGAAACTAAAGATGCAAAGAATGACAACTCAGTGCCTGAGAGTCCTGGTACTTCAAATTTTAGATTCATAGAATATCCTGAATTGGAAGGGACCCTTGGGGATCAAGTACAACTCTTGCCTCCACGGGGACCAACCTAAAAGTTAAACCATATAAAAAAAAGGTTAAACTATATAAAGTTGAGCATTGTTCAAACACTTCTTAAACACCAACAGGCTTGGGGCTTTGACCGTTTCTCTCAAGGCTTTTTTCCAGTGTTTGACTACCCTCTCAGTGAAGATTTTTTCCATAATGTCCACTCTGAATTTCCCCTGGTACAGTGTTAAGCCTTACCAGGCATTGGAAAGAAAAGATTGTCCCATCCCTCTCTGCTCCCCATCATGAGGAAGTTGTAGACAGAGAGTATCTTTCAGCCTCCTCTTCTCTAAACTGAAAAAACAGAGTATCCTCAGCTGCTCCTTATAAGTCATGCTATCTAATCCTTTCACCATCTTTTTTGCCCTCCCTTGGTCACGTTGTGATGTTTTTATATCATTAAATTGTGTAGCCCCAAAATGCACACAGTACTCAAGCGAAAGTGGCACCAGTACTTCATATTGTTGCTGTGTTTTTTCTTTCAAGCTGGTTAGTTCTGCTGTGCTTAGTGCACCCCAGCATACCCGAGGCCCTTTTGGCCCTCAGGGCACAATGTTGGCTCATATTGAGTTTACCATCAACCACACAGTTGTCTGAGTGATTTTAGGCACTTGCATACTTTGATTTATTATGGCTGCAAGAACTGAACTGATGATATGGAGAGAGCATCGGGCCTTGGCCTCAGCCTCTCCCTGCCACTGGAGTTTGGCTGAGGGGCAGTGTGCTCGGTGCCTGGCCCGGTTCATATGGGCATTCCTGTCATGCTCACCTCCTGACTCCTACCAGTTGACCAGTGTGGGTTAGGAATCAGAGGAAAAGGTTAGTGCCATAGAAATGAGAAACAATCCTGATACTGTAAGTACTGCTATAGCTGACATCATATCTTGTGGAAAGAGAACAAGACTCATCGAGTTGTCTTGCATTTATATCTTGAATATTAATGTGTTAACCCTCATCCCTATGTAGAGTGCTGTCAGCCCATTGCGCTGGACTGAAAGCAAGCTCCTACTGTTTGCACATAATTTTTGGATCAATTACTTATCAGGTATTTTCAGTTCTAAAACTGTAAAAAGTGAAGTTATGGTAATATATCATGCTATTTAAACACAAATGGCTAAATCTTTTATGGATAGCTCATAGGCTAATAATCAAGTTCTCCTTTAATAAGAATTCCTTATGTAAGTAAGGGGCGGGGAGCTGGTCTGTCATCAGCATCTGTAAATTGCGTGAAACTCTGGATATGACTGTCCTGTATTTCCATTTGTAAAATTACTTTTCCTGGACCATTGTAGAAGGATGCTCATTCACAGATAAGAGTCTAATGATACAATGCTTCTTTGCCTTGCATTCAAATGGTTCTCTTTGTGGAGGATATTCACTGATTAATTTTTGAAATTATTAGTTATATAGCATATCTTTTATAATGCAATGCAGAATCATAGTCAGGATTCCTTGTGAAAAAAAAAAAAGTTTCAACGATTCTCACTGTTTGAAATATACTGTCCTGGACCTATATCAGCATTTAATAAACCTTTATCGTTCTGCTGTGAGTACATATGAAAATGCCATAGGGAGTCTCAGATGCTTTTTCCTTCAGGGTAATAACACATAAAACCACACCTTATTCGTTTGTCACATTCTTGTAGTGGAGGTTTTCACCCCTATCTTAGAACATTGTACAATAGGCATGGGGAAGTTAAGTGATTTATTTACAGACTTACTATGGACAACTGAAAGTATAGGATTTGAAGATATATACCAGCTACCTGTCTGCTGTTCTAGACAAAAAAAAAGAACCCAAACAACCCCCCCCCCAAAAAAAAAAGCCAAAAAAAAAAAAACCACTGCAGAAAATTTGCACACAGCACTTTGAAAAAAATTCTTGTCTTTAACATAATCATTTACTGAATATATCTGAGGTTGAACATGCCAATATTATTTTATAGCAAAAAAAGACATATAAAATTTAGAAAACAACACCTTATTAAAATAGTTTTCTGCAATAGGGAAAAAGAAGGTGTTAAATAGTTATTCCATTTCCCAGTTTTCAAAGGTTCTGCATTAAATGAAAACCCTCACTCAGTAGCTCCTGCATTTGCCTGTTTCTGGTGTTAATTATCTTTTGTTTGCCCTTGATAATCCTGAGGTTGGTATGCAGATAATGAAGGCTGCAGAATCATCTCAAAGTGTAAAAAACAATGGCATTGTCAATTCTGCATCACAACAGTTTATAAATTATGAATGTTATCCACATTAAGGAGAATGGTAGACTTCTAAAATTACTTCCATGAATAGATTAAATTACAAGTATTATTACATTTCATTCTATTAAGTGCATCTTAGTAGTTATTAGGGCAAATGAACATGTTCTCTCAATTACATAATAGCATTAGAACTAAAAATTATGCATTGACACTCCCAAATGCATAATGCAGCGTTGTATATTAATCATCCCAAACAATATTTTCAGTTTATATGAAGACAATTATTACCCATTGAACAAAAACAGTCCTATTGATTTATCACAATTCAGCTCAAAGAATGATTTTTTTTTATATATATAAAAGCTTTGATTCTTTTCTGGATAGTTCAATAATTTCTAGCTCTTAGAAAAAAATGTCAGAGTCTTCTAATTGCTCTCTTTTATTAATCTAATTACAATAAGACAAAGTTTATCATATATTTCATTTTTAAATATCCCGGATAAGACAAAGTAGCACACATTCAGCATATGCCAATTAATTTAAAAGAACATTTGTTAATTTTACTTTTTGCAAATGGTAATTATTTACACGATGAGGTTTTTAAGTTATATTTTAATTTTCTTGAACAATTCTAATGATCAGATATGTGGTTTGTCATGCTGCCTTTTATTCCATGAAAAAACTTTTATGTAAGTAGGTTAGTAATGCTTAGGACATTATCTAAGAATAGAAAAAACACCCGACGCTAGCCTGCTGACTCGAGCAGCAACATTTGTACTCATTTAAATGGGAGAAGGATTGAGACCTTGCACAATACAGGCATGTGTGTCAGGCAGGCATTTTAGACACTTTCTAAGCAATTTAGCATTGATATTTTCAGATACATTTGAAGCATCAAATTTCTTTTTGACTGTTTTATGTGCATTGGTTGCAGCCCTTGTAAATGTATTTATTTTATTTAAGCTGTCTAGATAACTGTGTCTCACTGTTTCAAATATTTCTAATACTTTGTGTTAATTAGATCCTGTAACGCACATACTGATGTACTGTTATTTACTTTAACATAACTGGCAAATTTTTCAGCCTGATTACTTAAGAGATAATAATTCAGTTATTAAAAATGCAATTTTTGCTCTGTCAGCAATTTTTCCTTAGACAAGAGATTGTTCCCATTTATTTTATTTTTCTATTTTGATTTTAATCTGATTTTGACACAGTTGCTGGCAATGTCATTGTCAGATTGTGTCACTTTATAAAACGTTGGTATGTGCTGAACTGGTGTTTTCAAGGGGCATTTATTGACTCATCAGTAAAGTAACAAAAATGAATAAGAGACACTTCTGGTATTATCCAGTCCAGCTACAGATCACAGCCAATAAACCATCTTTGAAAGTGAATACAAATCATTAAATTTGTTGGTCTAAATATTAAAATGCCAGCACATGCCTCCTTTATCATATGACCATTGAACATGCAATATGATCTGTTTTATTCAGCAAGAAGAGTATATAAATGTACAGTATTACATACTCCCAGAAAATACAAAAAAGTGCATTTTTACTTGATATATTTTTGCATGTGAACACTGTACACTGTCTGAGTATTTAAATGTCCTTTGTGCTGCTTAAAACTAACTGCCCTTATGGATCCTACCAGCTGGGGTAGAATTTATTAATCCAACCAGGAGAAAGCCTGTGGAAATGACTCTAACAGTGAACATTTAGAATCAGCAAATGTTCTAATTGGTCATTTCATGGGAGTATGTAGTCAGTGTAATTAGACATTATTTATATTAACAGTGTATTGGGTAACATGTAATGACTAGGTGATCCTTTCTGGCCTAATGTTATTAACTAAACAAAGTAAGTTAGACTCTTTATCACTGTTACATCGGATTAAAAATGACTGGAACTAATATACAAGCAGTTGACAAAATAGCTAGCCTTTTTAGTTCCAATTAGTCCTCAATTAAATTGTATCAGCAGTGGTGTCAGACTTACAGCTACTCTAAATTGTCTTTGATCTCTGATTCTTTTCATTCTCCCTCTTGCCAGTAAGAAAGTTTCAGACATGAAAGTGTTAACAGCTCCTTTGAAACTACTCCTATTTAAGAAGAAAAATCATATTACTTTCTTAATCTTTCTAATTCTATTCTCATAAGATGATCTTGGATTTGTTCCTTTAGCACAGACTCTTTAGTGCAGTCCTGATTTCTGTATTAATGAATTGAGAAGATGACATCAGGCTCTTAGGTAAGTGCTATAAACTCAGTCATATGATTTTTATAGTAAGATATCATGTGTAAGAAAGCCTTTCTTACATCAATGTTTCTTTGAAAAGTAATAGTTGGATGTTAAGTAGGTAGCACACAAAAGACTGTGTAGTAGTTTCTAATTTACCTTTTGATCATCACAAGAAAAATTTCTACTGGGAAATGAAAGCCAAACATAATTCACTAAAATTACACTGAATGCCCTCTAATCAATACAGATAAATATAGAGTTTGTTGTTAAATCGATCCTCTCCTTTATAGAGATATACTGTCTTGATTGTTTTAGGGATAATTATTTCACAGGGAATTTTTACAATGGTTAGTAAGAATGAGACAACAGTAAACTTGACTTGGAGCCATTGAATTACTGTGCTGCAGAGTGCATTTGTCTCTTCTAGTTTGAAGCTTAGTGATATCAATACTGATTTATATCATTTCATGCAATGATGTTTTCCTGAGAGAAATGAAGTGAAGCTGATTTCATTTCAGAAATGAACAGCCTTTGTGTTTGTTTTTCTTTTATAAAATTGTCAGCTCTTGCCAATATAAATATTCACTGATGCAGACTTTCCCTTCCTGCTTTTATCACTTACTCTGATTCCTTGACATACATCATATTGAAAAAGTCCAGATAAACTTAGGAGAAATAAAAAAAAAATGTTTAGACTAGAAAGACAAAGGTTGAACTAAAGGATTACTTAAAATAGTGTTACTGAATTATTTCTAGCACATATGAAAATGCAATTTAAATATCAAAGATTTTCAAAGTCTGAAGTTTTCTACTTCAGTTTCCATTTGTAGGTGAAGATCTTTGTAAATCTGCATGATTTTAACAGATCATATACCATAAGTCAATACAGCACTTAAAAACATAAATAAAAAGGGAAAAGAAGAGACAGAGAGATGAATTTCTATAGATGAAATAGATGTAACTGCTTGCAGTACTCTACAGAAGCAAAATCGAATTGCAACACATTACTCAGAAAAATAGAATATGATGCTTTTTGGTTAACATACGAAAATACATATTGTATGTATGAATTAATAAAGCATAGTAGATAGAAACTTGAACTTTTGCATCTTGTATTCAGTCATATAAACTTTTCATTAGTAAGGATATGGTGAACTATGTAATTCAGAATACATCCTGACTAGAATGTCTTTTAATGCAAGCAGTCTAATTGGCAATAGTTGCAATTCTGTGCAAAATGAAATAATTCTCTAATGAACAGCATAATAAAAAGTATTTGTTTTTCCCCCTGAAATTATCATTAAAGCTTAATGCCTAATGCAAGGAATTCCTTTCATTTAACATCAATTTTTGTAGTATGTGCTTTTAAACGAGTACTTCATATTAATTTTAACACCTTCTCAAGGAACAAGGAAATAAAGTTTTTAGTATTTATAAGAAGAAAGCGTATTTTGTAATTGCTTATTAGCTGACTGTTATAAAAGTGAAAATCTCGTTTAAATGATCATTTTAGAAATGCATAATTTACTGCACTTAATATTGTTTGTAGCTTTTGCTAGAAAATTTTGCAAATACACTCAAAAAGCTGTTCTGAGAAACAGGAAAGAATTATTTATTGAGATATAATAAATGCTACATTCTCAAAATAGGAAACTCTCTTGTATTAGATATCTGGTGCTTATTTATATCCTTAAATAGTGTTTTTTAACTATAGATAAAGTTGTTCTTATTTTTTGTAGTTAACATGTACATTTTGTTTATCTTACTCTGCAAAATAATGAATTTCTCATAGCAACAATTCAACTTTAATTAATTTGGGCTTAATTTAGCGTGAATATATACTTTATTTTAAATTGTTGCGCTGACTTGTCATGTCAGTCATCTAAACTTGCTCAAGGTTATGTGAACTGTCTAAAATCTTATTTTATGGCCAAAATCACTCACCTCTGCTGTTG